>JAZKJV010000493.1:0-347056 GCA_037367405.1 Ottelia alismoides | reverse complement strand
TCCTTTCTTTCTCCTTCCGCTTTCACTTCACAGTTTACCTCAGTCTTTCTTGCTCTCGCTCTGCTTCTCTTTCCATTCCTCGTATTCATATAATTGAGTCGGTTCCAACGAGTATCTGCACATCAGTTTTTCAGGTTGGGATTTACAGGGTCCTTACAATTGAGGATACTTATTCTTAGTTCAGGATATGAAAGCATTAGAAATATAATGCCCCTTTCTTTTTTTTAATGATAAAGTGGGCGTGAGCTCGAGGTGTGCCCTCTCCTACTTATTGCTGGCTTATATTTGAAAAAATATTTGCAGCTTTTGCACAACATGTATTATAGTTTGGTTGCTGTCAAGTCTACATATTAATAAAAACCTAAAATGGTCATATGCAGGAATTTCAAATTCTGCTAGTCAAGAAGATAACATTGCAACCCCAGCTTTACATAATGTGGGACGTACGTTGAAGACGGAGTTCTTGGAACTGCAACTGCACCTATTCACATGGTAACTGCAGATGCTGCCAGTTTTAAAGATCAACTGTGGCGTACATTCCGCTCCATAGCACTAGCGTTTCTGTTAATATCTGGGGTGGGTGCGTTGATTGGAGGACAGGGGAATCAGCAAAGGTACCCGCTCTCTTACTGACATTGTGAATAGTTTTCCTTCTTAATTTATCTTTTTTATATATTCGAACTTTCATCATAAATATCTGTAGGTCTTGGGTTAAATGACGAGGTACAACCAAGCATGGATTCAAGCACAAAATTTAGTGATGTAAAGGGCGTTGACGAAGCGAAAGCTGAGTTGGAGGAGATAGTTCATTACCTTCGAGATCCCAAGGTAATCTGTTCAGTTATATAATCAAGTGAAAAAGTAATTTCTTCTATGTCTAGATAGTCTTATTCGGAGTAGTTCCCTTTGCTAAGGAATTTTTCTACATATTTTTTTATTCGATCTTTAGTTGAATTGAATTGCAAACACTCTCTTCAAGAAGGGGAAGGAGCATTTAATTATTTATAAGACTGGACCGACTAAAACACAAATAGATTAATTTGTGATGGGGAGCAGAGATCAATTGTGTTGCAAAGACTGCAAAGTAATCCCAGGAGAGAACTTGACATCTCAACATCGCATGTTAGTCATGGATGTGCAAATAAAAGGGTTGACAAAGAAGATTGTGGTTCCTAAGATCATTAGAACTAAATGGTAGAATCTTCATTTGAAGCAATCGAGCTTCAAGGAGAATGTTTTAGAAGACTTATCTTGGGATTGTAACGGAAGTGCAAATGAGATGTGGGAGGCGGTAATATCTTGTATCCGAATGGTATCCAAAGAGATGTTAGGCGAGTCTTTGGGCACACACCTATACGGTGACTGCCCTTTTTTCCTTTCAAAAAAATGTTAGGTGGGTCTAAGAGAGGAGTTACGAGCCAAAAGGAGGCTTGGTGGTGGAATGAAGGAGTGCAAGAGAAGCTTAAAATTAAAAGGGCCTACTTTAAAGCTATGTATGCATATTTTTTTGAAAACTCAAAAAAAGGGGGACTCACTCGATGGTGATCGCCCAATATATTAAATAAGAGAAGGTTACAAAGAAAAGAAAATAGAGAAGCTGTACAAAGACAGGCCTCCGAGAATGGAGGCCACTAAGAAAGGAATCCCCCAAAGACCAACAGGAATCTAACCATGATCCCAATCCACCGCAAGACGCTGAGCGCGAATAATGATATTTTCCTTGTAAAACCGTTGCGCTGAGAATATAGCTTCATTCCTCCCAAGCCAGATGCTCCACACCCGAGCGATTGGATCAAGAATAGTCCTCCTCTCCCTGCCCCTCGAACTAATTAAACTGCCGCACACTGCTGGAAAGGATACGGAGTTGATCCACGGTAGATCCGCCCAAATCGAGCAAACATGGCTGCATTCGAAAAATAAATGAGTAGCTTTTCCTGTTCCGCTTGACAAAGTGCACATATAGGGCTAACGTTCGGAAGGAACGCCGCACATCTATCGTGAGTTAAAAGCCTCCCCCGCCGAAGGAGCCACAAAAAAACCCAATACGCTCAGGAAGCTTGAGGCCCCACATGAAACGACAATCGCGAACCAATACATCATCATCAACAATGGAAGGGATAACAAGAGCAGTATATGCCTTACGAGAAGTGAAGGCCCCGTCCTTCCAAGTCCAATGGTCGCGCCCAGCAGACGGGCGTGGAGCTGTCACCAAGAATAGCCAATAGAGAAAGATAATCTTGTATCCGCTGATCGGAAAGTGACGCAGCGATCGGTGGGTTCCAGCCACCATTGTCCCAGCAACTGGCGACAGACGCCTCTTTGTCCTGGACCAAAGCAAAAAGTCGCGGATAAATCAGGCCGAAAGGACCCCTTCCGGACCAGTCGTCGGTCCAGAAGCGGAAGAAGGAACCGTCGCCCAGCACCGGCGAGAAGAAAGAGCGGTAAAGACGGAAAGCGCCGTTACGCCACGCCAGAAGGGGGAAAGCAAGCAAATAGAATTCCAGCAAATCCATCAATCAGATGCGCACCCAGCAAAGTGCGCAAGACATTAAGCATAAAACTTTCCTCCTTCCCCCACACCCGAGCAGCCCATTTAAGAAGGAGAGCCTCATTCACCAGATGCGGATGCCTGACACCCACCCCCCCAAATGCTTGGGCCGAGCCACCACGTTCCACCCCACAAGGTGAACCCCTCGTCGCTCCGCCCCATTAGCCCCCCAGAGGAATCCACGCAAACACCGCTCCAACCTCAGGCGAATACCCTTCGGCATACCCCGAACCGCGAACGAGTAGATAGGAATAGAGGAAAGCACATCTTTAATAAGGACCAAACGGCCACCCTTGGTTAGCATCACCGCGTGCCATCCCGCAAGACGGGCCTCCATCTTCTCCACGACAACCTTCCAATCCCGAAGACGAGAACGACCACCGCAAGCGGAATCCCCAGATAGTCCATAGGAAGAGCAGAGGGCCGGATCCGAGGATTTGCGAGCAGGCCAGAGTCTCCTCATTAGACAACCCGAAGGGCACCATTTTTGACTTCGCCACATTTATCACCAGGACCGAGGTTTCACTGAATAGTTTTACAGTAGTGGCCATACCGGCCACGGCATCCGGACCCCCCTCAACAAAACACAAAGTGTCGTCAGCGAATTGAATGGATGGAACATGGAAATCACCAACCGTGCTGCCCGAGTCAAACCCGCCGAGGCCACGCCTCGATCATGCGAGGAAGAACATCAGCCGCAAAAACAAATAATAATGGTGCCAAAGGACACCCCTGTCTAATGCCCCGCCTTGGCTGGAAGAAGCCCCCCACAGTGCCCCCGTTCAAAAGAACGGAAAGGGAAGCCGTGGAAACACATCTACGCATCCAAGAGATCCACGAAGGAGGGAAGCCCCGCCGCCTCAAAACTGACCACAGAAATCTCCAATCAAGGCAATCATATGCCTTAGCAAAATCAATCTTCCATAAGATCCCCTTAGCATCGGACCTACGCCACGCCGCGATGAGCTCAGAAGCCACCGCAAAGCAATCAGAAATGTGACGACCACGGACAAAAGCCGCCTGCGTGGGCGAAACAAGGGACGGCAGAAGTGGAGCAAGCCGCCTGGCTAAAAGTTTAGCGATGATTAAATAATCCCGTTCAATACCCTTTCTCGTAATCGATCCCTTTTGTCATTAAGGTGGGGGATGGGTTTGATCCGTTTTTGGGGTGACATGGACCGGTAGGGGTCCTCTTCAGGAGTTATTTCCACGCCTATTCGCGTTGGTGGCGGATAAGGATGCTAATGTTGCCTCCTGCTGGGATGGTGCTTCTTGGGGCCCCAGGTTCGTGGCTAATCTCTCTGACCAGCGGCAGGTGGATTTCATGGCCCTACTTGCTATTCTCGCGGACGCGCCCTCGCCCTCGGTCGGCCGCGATCATCTGTCTTGGAAGGACGGCACTTTCTCCACCCGTGCGGCTTACCAGGCTATTCTTCCTCCTCTGGTTGCGGCTGATGCTTCACTTTTTCGGGATTGTCAATTCTTTTGGGGCCTCAGGGTTCCCGAACGAATTGGCATTTTTCTGTGGCTCTTTCGTCGTGGCCGTCTGCTGATCGTAGCCGGTGTGCCTTGCTATTTCCCAACGTCTCTTCTATCTGTGGCCTTTGTGATTTGGAGACAGAGACTATCGATCATCTATTTTTTCGATGTGGCAGAACCCATGACATCTGGGCTGATATGGACTGGCTAGACGTGTCGAATTCTTCATCTTTCTGTGAGAGCTTGGTTAGCTCTCGGGCCAGGGCGAGGACGGACCTTCTTACATCTATTGCTCGGCTTTGGTGCATATGGAATGGTAGAAATGAAGCCCTTTTTGCTCGTCAGAGGTTCTACTCCGAAAACGTGCTCGTTTCGGCATCTCGTTTACTTCGCGGCTGGTCCGATGTTTAGGGGATCTTTGCTGTAATGGGGTATCTGATATCGATACCTTCTGTTTTTGATCTTGTTTTTCTACTGTACGCATACCGTCTGTAAGTTATCTCTTAATTTTTTAATAAATTGGGGCGAGCATCTTCGAGTGCGTCCCCCGCTTTTGAGCGTCAAAAAAAAAATCCCGTTCGAAATAGAGATCGGCCTGAAGTCTTCAATGCGGCAAGCCGGTTGAGCCTTGGGGATCAACACGATCAGGGCCTTATTAATCCGATCGAATCCACTGTTGCCGTAGTAAAATTCGTGAGCCACCGCCAACACATCATTAGCCACAAGGTTCCAAAAATCCCGATAAAAAGCGACGGAGAACCCGTCCGGGCCCGAGGCCGCATCAACATTAAGATCCCACAGGGCGGCCTTAAGCTCCCCCAAAGAAAAGGGCCGCAGAAGGGCCGAAGCATCAGAATCAGAAATGGAGGGAGCCCCCTGACCCAGCCACCTCCACCGGCGAGGCGCCCGAGTGCCAAAAGCATTTTTGAAGTGGGCAACAATTGCGGAACCCATATCCCTGTCCCCAGAATAGGTGGACCCATTAACCTGAATTGAACGAATGCAATTACGCCGACGCCTCCCACTCGCCACCTGGTGAAAATAGGCAGTATTCGCGTCCCCCTCCTTGAGCCACCGCAATCGCGAGCGCTGCCGCCATTCAATTGATCGCTTCTTGTCCTCGGCTCTAACGATATCAATGCTAGAAGCATGCTCCAAGAGTTCCGCCTCAGATAAATCCCGCACGTTCTCCTCGCGGTCCAGCCACGAAATAGTAGCCTCGGCCGCAATCCTGGCCTCCGCACGCGCAAGACGCGTATTTTTCTTGAAAGTCGCCAATGCCTTACGTAGGGAAGTTAATTTCTGATCCAAGCGAGCTGCAGCGCCCCCCACATAAGTAGACTGACGCCAAAGGTTACCCACAAGATCCGTAAATCCCGGCTCCAAGAGCCAACACCGTTCGTAACGAAACATACCCCTGGGCGGCACAGCGTCCCTCGAGTCCCAAATAATAGGATTATGATCGGACAAAGAACGCGGTCGAGAGTCCACCAAGCATAAGGGAAATAGATCCATCAGCTTACCATTCGCCAAGAAACGGTTAATTCGGGAGCGGGATGACCGGTTACGCCAAGTATAAGATATATCATTTGGCACGAGCCCTCCAGGGCCATATCAGAAATAAAGGAGATAAAATCGTCGGAACCAGGGTCGAGTCCCCCACGCCCACGGGGCCGATCGGAAGAATTAGCAGTAACGTTGAAGTCCCCGCCCAGTAGCCAAGGTGTCTCCGCAAAATCAGATGCCAATTCACGTAAGTCCTCCCATAACTCTCGGTGCAACAAATGGTACGTAGGGGCATAGATAGCAGAGAAAGCAATGTTAACATTGGAATCCACGCGAGACAAAACCACAGTCAAAGAGTGTCTCCCCACACACACGGTTGAGAAATTGAAAGACCCAGAGCGCCAAGCGAGGATAATACCACCCGAAGCACCATCGGCATCAATGGACCGAAAATCATCAATGGACTGAGCTCCGAAAGAACGCCACAAAGAACCGTCAATACCCGAAAGCTTAGATTCCTGGACCATCACCACATCACAATCCCACTCGTTGAATCGCATTCCCAGGGCACGCCTTTTGTCAGGATCCCCTAGGCCACGAACATTCCAAGAAAGGATCTTCATTAACAACCAAGAGAGTGATCCCCAGTAGGAGCGAGGCCGGGTGCCTCAGCCACCGCGTCCTGCAGAGTCGCGCAAGAGGAGAGCATAGGAGAGTGACGTCGAGGACGGGCTCTCCTGGTGTAGCAGATGCCAAACCGCGAAGAGGTAGAGACCGCAGGCACCGAGAGGGCTCCCCCATCACCAGTAGCAACAGCGACATCAGCATCATAGGGTTCCTCCAACTGAGGAAGGAGAGGTTCTCGGAATAAAGAAATAGCCGAGGGAGTCCACATGGGAGAGGGTGAAGGAGCCTGAGCAAAGACCGGTGAAGAAACGAATTCCCCAAGAAGAATCCGCGGAGACAGCAAGGCCGAATCGCCGTGCCCGATAGGTGTACCCGCCAATGGCTCCGATACCATAACCGGGTCTTCATAAAACCGCATCCGAGGACAAGATCCGAACCGCAGGGATCCATCAAGGGAATAACGTGAATGATTGCGCACGTGGCCCGAGACTTCCACATGCATGCCGGCAGACGTCATAGGAGGCGGTTGCAGGGGAGCCGAATCGTCCTCGACGACACCAGAGCAATAAACATTTCGCCTGATAGGATCCGAGTGCGTCTTTCTAGAAGACCGAAAGAACAATGGGCCAGAAGGAATAGACGAAAGAGGCGTCTCCTCGTTTCCGCCGCCACGAGAAGACACGTGGCCTCCGAAAGTTGAAACGATCATCCCCACGCCCGGGACGTTGGAAACAGGCGTGGTCGCCGGAGATGAAGGCGCGGTCGTCGGCGCCGCCGAGGGCGATAGAATAATGAACTCCACCGTGAAAGACCATCTGCCGATCTTCAAGGTCTCGAAGAGGATAGTATCCACCGCCTTTGCAATGAAGGAAGAAGAGCATTCCATAAGGATTTTCATGCACGTCCAGTCGCCACCTGGAGATAACCCGTCGTCGAGCACTGAAAGGATTTCCCCCCAAGCACCGATGGCCCTTGAGATTGCCGTAACCGTCCGAGAAAGGAAGGGAACTCCCCGCACTTCAACAACGCAGACCTCCTTAGTCACCGAAGCACCGTCAGCCACCCTAAAGCACCTCCAGAGAACACCGCCATCGGCTTTGAGAGAGAGTAGACATTCCTGCTGGCCCCGGGAGAGTCCACGGATGCAGCAGCGAGTAGAATCAAGAAGGACGAAATCCCCGCTGAAGTGTGGACCCATGAGAGCCAAAACGTTGTTTTGCACCATATCCCATGACATACCATGATGCTGCAGAACCCCCACCACCGCGAAACCTCCAGCCGCATCGGAACTCCCCTCCGCCACCGCCACACCATCCACCGCCACACCAGGCTCCACCACCCCCACCGAAGTCTCCCCATGCAAGGATTCCACGCCTTCGAGTTCATCATCTCTCCCCTTCATCGATGAAGCCCGCTCCGCCACTGCTTTACCCGGCCTAACGAAAGGACCCGGACGCTCCACATCCTCGCCCGTGCGCTCCACAGCAACAGCCGCACGCACCACCTGTGCGAAAGATCGCGAGCCACCCCCGGCGAAGAAAGAATCGGCATGTACCACAGGCGGCAACACCGACGTTGGCTGACGCGAAGAAAAGCCAAGGGGAGTCGAAGAAACTCTGCATGAGAACCTCCGATTGCCAACCCCACCGCATGCATAGCATCGAGGTGGGAGAAGACAAGAGGAGGCAAGATGACCATGAACGCCACACCAGAAGCACTTTTTACCCCGCTTCTTATGAGTCACCAACTCCCAGCAACCTTCCCCCTCAGTAGAGGCCGCGACAACCCACCACCACCGCCACTCCACTCGCCCGCCATCCAGCCTTTCGCACCAACACCGCCCTTCCAGCCCTTCGCACCATCGCCCCTCGCACTCCCGAGAGTCTTCACTCGCCACTCCATCCTCACTAGAGTCCAGCTATGTATGCATATTAAACAATGGAATTGTCACAAATTACAAAATAGCGAAGAAGAAAGCTAAGAATGCTGTAAATGAAGCTAAGTCGAACACTTATGAAGTTTTTTACAAAAAGCTTGACTCGAAGGAGGGCCAGAAGGATATATTCGGATAGGTCGAAGCAAAAGAAAGAAAGACCAAAGAATTTTCTTAAGTGAGATGCATCGAGTATTGAGATATTAGTTATCTTCTATCCTTTTTATGTATTCGCTTTTCTTTTTGTCTACACTATGTAATTTTCCCAACATGTTTCTCCTCTATATAAGAGAGAACCCTAGGCCTCATGAATAGATAACTTATTGTATTCTCTTTCCATATGTTATCATAACAACAATCCTAGGTCGTGGCTTATATCTGAAACCTACTGCCACTACCAACCTCCGTCCTCCTCGAGTCTTGCACGGACCTTTCTTCCTCATCTAAGGGTCTCGTACGAGGCCTCAGACAGTTCCCAAGCCTACCCTAGCGTTGCCTAGCCGCTAATTGGGCGCTTCCTAACGTCCCCCAGGCGCTCCCCAGCGTTGCCCAGACGCTACCATTCGTTACCATAACGCTACCCCTAGCGCATATGAGTTTGCTTAGGGTTAGTTGTGACACGAGCATACACCCACAACCATCCCCCTTGATGTCCATGTAGACACTCTATCCTAGTCGTGTACCTATCCAGCACTATGTCAGAAAACAAAGCTGATATTCCATCCATAGGTGTCTTTAAAGGTCTGACACCCAAGGTTTTAAAAAGCGTGAGGCGTATCGAGGCGTTTTCCCAGTATTGCCTCGAGGCGTAAGCCTCGAGGCGTATTGAGGCGTAAGCCTCATTCGTGGAAGAAATTTTTTCATAAAACATCATAATTAACCATAATTACAATTTTCAAGTTCTAGAAATTTAATATTTATGAGTAAATACATAACTCCATGACATTTCAAGGCTAATATCATTGTTTAAACATCGAAGTTGTTATATAACACTCTTTTTTGGACTCTAAATCAGTAAGGAGTCAAGTAAATATGAATATGCAAGCACAATAATAGATAACACTCTGCAAAATTTAAAGTCTTGAATAAAATTTACTAAAGGGGCTAGATGTAACACAAGATGCATACTAAGAGTAGAGGCATTAGATTTAATATCTCAAGATCCAAATTTTTGTTCATGTTGATATATAAAGAACATGCATAACAAAGTAAAAATAAGCTCAATACTTTAATAAACTAAAAAAATGCATTTTAGTGAATTGTGAGCTTAAGGACTTGAACATACTTGTCTATGAAAGATGAAAAGCCCACACTCAAAAAGAAAAGAAAAAAATATTGCAGAAAAAATTCAAAAAATCAGCACACAAATGAGGCTACGCCTCGAGGCAACGCCTCGAGGCTTACGCCTCGAGGCGCGCCTCAAAAGCCTCGAGGCTTAAGCCTCACTGAGGCTGCATGAGGCTATAGCCTCGAGGCGTTTTTCCTAGAAAAACGCCTCGAGGCGTACGCCTCAGCGCCTCGAGGCGCGTTTTTAAAAACAATGCTGACACCTATTGTCAAGATGGATGGCACAAACTACGAGTTGTGGACAATACAGTTCATGAATCTCTTACAGGGCCATGTTGAGAAGCATATTTTGACACAAGATGAACTGACCGACATGACTGGGACCAATACCTCATGGAAGGCCGATGATGCGTCTGTAAAAGTTTTACTATTTAGTACTATTTCTGTGGAAGTAACCAATGATATCTTGAGTCAGCCTTGATCGAAGGCAATGTGGGACATTTTCGCAACGATGTACTCTCAAGTGAGGAATGTGTCAAAGATCTTGCAACTTCTGCATGATATTTTTATGATCAAACATGGTGATCATCTTCTTCACGCCTTCTACACATCTCTTAGGGGTATGTTTGAGAGACTCCATAACTACATACCTCTGATGACCTCACCAAAGCAGCACAAGGTCTATCACGTTTTCGTTATGATTTGGCTCTTTCTGGCAGCCCTTAACCCTGAGTATGACTCAGCCTGATCTTAGTTACTCACAGATGCTACTCATCCACCTATGGAGGAGGCATATCGCAGTTTGAGCATCCCCTCTGTTGCATCTTCTCAGACGTCATCGACCATGGCAACTTTCTATGGTAGAGGTGGTTTGCCTCAATTCATAAGGTGTGACGCACACGACCGAGGAGGCGCATATGCTAATCTTGTTCATATTGTCACATGTCTGGTCATTCAAAGGATACGTGCTTTCCACCATCATCCAGTGCTACTGAGTAGGTCTAGACTGCCTCTGATTCTACTGCTTATCGTTTTGATGACTTTGTTGCTTGATTGAGAAAGATCATGCTCCCGCTTGCTAGATCTTCTAGTGTTTCTACTAGCTCATTAGTTGATGATTCTGCTTCCACCAACACTTTATGTATTACTCATGCATTTACTAGTTGTACCCAGATCCTTCAGTATGGATCATAGACTCTAGAGCTTCTCATCATCTATGTAGAGATCACACACAGTTCAGTTCTTATAGCCCTACACAGCTTGGTATATCAGTGGTCAGCTGACGGGATACATTCTCCCATTATCGAACAAGGGGAGGTCCATTTGACTCCCTTCATGCACTTACGAAATGTTATTCATGCACCAAAATTCTTAATGAATTTATTGCATGGCCTCAAATTTCAGCGAAATTTGGTCGAGTTTCTGTCGAATATCGATATCCTGTCAAAATCGAAATTCGACCGAAATGGTCGAAATGACCGAAATATGGAGGCCCTAGTACAAAAAATGACCGAAATGATCGAAATTTCGGTCAAAATTCGACTGAAATTCTACCGAAATTCTGTTTTGGTCAGTCACGGAAATGGTGACCGAAATCGGCATTTAGGGTTCGTTTGGTTGCAGGGTTGGGCAGTTGGGTTGGGGTACTATTCACAGGGGTACTCCCTCCTCACAGTTTACTATTCACCCAGCCCAACCCAACCCAACCCTGCCCAACCCTCAACCAAACGAACCCTTAGGGCCTTGATTTATTATCTATCATTCAGATTACAAAAGATTTACATTGTCGTACCATATTTGACCATGTTTCACTTTTTTTAGGATATACTAACGAGCATGGTGATTTGATGTTGTCGTGAGCATAGAGGACTTTACGAATTGATCTGGTCTCCTTATGCTGGTGCTAGCTCTCTTTTTACCGGATCGATTTCTCCCAAGGTTCAGAAAGTTGGTATGCGGTATTCGTTCGATCAGGTGGTCTTGAGCGAGTAAGCGGGTAGGTGGAAGTATATCTGGAAGTATATACGGATTATGCGATTTCTATTATTTTAATTTAAAAAATTAAAAATATAATAATAATTTCAAACATTAGATATTTCTGTTTTTAAAAAATATAACATCGAAGAAATACGAAGTGAATACTTTTTTTGAACACAACCATGAACCTTCGTACTTTAGTAAATGATGTATTTGTCTACTCAAAGTCAAATATTAAAATAATTCAACCAGTTAAATTAAATATACGTTATTTGTTCTGTGCAATTATAAAAATCTATGAAAATTCGACACCTATATTCATTTTAGGGTTTTTATCAGTTGTGCCCCTCCGAGATATCGCAATATCAGTTATGCCCCTATCTTTTTGGTAATATCAGTTGTGCCCCCGACTTCTTGCCAATATTTCACTTGTGCCCCCCAGAGGGGCATAACTGATAAAAATCTTTTATCAGTTATGCCCCTCTGGGGGGCACAAGTGAAATATTGGCAAGAAGTCGGGGGCACAACTGATATTACCAAAAAGATAGGGGCATAACTGATATTGCGATATCTCATAGGGGCACAAATGATAAAATCCCTTCATTTTATCCCATAAAAGATCTTAGATAAATACATGTAATTTATTCTATATTCATGCAGTTATGAGATAATGTAAAAAATAGAGTTGTTGCTGGAGAATCTAAAAAAAAGAGTCGTTGCTGTTAAATCTAAAAATAGAAAGATTTAGGGCTAAATAGACCAATCAACAAACCTTGGCAGAGGAGAAAAAGATGACGGTGGAGCAACCCATGTGGAAGTCAAGAAGGTGGTGGAGGAGCAGAGAGTTACCTCTATTACATATACGGACGCATATGAGACCGCATATGTGGTAATATATGTGGATTACTCCATCGAGTATTCCCCATAACCCGCATATTGAACGAGTATAGCATACTCGGTATGGTATGGGGACCGCGTTCGCATATGCAGCCCCATATGCGGTCGCCTGGAATGACTTTCCGAACTATGATTTCTCCTTACACTTGGCATCTTTGATTTGGTCATTTTCTATTGCGGAAGATATGTCGTCTCATCCTTGGCATTTCTATCAAGTCCACGTTTTAGTGTCAACAATGCCAACTTGGAAAGCATCACCATTCCAACTTTCCAAGTCGTTAAGATTGTAGTAGTCAGAGTCCTTTTGAGCTTTTTCATTTTAATATATGGGGTCGGAGTTGTGTCATTGATCATCGGGGGTACATGTATTATTTGGTTATTGTGGATGATGTTTTTAGACTGTTATGGGTCTTTTTGTTCAAGAATGCTAGTACTATGATATCGTATTTTGTGATTGAAATAAAGAATCTTTTCTCTGCTTCTATTAAATACATTCGTTCTGATAATGCTATGGAGTTTTGTACTATTCACTTATCCCAATTCTTTCAATAAAAAAAAATCCCAATTCTTTAGCTCACGCGACATTATCCATCAAACTTTGTGCCCTTATATTTTTCAGCAGAACGATGTTGCTGGAACGCAAACATCGTCATTTTATGGACATCACCGGGACTCTTTTCATAAAAAGTCGGGCTCCTCATTCCTTCTAGGGTGATGCTGTGATGGCATCATCCTTCTAGGGTGATCCGCTCAGTGGACAGGGGATCGTCGGATGACTGCTCAAAGCCATTTGCGGTGTTGTGAGCCATTTGGTTGGGGCGGAATGATCTGATATTCAAAAATAAGAGGTTTTATTGTTTCTCACTTCAAGGCCTTACATAATTTTTGGGCCTCTTCGTAATGTAGCTCTTATTTTCAAATCTTAATACAAACTGTGGTGACTCCCGACTCGGGAGCGCACCCTCTTTTTCATGTAAAAAAAAATCATGTTACCTAATCAATCGGATGCCCTCTACCATTATGGGTGACCTTCTCTCTTGTTTTTTATGAGAAGGACATTTTCTCTCTTACACCATGGATCTTTGGTTGTGTGGCATTTGTTCACCTTCTACATCCAGGTCGTGACAAGCTCGCTCCTAGAGCTATCAAATGTATGTTTGTTGGGTACTCTCATACCTAAAAGGGATATATGTGTTTTTATCCTATCTAGAGAAAATACTATGTCAGTGTGACTGTTACTTTCTTTGAGTCCATCATGTACTATACTTCTACGTGTGACATGTTGAATCCATTTGAGTCTGGGAGTGATGTTCTTCCACCTCCTCCTACACATATACCTTAGCATGTTCTCCATGCTCCAGTGTCTTCCCTAACATCCAGCACACTTTTTGAAAATTTGATTTCAACTAATAGAACTAGTGGTGTGAATGATGAACAAGAACATTTACAGGATGAGCAAGAAGATATACATGAAGCACATGAACCATCACAAGAGGATGATCTGTGGTGGTCTATTGCCTTGCGTAAAGGCAAACATAGCTGTGTGAGATACCCCTTCGCTGGACATGTGTCTCTGGTACGAATTTCGACGGATTTCAGTAAGTTTGTTGTGGGATTATCTGTCGGTAAATCCCACACACATACCAGGAGGCTCTCAATGAGAACAAATGGCGACTTACCATGGAGGAGGAGATGTCTGCGTTACAATCACGTGGCACATGGAGTATTGTTACAACTCCTACAGGAGTGCCTGTTGTGGGATGCAAGCGGGTATTCACAGTGAAGCACATGGTAGATGGCAACATAGGTCGCTACAAGGCAAGGCTTGTTGCTCGTGGGTTCACCCAGACATATGGTAACATAGGTCGCTACAAGGCAAGGCTTGTTGCTCGGCATTCTACACTGTGGATCATTCTCTCTAATAATGACACGGGACTGACCCCTATATCAACTTGATGTGACGAATGCTTTTCTTTATGGTGGCCTACAGTTGAAGTTTACATGCAGGAACCGCCTGGGTTCGCTTCTGAGGAGGAGTGTCAGAATGTGTGTAGACTTCATAAGTCTATCTTTGGCCTTAAGCAGAGTCTAAGAGTATGGTTTCAGAAGCTCTCAAACTTGATAGAGCAGCTTGGGTTTGTGAGTTCGACTGCAGATCATGCACTATTTGTTCAAAGGTCTCAAAGAGGCATTGTTGCTTTAGTGGTCTATGTCGATGATATCATTATTGCAAGGAATGATGTACATGGCATTCAAACAACTAAGATTTTCCTTGGTCAATAATTTGTAACCTAGGACCTTCGTAGTCTATGTTACTTCCTTGGACTGGAATTTGCCAGGAACTTGCGAGGTCTTGTGATGACCCAAAGGAAGTATGTTGCGGATATTCTCTTTGAAACGAGCATGGTAGATTGCAGGCCTGTCACCACTCACATGGACCCGAGCATGAAGTTGTATGATGAAGGCACTAAGAGGTAGAGAAGCATAAGTACACAAAGCTTCTTTGGAAGCTCCTATACGTGACCATCACATGGCCAGATATTTTCTTTGGAGTGAGCCGACCTTCGGAGTGAGCCGAGTGAGTCAATTAATGGAGTAGCCTAGACATGGACATATGTATGCAGTTATATGATTCCGAGGTATTTGAAGATCTTACATGGCACTGGTCTTTTATTTAGTAGAGGCACATCCCTTGCCATTACATCTTGCACATATATAGACTATGTAGGATGTCCCAAGGATAGGAAGTCTACCTTTGATTTTGCAGTATTCATAGGGAGCTCCTTGGTATCATGGAAAAGCAAGAAGCAGACGATGGTTGCCAGACCTAGTGCAGAATCATAGTACAGAGCTATGGCACAGGGGAATACAGAGATGAATTGGGTCAGATCCGTTTTTACTGACCTAGTTATTGAGGTGCCTCTTCTCATTCACCTCTAATGCGACATTCATGCCCTTCTTTTCGTTGCCAACAACCCAACCTTCCTTGAGAGGCCCAAGCATATCGAGGTAGACTTTCACTACACTCCAGGCATGATGCAGAAGAGTTTCATTTCTACCTTTCATATCAGCTCAGGCGAACTGACAACATACGTATTCACCAAGGCTCTAGCTAGAGGGTCATTCCAGAGATGTTATTCCAAGCTGAGCTTGATTGATATCTAAGCTCCATCTTGAGAGGGAGTATTGGGATATTAGTCATCTCCTATCCTTTTTATGTATTCTCTTTTCTTTCTGTCTACACTATATAATTTGCCCAACATGTTTCTCCTCTATATAAGGATAACCTAGGGCCTCATAGATAACTTATTGCATCCTCTCTCGACATCAAGGATAATGAAGGACATGTGCTTGTTACTCAGAAGTATATAGAGACTAGATGGAAGCAATATTTCTATAAGCTTTTCATTGGGGGAGGGAATAAAGAGATTACTTTGGGAGATCTTGCTCGTAGTGAATGTTACTTGAATCATGCAAGCTATAGACGGATACAAAGGAAGTAGGGGTTTGACTTGGCTTTCAAATTTATTCAATGTTATTTGACGAAGCAAGAAAATGCCTGAAAAATGAAGGAGAAGCGTCGTGGTACCTCTTTATAAGATAAAGGAGATATTCAAAATTGCTTGAATTACAACGGTGTTAAACTGATGAGTCATGCTATGAAAACTTGAGAATGTGTAATCGAATGTAGGTCGTTAGAAAATAGGGATGTGGAACCGTATCAGAAATAAGGATAAAGAAACTATGAACACGAGATTTAACGTGGATCCCTACTCCTTAAGAAGCGGGATGAAGCCACGAGAGAACGCTTCGAAGGGATGATGTGTATATTACACTTTCTCATCGGATACAGGGGGTATTGGGCTTCTTATATAGCCCTCACTGAGTCTCCACATCACACAACTACTAGATGCGGTACTAAAGACTTGGATGTCGTAAATGGATCCTGGAGTGATCCATTTACCCATCTACTACTAGAGTGACGCATCACCAAATACTCCATCACACTCCCTCAAGCTAGAGTATGCAATGCTCAGTTTGGACAAATAGAAAGAAATCTCAACTCACAATACACGACACTACATACAATATCAACTCAATGCGTACAACTGCCGGTTGTTGTCGAGGACGTTGCTTCTCATGTTGTGCAAGTGAGGAGGACAAACAGGCTGGAGTGTCAGTCAAACTGAATCTCCTCGTCGGAGAGCATGTGCTTTGTATTCCGTCTGTCAGAATCACTGCAACTGAAAATGAGTCTCCACATAGGGAACTCTGTCACGCCACAACATGTGGACAACTGCTCCATCTCTGAAAGGGTCGAATAATGAACGTCGCTAATTATCCATGCGTAGATATCTGAAGATGGGTCTCTCTCATAGGTACATCAAAGTAGGTTTCTCTCATAGGAACCTCGGAAGGATCTCGTACTGGAGTTCACAAACACTAGAGAATGGAGTCTGAAAGTCTCATCGTCGGAGAACTGGGTCTCTCCCATACTGGCTCAGAGGTATCTCTACTCTGGAGTCCCTATGAAATCACATGAAAACCCTAGCCTACATGGCATAGGGAATGAGATCTCTACTCTAGAGTCCCTATGGATTACATGAAAACCATGGTCGAAACACAAAAGATGGGGACCACAAACAATGATGGCAAACATGTGCACATCTGAAAAAGACCGCATACATGTGTGTGTCTGAAATTGAAGACTCGGAAACATCTGATCGTCGAGTCTGAATATCTGAACTGTAAAGTCTGGAAAAATCTGATTGGTTTGAAGAATCTGACATCTGAATCTGGAACAGACCTGTGACTCTACATAATACTCCCTCTTTCTCCCATACTTGTCAGAAAATCAACATCAACCAAGTTGAGAGAAGACAAGAAAATGGGGAGAAAACACGAGTTAATGAATTAGCCATTCTTTTTTTAACAGCTTTTCTTTCTTTATTTTTGCATTTTTTTAACGAGGCAAATGTCTTTCTTTTTTGTGTGTGTGTCTCTCCACCTTTTTGTAAGACACAACCCAAAAGGCCCAAAGCTCTTCGCCCAATTGGGCTTTCAAAACTATGCCCTCTTTTTAATCGCAACAGCTCTCATTTTTTTAAAATAAACTCTGCAGCCCACTTGGGCTTTATATTAGGGTTCCCACTTGGGAACCCTCCTGGAATCGCAGCCCCGATGGGGCTTTCTCTCGCTGCCGCCTCGATCGGCCATCCTGATGGCGTCGTCATCGCTGCGACTAAGGAGAAAGGAGGTGTGGCTTGGCCATAGTCGTCGTTGGTAAAGACGGAAGCATCGCCGCGTCACGTAGGTGGAGATCGGACAGAGGTTGCGCGCAATGCTCCACTCCCTGATGGGGGTTTCGTGCTAGGAAGTTGGTGGCTTCGTCGTGCCTGCGAGTGTCTCCCTCCCCCTTATATGGGCACCTCCAACAGATCCCAATGCTCCTGGAGTCGTAAGGAGGAGTGTCGCCGCCTGCTTGGATATTGAAGAGAAAAGTCACCTGAGGGTTCCCCGCCTTAAGGGGTTCTGCCTTAGGCTGTTGCCGCCCGCGCAAAGCGTGGAGATGCCTACGCCTGGTGATTGGGGAGGTTCTGCCTGGAACAGATGCCTCCATCTGGGGTGGAGTCCTTGTACTTGGCGTGCCACGAGGCCTCCTCGGATATGCTCAGCGTCGCTTCCTTCTGCATCTTGGCCTCGCATCTCTGCTACGAGCCCAGGAGGCCAGGCGGATTAGGGTTCCATTCGGGGAGCCCTCATCTGCGTAGAACCGATAGCAATTCAGACCTAGGAGTGCACGTCCGCACGAGGATCTGGGTCCTGTTTGATGGATGCACGTTGTATGCGTGCTTGGAGATCTTTCTCGGAGAAGAGGAGCGGTGCCAGCCCTGCGAAGGTGCTCGATGGCCTAGATGGCCTCGTCAAGAACTTGGGTTTCAAAAAACCCTAGATGCCTAGAACTGGAAAATAGAAGGCTCGCGGTCTAGAGTAGAAGGTTGCGCACAGGTGATGCGTCACACACTTGAGATGCGGCTAGGGTTTCGTTGCCGCTAGCCAAAACTTGCAGGAATCTCTGACTGAAAATAGGGTTCAAGAAATTGAACCCTAGAACCAAATCTAGAACTTTAACTGATCATACAGATCTTCGAACAACTGATGAATATGCATAATCTTCAGAATAATCTTTAAAAATTAACACCAAAATCGATTCTCGTACAGAAATAAAGAGCACAAACATCATCGAGAATCGAACCCTGTTTGATACCATGTTAGAAAATAGGAATGCAGAAGCATATCAGAAATAAAGATAAAGAAATTATGAACACGGGATTAAACGTGGAACCCTACTCCCTAAGGACCGTGATGAAACCACATGAGAACACCTCAAAGGGTTGATTTGTCTATTGCACTTTCTCATCGGATACATGGGGTAAGGGGCTTCTTATATCGCCCTCACTGAGTCTCCACATCTCACAACTGGTAGATGTGAGACGAAAGACTTGGATGTGGTAAATGGATCGTGGAGTGATCCATTTACCCATCTACTATAAGAGTGACACATAACCAAATACTCCAACATAGGTTGAGGCATGTTTTCAAAGTAACTGAAAACCAATTTGGATTCATGCAAGGTCACTCAACTATTGAAGCTATCCACTTGTTGAGGAGAACAATGCAGTTTTGTAGAGTTAAAAATAAGAACCTCCATATGATTATTATTGATTTGGAGAAGGCTTATATTTCAGTGCCACAAGAGTTATTTTGGAGAGTTTTGGAGAAGAGACAAGTACCTGTCATATACATTAACCTTATAAAGGATATGTATGATGATGCTTCATCTTGTGTAAGGATTCAGTTTGGGAAGACTAACTATTTTAACATCAGTATCAGTCTGCATCAAGGTTCAGCTTTGAGCCCATTCCTTTTTTACTTTGATTATGGACGAGTTGACTGGTCACATTCAGGATGAGACACCTTGGTGTATGTTGTTAGCTGATGATATTGTGTTGATTGATGAGATAAGAGATGGAGTAAGTGAGAAGCTAGGGGTTTGGAGACATATTCTAGAGATTAAAGAATTTCGTATAAGTAGGGATAAGACTGGATATATGGAGTACACATTTGATGAAAATAACGATGAAGGATTCGAGGTTAAGATCGGAGACGATACCGTTCAGAAGAGAGTTTCTTTTAGATACCTGGGATCTATTTTGCAATAGGATGGGGAAATTGATGGAGATGTTACGTAGAATAAATGCAGGTTAGTTAAAGTGGAGAGGAGCCTTTATTGTTCTTTGTGACACGAAAACCCTTTGGAAGTCAACTAAAAGTATTACAAAGCAGCCGTGACACCTGTTATGCTCTATGGATCAGAATGTAAGCATGTGAACCATAGACATGTGCAGAGAATGACATTAGTAGAAATGAAAATGCTAAGGTGGATGTGTGGTCATAAGCAAAAAGCTTGGATTCGGAATGATTCGATCAAAAGAAAAGTTGGTGTATCTCCGATAGAGGATAAGATGAGAGAAACCGCTTAATATGGTTTGGTCATTTACAAAGGTCGATTGATGCATCAGTTAGAAGATGTGAGATTTGGGATGCTAAGTCGGTTAAGAGAGGGCGAGATGGCCCAAGAAGTGTTGGAATGAGACTATCCGAAGGGATCTTAGTTATTTAGATCTAAGCTCGAGAATGACCCAAAATAGATCTGAATGGAGACAAAAAAAACATATTGCCGACCGTACTTAATTGTGGGAAAAAGCTTTGTTGTTGTTGTTTAGTTGAATCGAATTGGATATGACGGAAACAGAAAGTGTTTGGTTGTGGTTATTGCATGAATTGAAATGTATTCTATCCACAAAACTTAACAGATCCCCATTCCAACCTAGACAGACAACTCCCGTTGAACCGTTGGCTGGTGCTCTTTAAATCATTAGATGACTGCCAATGATTGGGCTCCATGTCATGGGGTTTTACTCCCTATTCTCTCTGACTAACAGGATTTGACAGATAACCCACTATTGACCTTTTCTGTTGGTCGTCAAGCATCGTTGCAAAAACTGGTCGACTAGGCTGTTTAGTTGAGTTCGGGGAGTGGATCTGATCAGGACTAAGCGGTTACTAGTCAGCTGATTTTTTGGATTGTTTGTAATTTTTATTTTTTGCTTATTTTAAAAGCAAACTTAATGCAGGATGCATAATATTCAATTGAGTTCAATTGTTTTTTTTTAATTTCAGCATGATATTATAAAAATGTGCAAATCTATGTAAATATATAAAAAATACGATGAAAATGATTTACATATTAATTTTTTATATGAAAAGGGGAGAACATACATATGGTGTCCGAACTAAGTGGATTGATTAAGTTTAAAAGGGCATTACGTAAGCCAATAATCGAGAAGTCTTAGCATAATGAGTTACCTTTTCAACTTAAAAATACTCTGCTAGAAAAATAACTCCATTGCATGCTACTAGAATGCCCTGACTACAACTTGTAGTAACATCATTCTCTTAGGACAGAAGTCAGAGTTGAATAATGACCCCCAAAATTTGGATTAGTTACAAAAGTCTATCCGTTCTATGCCCATCTCTAACCTTGTATCCTTTGCCTTCTCACATGTAAAGAAAAGGTGGCCAATTGTTTCCACCTCCCCATCGCATAACGAACTGTTGTTGTTATTCCTCACATAATATCTTGACCACCTATCCTTGGTGAGCATTCTTCCACATTGTTATCCATAAGAAAACTTGGATAAGTGTTGGGACTTCCGCGTCCCAAATAAATATGCAATCCCAAGACATATCCTCTTGCATTGGATCAAGCATCCTAATCAACGCTATGTACACTCGTCTCACCTTGAAATCTTCACTCTCTAACCCAATAGTCTCTCCCTTTCGAAGGACCCTCAAAGGAGCTGATGGCTTCCAAAAGCTTAATGAACTCCTAAACCAGTTGTTCAGAGAGCAAAAACTGGGCATCTATGTGCCCTCTGTCCTGACCTTGGACACCAAAGCATCTCTCTTTGTCGCTATTACAAACACGCATAGGAAGCGAGATGTAAATGTGTTGTTATCAATCCGTGTTGTCAATCCAATCATTTATCCAGTAAGCAAAAGAGCAACCATCTTCTTAAATAGGGCAGAAGAAAGAAGGTAGTTGAGGCAACATGGTGCATATTCATTTCCAAAACGCAAAGGTGTGGAAATGTGAGCGACGAGCCAAGGATCTCTGTGCATGAATACCATAGATTTTGTGGATTAATATGCAATATTTATCCTCACCACCTTCCAAGACTCTTGCAATCCACTTTAGGGTCAATGTTCTATTCATAGTTTCCAGGCGAGGAACCTCAAGCCCTCCTATCCTCGAGGAGCATGACGATGTTCCAATTGACCAAATGCAAGTCCGATCCATTTTGGTTGGATGCACACTAGAAGAAACACCTCATAATCATCTATAGTCGGCGACATATCCCAACAGGTAGCAAGTCTCGACAACATGAAGAAAATCAGTAATTAGTAGCAGCGACAATTGTTAGAAAATAACATAGCTCTGATACTATGTTACAAAATAGGAATGCAGAAGCGGAATCAGAGAAAAATATAAAATCATTGAAGAACTAGGGATTTAACGTGGAACCCTACTCCCTAAGGAGCGGGATGAAACCACGGGAGAATGCCTCAAAGGGTTGATAGGCTATTGCTTTTCTCACTTTATACAATGGTTGTGGGAGTCTATATATAGCCCCTACTGAGTATCCACATCTCCAAACTGGTAGATGTGGGACTAAACATTTGGATGCGGTAAATGGATCCTGGAGGTATCCATTTACCCATCTACAACATAAGATGCGCACAACCAAATACTCTAACACCCCCCCTCAAGCTGGAGCATGCAATGCTCAACTTGGACAGACAGAAAGAAACTCAACTCACAATACATGACACTACAGGTAATATCAACTCAACGCGCACAACTGTCGGCTACTGTCGAGGATGTTGCTTCTCATACCGTGCAGGTGAGGAGGTTGAGCGGGCTGGAGTGTGAGTCAACTGAATCTCCTAGTCGGAGAGCATGTGCACTGTACTACGCATGTCAGAGTCACTACAATTGAAATGAGTCTCCTCATCATAGTACTATGACCCGTCAAAACATGTGGACAACTGCTCCATCTCTGAAAAGGGTCGAAAAAGAGCATCGCTAATTATCCATACGTAGATCTCTGAAAAATGGGTCTCTCTCATAGGGACCTCGAAATGGGTTCTCTCTCAAAGGAACCTCGGATGGATCACGTACTAGAGTTCATGATCGTTAGAGAATGGAGTTTGAAGAAGTCCCCTCGTCGGAGAACTGTGTCTCCCATCTGGCACAGAGAATGGTACTCTACTCTGGAGTCCCTATGAAACCACATGAAAACCCTAGCCAACATGGCATAGGGAATGATACTCTACTATGGAATCCCTATGGATCACATGAAAACCCTGGTCGAAACATAAAAGATGGGGACCACACAAAAGATGGCAAACATGTGCACATCTGAAAAGAAGACTACATGCATGTGTGTGTCTGAACTGAATACTCGGAACAAATCTGATGTCGAGTCTGAACAATCCGGCTTCTGGAATCTGACATCTGAATCTGGAACAGACCTGTGACTATACACAATACTCCCCCTTTCTCCCATACTTGTCGGAAAAAAATGGCATCGACAAAGTTGGGAGAAGACAAGATAATGGGCAAACAAAATCCAATAAGCCGACTGAAAAAAATCGGTTTTTTCTTGGAATTTTTTCTCTCGGTTATTTCTATTTTTTTAATAGTTGTCACAATTTTTCTTTTAAACAAGCCATGCATTTTTTTCGGCTTCAATCATTTTTTAATCAATTTTTTTTTACAAATCTTTTGCGTACAGCTTTTTATTGTGCGTGCCTTTTCTCTTTTCTTTATTCCCTCTTTTTTTATTTTTTACACGGTCCAGTCTCCTTTTTTGTTGATCGTAGCCTACTTGGGCCCAACCAAAAATTGAAGCCTCCCTTTTTTGTTTTTGTTTTTTAAAATAAAATCCTCGGCACATGCGCCTAACTCTATTTAGGGTCCCCGACAGGGAACC
The DNA here is from genome assembly GCA_037367405.1 of Ottelia alismoides. Classification (NCBI taxonomy): domain Eukaryota; kingdom Viridiplantae; phylum Streptophyta; class Magnoliopsida; order Alismatales; family Hydrocharitaceae; genus Ottelia; species Ottelia alismoides. The sequence continues at coordinate 323,682 of JAZKJV010000493.1, read as the reverse complement.
CCTTTCTCAACTAATCGTCGCTTGGGGCTTTGGGGCTCGCTGCCCGTCGAAGTTGCTGATGTTGAGCTCTGCCTGGAGCTCTGCTGGAGAGGAGGATCGCCTAGGGGGTGGCGGAGCTTTCGCATGGAGCCTTCGTTGCTCATGAGACAAAGCGATGTTGTCGGTTTCGATTGGGTGTCGCGCTTGGAGAGGCCTTGCGTGGGGAGCTATTGTTCTCGGAAGGTCAGGGCTCATGAAGGAGCCCCTGACCGCTGCCTTGCGCCATGAGAGAGTGCTCTGCGGTAAGAATGACGGCGATGAGAAGATCTGCAGGCTGAATACCTTGTTGCGTGATTCAGAACTGTTGTTGGATCATCCGATATTAAAACCCTAGAATCGAATTAGGGTTTCAAAAGAAACCCTAGAACCTGATCTTGAACTGGAACTTGAATGATACAAGACTGAGTCTTAAAAACATCAATCTTCAAGAACAAGAACTCCAAAAATCGAATCTCGAATACAAAAAAAATGAAGAACACAAAACCTCCTCAAGAATCGACCCGCTCTGATACCATGTTAGGGAATAAAATAGCTCTGATACAATGTTATAAAATAAGAATGCGGAAGCGGAATCAGAGAAAAATATAAAAACATTGAAGAACAAGAGATTTAACGTGGAACCCTACTCCCTAAAGAGCGGGATGAACCCCGGGAGAACGCCTCATAGGGCTGATAGTCTATTGCTTTTCTCACTGGATACAATGGGTGTGGGGGTCTATATATAGCCCCCATTGAGTCTTCACATCTCCAAATTGGTAGATGTGAGACTAAACAATTGGATATGGTGAATGGATCCTGGAGGTATCCATTTACCCATCTACAACATAAGATGCGTAAAACCAATTATTTCAACAACAACTTTATCAGTATCGGTTGTCCTTGTGACAACAAAGATGCCTTCCAACCTACAGGTTTCCGTTCCAGCTTCTTGATCACTAGCAACTAGTCTGATAAGTGAAGACGCCCACTACTCATGGGTAAACCAAGATAACAAATCAACATGGAACCACAATTAGTGTCCAGCTCAAAACCACTTTCTTTCGCTTCAGGATGTGAGAGACCAAAATGAACCACGTTCTATTTGTCCATGTTTATTCTCAAGCCTGAAAGCTCACCAAAAATGTCAAGGTTCCAGCCATTCTCTTCCGCCCTTCACCTCTTCCTTTCCCCTATGGATGAAGAAGATTATATCATTCGCATATTGTAAGATAGGAATGAAGATATCTCCCAACGAATGTCTAGTCGAAAAGCCCACTTGGATAAAAAGTAGAGGCTACCTTCAAATCGCCCATTTATAAGAACAAAATAAGATGTAGTGACACATATTATTATGCGTGAGATCTACAAGTCTGGGAACACTCTTCTTGCCAAGGCCAACCACATGAAACACCAATCTACACTGTTATAGGATTGGTAGAAGTCAACTTTCCAAAGAACACCATTTATCCACCGCCTCTTCTAGTCCGCTATAGTTTTAATTGCCATAACTAGGCTGTCTTGTATCTGCCTATCGGGAATGGAAGTTGACTGCACAATAGAGACAATATCATCAAAGCCATCATTGAATCTATTCTCGAGGACCTTGGCAACCACGAGATATATGGCGTTTGAAAGATTAATGGGGCGAAAAATCTCAACTCGTCTTGAAACCTCCTTCGGGTTGAGGAATAGCATATTCGAATTTCAATGAAACATGGCTAGATTCCTCTCTTTTTTTACTGTTTCTGCCGAAATTCGATTGAAATTCTACCAAATGGACTGAAATTGACCAAAATGGATCGAAATGTCGGCGATTGGGAAAATGAAATGCTAAGTGGTATCGATTTCGGCCACTAGTCAAAATCGAATTTCAGTCGAAATTCGGTGGAATATTGGCGAAATTTAAGACCACAGTATGTTTCTTTTGAAACACAAGGAGTCAAGAATGTAGCAACACACCGACAAACAGTTTCTTGTTAAATCATCGTTCATCATCATTTTGAGAGTAGTTTGCACTGATTACCACATGCGTAATGCGCTCAGTTGCAAGTATGCTGTCCAAATTATGCATCTAATCCATGCAATTTGGTATTGTCAACTTGGTGACTCCGAGTTTTTGTTGAGTGGATTAAGGTTCTCTACTGGAAATAAAACATTTTGCATTTTAGAAAAACTTTGTTTAAGGAATTTACAACAAAGGGTTCTCAATTTTGAAAGCTTTTGATAGTTAAATCCCTTTCTAACCCACATAACATGAGGCACGTAGACCTTAGTGCGTTAAGCGGGATTTGGGCATTCCTTTCCTTTTTCGCCACACCCCAATTTTATGGGAAAATGCAACTATGGTTTTTATAAATGCGCCTTGAGGATTACACCTTGATGCATTTTAAGTGAGGTGTATGCCGTACAGAAGTGAGGCAGTTTCAAGTTAGTGAGGCATTATTAAGGTGCTCTTTCTATATATATATATATATATATATATATATATATATATATATATATATACATTTATACTATGGTTTTTGTATGCTATTTCATTAGGAGATAATTATGGGAAGCTGGTTGCAAGTATTATATGCTTAGATCGTTCTCGCATGATGTTATTAGTAAGCCAATCTGGAATTTGAATTTATAAGGAATCTGCTTCAGTAGAAGCTGCTCTAAATGCCCCTCTGAATTGGTACCACCTATTTACTAAGTTCAGTGTCCCCCTACTGATTTACTTAATTCTGTAAACAGAGTAGAGTTTGGTGTGACATTTCCATTGTTAAGCAGACATTTCCATTTAATTGGTATCACCTATTTACCAAGTTCAGTGTCCCCCTACTGATTTACTGTAACTCTGTAGAAAGTGTAGAGTTTGATGTGACATTGATTACACCAAAAGCGTGGAGAGGATTTTCATACTCCATGACATTCTTGTTAGAAAATCGGAAGCGGAAGCGTAACATGGAAAAAGATAAACAAAAATAAAGAACAGCGGGATTTTACGTGGAACCCTACTCCGTGAGGAGCGGGATGAACCACAGGAGAAGCCCTCAACGGGGCATGCTATGCATTTCTTTTTCTCATGAGTACAGGAGGTCTGGGGCTCCTTATATAGCCTTCCCAGAGCCTCCAAGTCCCACCACTGGACGATGTGGGACTAAACACTGGATGGGGTAAATGGATCTCCTCCAGGATCCATTTACCCTGCTACAACACAATAGGCGCTTACAACTTATGCTCCAACACTCCCCCTCAAGCTGGAGCATGCAATGCTCAGCTTGGACAAACAGACAGAAACTCAACTCAACGCTACAGGACACTACGGACAATATCAACCCAACGTGCACATGCTGCAGTCGAGGACGTTGCTTCTCATGCCGTGCAGGGTGAGGAGGACGAACAGGCTGGAGTGTGAGTCAACTGAAAGACCCGGAATCTGACCGTCGAGTCTGAACTTGCGCCTGAAGTCTCCTCGTCGGAGAACTGGGTTCCATCTGGCTCAGAGAAATGGTGCAACTGCTCTGGTGTACCTATGATACCACACTGAAAACCCTTGCCAACATATGGCATAGGGAATGGGCCTCTACTCTGGAGTCCCTATGGCTCACATGAAAACTCTGGCCTGACAACCAGAATGAATGGGGACCTCGAACTGATGATGGCAACATATGCTCATCTGACAATGAACCGCACACTTGTGCGTGTCTGAAACTGGAGACTCGGAAGACAATCGTCGAGTCTGAAATCGAACTGTAGTTCTGATCAACTGGCTGGTATGGAGACTGGTATCTGAATCTGGATCTGGAATACAAGACTTGTGACTCTACATATATACTCCCCCTTTCTCCATACTTGTCGGAAATGACATCGACAAAGATTGGGAGAAGACAGAGATACATAAATGGGGAATGTAAAACAAAATAAGCCGTTACAAATTTTTCGGCTTCTCAAATCATGAATTTTGGCCGTTTCATTTTTTTTACGGCTCTCTTTTTTTTCATTTTTTTTAAGCCGTCAACTTTTTTTTTCGGCTTTCCTCAGCATTTTTTTTGCAAAACTGTGCGTACGGCTTTTCAAATGTACGCGCCTCTTTTTATTCCCTGTTTTTTTTTCTTTCCTTTTTTTTTTGACTTGGCCCATCGCATATATTTTTTTTGTTTGCATGACATTTCCTTTCTACAAAATAACTCACGGCCCTCTCTCTTTTCTTTCTCCCTTTTTTTTAAAAAAAAAACTCATCTCCCTCTCATTTTTTTTTAAAAATACACGCCAACTCCTCCTTTTTTTCATACACTGGGCTCTCCTTTTTTTTTAGCCCACCGTGGGAGATTTTTTTTAACACAACCGAGTGGGGGCAATTAACGGGATATTGGTTCCCCCTCGTTTCCACGCATTAGGGTTCCGCAAGAGGGAGCTCGCGTGATACGCGGCTGGAGGAGGTTGCCGCCTGTGCGGTTCGCGGGCTGAAGGGGATGCGCGCCTACGCCGCTGGAGTATCTAAAGGAGCGTGGCGCGCCGCCGCGCTCCTGGAGAGGGAGATCGCACGACACGGGGGAGCCGCCGAAGGAGCCGGGTCGAAGATGGCGCTGCCCCCGCTGATGCTGAAGATGGCGCTGAGACATGCGGCCAGTCTCCTACGCATGGGAGTGGAGGCCTGCGCCTTGGCGCCGCCATCGCGCGCTGAAGGATTGCGGGTTCGCCAGGGGATCGGGAGATGCGCGCGCCTGAGATGGGGAGATGCGCGTGCGTCTGGCAGTTGTTGGAGGGGCGGCGCGCGCAGAGATCTGGAGTCGTGCGGTGGCCGCCGCCTGCACGATGGGAAGTTGATGCCGCCACCGGAGGACTGCCGATGTCGCAGGTGTGCGCCACCTGCTAAGGAGAAGCGCCGCTTGAAGCGCCCCACCGTGCACGGCGAGTGCTTGCCGAGGCAGGGCAACGCGGCTGCGGCCTGGAGTCGAGGGAAGGCTCCACCTGGGACGAGTGCTTGCCAATGCTGCTTGGGTTTGAAGGTGGCTAGGGAAGCCGCTGAGATGTGGCTGCAGAGTGAGGATGCCGTGGCGCCAAGTGAATGAACAACACATGGATTAGGGTTCCACATGGAAACCCTAGAACTGGAATCATGACCTTGATAAAAAAAACTCTCGAACAATCGTTGAAGAACAGAAATTACAAGAATGATCGAGAACTGATTTTGATAACTCGATTCTCGAACAAAACATAAAGAACACAGAAAAACTCCTCGAGAATCGACCCGCTCTGATACTATGTTAGAAAATCGGAAGCGAAAGCGTAACATGGAAAAAGATAAACAAAAATAAAGAACAGCGGGATTTTACGTGGAACCCTACTCCGTGAGGAGCGGGATGAAACCACGGGAGAAGCCCTCAACGGGGGCATGCTATGCATTTCTTTTTCTCAATGAGTACAGGAGGTCTGGGGCTCCTTATATAGCCTTCCCAGAGCCTTCCAAGTCCCACCACTGGACGATGTGGGACTAAACACTGGATGGGGTAAATGGATCTCCTCCAGGAGTCCATTTACCCTGCTACAACACAATAGGCGCTTACAACTTATGCTCCAACAATTCTAAAGTTGTTTTCAACTCATGCATGTTGGAGTATTTGGTTGTGCGCCGTATGAGTTGTAGGAGGGTAAATGAATCTCTCAAGGATCCATTTACTCATCCATATGTTTAGTCTCACAACTACCGGTGGTGGGACTTGGGAGGCTCTGTGGAGACTATATAAGGAGCCCCATATCTCCTGTATCCATTGATAAAAAGCAAATGAAGCATATGCCCTTTTGAGGGCTTCTCCCGTGGTTTCATCCCACTCCTTAGGGAGTAGGGTTCCACATTTAAATTTCTGTGTTCTTCAAGTTTCTTTATCTTTATTTTCTGATTCCGCTTCCGCTTCCTATTTTCTAACATGGTATCAGAGCGGGTTCGATTCTCGCGGTTTCATCATGAAGAATTTATTTTGGTTTGTAATCTTTTCGAGAGTTTGATTATTTGATTTTATTCCAAAGATCCATTTGTGTTCAAGTTCACAGATGCAGTTTAGGGTTTTCTGAAACCCTAACTTCTGACGATCTGATCACGCGAAGGTGGCGCGTATTTCTAGGGTGCAGACGGCTCCACCATGCCCAACCACCCTCTGATCAACATCCAGAGATCCAAGATGATCTGGTTTCTTTCCAGAAACCCTACTCCAGGGTGATAGCGGCTCTTCCTCGACCTTCCAGCACTTCTGCGCAAAACCTCAGTTCAGAGGCTCCAATCGAGATGTGGCGATTCATCGCAGGCTATTCCAGGTGTAGTCCCAGATTCAATTTTTTTAAAAAATCACGCAGGAGGGACGAGATCTCCAGCAACGCGTAGCAGGACACCCATATGTGCTCATTTATGTGCGACGCGTGATTTGACCCTACATGTTGGCGCTCCAGAACCTCATCGCTCGAGCACTCCCCCCCCCCAAGCACGCGATCTCCCTTGCGATCTGCTGCGCACCTCCAGGCCGCACCCTCCAGTCTCCTGGCGGTATCGCTCCAAGCCGCATCAAGCAGCACTGTCGCCTCCCCAGATTGAACCCCAAGCGGCATCGCGCGCTTGGGCGCGACGCCCCAGCAACCATCTCCAGGCGGCTGGTCGCTGCGGCCCTTGTCGCATAGGCGGCTATCCTTCCGATCTGGATCGCAGCGCTCAGACGGCGAGCAACCGCAGATCCACGCAGCGACACGCCCTTCTCCACCCAGGCCGCGCCCATGCGACATCTCCTGGGGGGGACGGCATTCTATGAAGAGGTTCCCGTGTTGGGAACCCTAAGGATAGCATGCCCCTTTTTTAAAAAAATTGGGCTAAACGAGCCCTGCCGAGTGGGGACCTGCTTTAAAAGAAAAAAAATTGATGGATCCAAGGCCGAAAATTGAAGAAAAAAAGGAGGGGGAGTGGGGTTGTGTCTTTGGGCCCAAGTGGGCTGTGTAAAAATTGAACTAGCATTATATGCAAAAAAAGGCGCGTACATAAAAAAATTTTACACAAAAGTTGAAAAAAATGTTGCAAAAGCCGTAAAAAATATGGTAACGGCTTATTTTTTAAAATTGATGGCTTATAAAATAATTGAAGAAAAGCCGCAAGAAATTTTGTGAGAATATTCATGTTTATTCCCCATGTTATTGTCTTCTCCTAACATTGTCGATGTTCATTTTCTGACAAGTATGGGAGAAAGGGGGAGTATGGTGTAGAGTCATAGGTCTTGTTACAGATTCAGAGATCAGATTCAGATATTCTCCAGACCAGCCGATTTTCAGACTCTACAGAGATTTTGTCAGACTCGACGTCAGATTCCGAGTCAGTTTCAGACACGGGCATGGATGCGGTCTTTTCAGATGAGCATGTGTTTGCCATCTTTTGTAGTGGTCCCCATCTTTTCTTGTTGTTTCGGTTAGAGTTTTCATGTGAGCCATAGGGACTTCAGAGTAGAGGACCATTCCCTATGCCATGTTGGCAAGGGTTTTCATGTGGTATCATAGATACTACAGAGTATAGTACCATTCTCCATGCCAGATGGGAGAGACCCAATTCTCCGACGAAGAGACTTCTTTCAGACTCCATTCTCCAACGACCGTGGACTCCGACGAAAATTGCACTTCCACTGCCTTTTCCAGTTCGGCCCTTTCAGAGATGGAGCAGTTGTCCACGTGTTGTGGCGGGCCAGAATACTCTGACGAGGAGACTCATTTCAGTTGCAGTGACTCTGACAGGCGCAGTTCAGAGCACATGCTCTCCGATGAGGAGATTCAGCAGACTCACACTCCAGCCCGTTCGTCCTCCTCACCTGCACGGCATGAGAAGCAACGTCCTCGACAACTGCAGTTGTGCGCGTTGAGTTGATATTGTTCGTAGTGTCCTGTAGCGTTGAATTGAGTTTCTTTCTGTTTGTCCAAGCTGAGCATTGCATGCTCCAGCTTGAGGGGGGTGTTGGAATATTTAGTTGTGCGCCATATGAGTTGTAGGAGGGTAAATGGATCTCTCCAGGATCCATTTACCCCATCCATCTTTAGTCCCACATCTACCAGTGGTGGGACTTGGAGGCTCTGTGGAGACTATATAAGGAGCCCCAGACCTCCTGTATCTATTGAGAAAAAGCAATGAAGCATATGCCCCTTTGAGGGCTTCTCCCGTGGTTTCATCCTGCTCCTTAGGGAGTAGGGTTCCACGTTAAATTTCTTGTGTTCTTCAAGTTTCTTTATCTTTATTTTCTTTTCTGCTTCCGCTTCCTATTTTCTAACACTGCGAAGTTAGGCCTGTCATTGTTTACAAAGCCAATGTTTCGTATGATATGTTTACTTTGTAGTATTGAAACTAGGAAGAGTTGAGGGATCTATTCCCAAAAGATGATTGTATCTTAATTAGAAACTTGAATGGGCAGTAGTTTTACACCTTTAACATTTGTCATTCTAGCTCTATTAGCAATGCGTATTTTAATTGTAAAGTCTGCAGACAAGATCATTTGCAGATCATTGGAAAGAACACTTAATTGGTGAATAGAAGCTTCTTGCACTAACGAAAGAGCATGAAAACATTAGCTCAATGCCTTTTTCCTTCAACGTTTATTTGATTATAATTTGAATCATGATTCATGATTCATGATTTGTGCTTGGCATTCTTGTGTTTTTTATAAAGATTTCTAATTTTTACGATCTTACAAAAAATATAGTTACGAATAATTCTATTTTTTGAACATTTTTCTCTATAGAGTGAGATTTATGCCTCAATTGCCTCGAATCTTATGCCTCGTTTCCAAAATAAAAAACTGTCTTGATATGCTTGACATTTTAAAACCTTAATGCAACTATAGTGAAAGAATCTGTAACTCTTTCTGTCTTGTTAGTTCAACTTGCTTTCCTAATAATTTGATCTTTAATGTCTTTGCCTGCCAGCCAACTAGTGTGCATTGACCTGATATTAATCAAGCTAATAAAAATAGTGAGTTTAATGCTATGCTATGCTATGAGCAACGCAAAGTGCCCTCATTATAGAATGATCACTGGTAGGGTCCCTATGTATATGACCCATTCCTTTTGGGAAACAAATTATCAAATCCACATGTTTAACTATATAGATTTGACTTCATAGAGGTGACGAAGTAGAAACAAATATTTCTGTAGAATTGGCTAAATAGTGGTGATGCAGATACCACATTTCCCATACAGTGGTAAGATGGTAAGATGCAGGTGGAGTTGGAATATTTTTTGGTCGAATATTTTTGGTCACTATTGGTGAACGATGTCCGATTCAAGCGAGACCATTGGATGGGTTAAGCGATTGTAGGGTACTTCATTGGGCGCTGCTGTAGTATGCCATGTAGGGAATGGATGTGGCTAGGAACGAGAGCCACATCCATACTAGCATTCAGAGCTCATGTTTGATGTGAGATTATGAGTGGGAAGAGATTGGAGCAACAATGTTTAATTTGAATGCAAATGGTGCCCTTGGACAAGGTGACTTTCTCGTATTCTTCTTTAAAGAGTTTTGGATGTCATTGTGGGATGAAGTCATGGCCTTGATGGATGAGTTTTCTTAGGAAAATGCATGTTTTGATATACTTAATAAAGCCTTGTTGTTTTTGCTGTAAAAAAAGGGAGGGCTCGAAATGGGTGGAGGATTTTGACCCATTGCTATTTCTAATGTTGTCTACTTAGTAGCAAGGGTCTTGGCAAACGGACGTCGGTAGGTTTGGGGGGGGCATTATTTCACCAGTACAGTCATCATTTATACATGTGAGATAAATTGTATATAGCTTGCTGATGGCAACAACGGTTAATGCGGATGGAAAAGGAGCATACTAGGGGGTTGCTTTACAAAGTTGATTTTTCTTAAGTGTATGATAGTGTGGATTAGAGAATCATGTGGTATGCACTGTCCAGAATCCAGATGTGGCTTCCCTAACTTGTGGATCAACCGTGTCATATTCGGTATTGGTGAATGAATGCTCGGAAGGGTTTTTTCCAACTGCAACATGGAATCGGGCAAGGATGTTCACTAGCATCCTTGCTCTTCATGGTGGCCACAGTTGTGAGCCATGTGATAAACTAGGGGCAAACTGTGGGATACAGGTCATGGTGACATTTCTGTACCTGTCCTCCAATACACAAGTGATATGGTCTTCTTCAGGAGGGATGGAAGGGGCCTATGGGTTACGGCTACAATGTTGGATGTCTTTGTGTACTGTCCGGATTGAATATTAATCAAAGCAAATATGTTTTTATCTTTTTGGTCTGGCACATGGTTGATTGTAGCTTGGCATTTGGCATTGCTGCTAATTCAATGCTGCTTGTTACTTGAGTTTACCACTTCGGTGGGGTTGGCTACACTTGGCAAATTGTTTGGCAGTTGTGGAAAAGTTAGAGAGAAAGTTGTTTGGGTAAAAGGTGTCATTTTTATCACAGGTGGATGACTTGTGATGGTATAGGTGGTTCTCTCAGTATAGGTGGTTCTCTCTGCAATTCATATGTTCTTTTTGTCTTACATGGTTCTCTCGGTTGGGATCAAGCATTGCATTGAGAGACATAATGAGCACATTCTTCTGGGGTTCGTCAAATCAGAACTCAAGGAATACACTTAGTGGATTCGGAAATTGGTGCTGTCGAAGGAGGATGGGGGGCTAGGTATCTGAAAATCCCGTAAATTACCCTTTTAATAATGTCGAATTAATGTTCGAATTTCGTTGTAGGCAGGCAATTTCGGATCGATCAAAATCCGCAATTTAATTATTTATCAAATTAAAGCGAGCGGTCAATTTTCTTACTTGGGCAAGGCCAAGGTCGAACTCTGGGAGGCCATTGTCTCCTTAGGTTTATTTAGAGTCGATTTGGATTACGTTTTCATAGATGTATATTTTTGGTATTTTTAAAATGCAATTAAAAAATGCAATGCAAATTTTGGCGAAGTTAAGGGACTAAAATGAAAATTACGTCCAACAATGTCCAAAATTCTCAAACTTGGCCTAAATGTGAAATAAGATGAAATTAGACTACTGTATTTTTTTAGAATTTTTAGATGCAAAATGAATTAACTATGAATAAAATATGCAGACTAGATGATTTTAATTTAATTAATTTTAATAAATATCAAACGCTAATATTTCCAGAAAATAAATTATCCTGATAGGTCTATGTGAGATGTATACAGAACAATTTTTAATTCTTAAAAATACTATGTGAGGAATTAATTAAAAATCAATTACTAAATTCACCTTTTCATTTATTTTGACCTATATATATATATGCAAATGATATGAAATTTGGGCACAATATGGAAAATACTAAACTCTTGCTACTGTGATTTTTTTCGCAATTTTTAGAGCATGGATTAATTCAGTATCAATTTCAGAATAAACATTGGTAAAATATACAATATTTCACCAAATTAATTCTATTAAATAAACCACAGCTCACAAAATTACAATTAAATCTCCATTAGATAAAGAATTTATGTTCTACAATATGCAATTTTCAGATAAAAGAAATGATCATAAATGAAAGTTCAAACTAACATGCATACACAGGGTTGTATATGCAAATACAGAAATAAAAATTGGTAGAAAAAGTGTGCTGACTAGGCTTATATGCAATTACGTATACGTTGAATGACGTTTGTGCAATTGTTCCAGACATGCATGTGTTGCACATGACTTTGCTGGCGGGGTATCCCGCGCATTTCCAAAGAAGTGGGGGGGTCTGCAAATTGCCCAATGAGGCACGTGCACTGCACGTGTTGCTTGTCAAGCGAGGGCTTCGTGTGAATTGCTGGAACTGTGAGGGCATGGGCGCAAAATGTTCAGGGGCAAGTGGTCACATACCTTCTGGGATGCAGGGCCTTCGATGTGATTTGTTGAATTTGCAGGGAGCCCGATGAAGTTTTTCCCCTACGTGACTCGCACATGGGGGGGATGGGTGTCTGGCACTTTGCCCCCACCCTCACGTGCCTTGCACGTGAGGTGAAGATAAAGCTGAAGATGCATGCGGTGGAGGCCAAGCTCCCGAGGAGGGTCGGCGTGTTGCAGCTCGAGTCGATGGCGATGGAGGTTGCTGGGTGGACGTATGCAGGAGGGGGGAGGCTGAAGGGAGGGATGAGGCCGGTGCGTAGTCTGTGGACTGCGCAATTGGGCACAGGGTGTGATGCAGCGTGAAACGGATAAATAGGGCCGCATTTTTCTATTTTTTATCCGTTAATTTTATTTACGTTTATTTTGAGTCGTCGTAATTTTAGTCAAATAAAAGAGATCGCTTGTGATCTCAAAAGTAGTTGGTTTTAATTTGAATTTCAAATTAGTTAGTTAGTCAGTTAGAGTCAAATTAGGATAATTAGTTTGAATTTGAATTTGAGTTTCTATTTTTGTAACCTCATCCCCCTATATAAAGGGATGATAGGCTATTGTGTAAGAACAGTTCAGAAGATATGAAAAATTGAGATTTATCTCTCTCTCTCTAGTCTCTCCTTCCCCGCGTGGTCTTCACGTTTCTCTCCTCCAAACCCCTCATTTTCCCGACGAGCTTCTCCTCTCAACCCTCCCAATTATTCTTCCACCGAAAATCCACAAAAAAATTTATTTTACGCCGTCGCCGGATTTTCCATCTGCATCAATTGGTATCAGAGCATGGCATCTAGATCATCCTCACGATCTGGCGATCCCCTCGTCATTCGCAAAGTCACGCACGAATCTCGATCCAACGACCGTGCATGGCATGCCGATGTTAGACAAGCATTATCGAACATGCTCCCAAGTTTGTGCCGAATGCAAGTTTTGGCGTCCCAGATGCGAGAGACACGGAATATTAAAGCAATAACGCGTCACTAGAGGAGAACATCACCAAATCAAAGTCTCCAACCACCGAAGCCGATGTTGATGAAGAAAAACAAGAAAAAGAGAGCGTCAACGACAAAACGCATGCTGTCCAGCACATCCCAGATCTGATTCCGCTACCGGAATCGATTCCATCACCACCCTCCGGTCGTCCCGACACGGCCCAAACTATCCCAGGTACTCCCCTTGCCTTCCTTGACAACCACGACCCCGCCCTCAATGATTTTTTTCCCATCCGCACTACCACTGTCGGCCACCCCACCCGCTCCTCCTCGCGCGCCCACCAGAAACCCTTCTCGCACCTGCGATTCTCGCCCCAATCCCCACGCCAATACACCTCCCAGCCCCGGCTCTTCCTCCTACCGCCTCTCCCGCTACCCACGCCCGCCACCGGCCCCCCTTGCCCCCCCCCACACACACACCGCTTCTACCACCCCCACGTGAAAACCCAGCTCCTCCGCCTACCGTCAAACCTACGCCCTCAGCACCCCTCTCCAACCTATGCGCCACCACCCTTCCCCAACACCGCATGTCCTTCCATCCAGTCCCTGCGACGCCGCCCCACTTTTTCACCATCGCCACCCTCCTTATCCTACCTCTCAATCCCGCACCACCAGCCCTCATCTTCCCTTTTTACAATGCCTTCCCCGACCCTCCCTACCACCTCCCTGTTCCGCAACCCCTGCACTCCAGAGAAACCCCCAGCCCCATCATCCCCTCTCGCCACCACCCTTCCCCTCCCTACCTGTTGCAGCTCCGTCATTCCCATAGCGGCCACGTCGCCACCTTTCCCCTCTTTATCCCGCGCCGCCAAAGCTACAGGAACCCTAACCCTAGGGTTCGACATCACCCACGGCAAGGGAAGGAAGAACGAGGTCCAGGATGGCCTCCTGATTTATCTCCAGCAGAAGACCTATCCCATAAAGTTAGGGATAGGAGGTTAATTTGGAATAATTGCAGGGAGACCCCTCCTCCCAAAAGTTTTTATCAAAAGGGTTATTTGGAGGATAGATTATGCTATGGATTTTATTTAAGTGAAGGGGTACGAAAATTTGCATTCCAACCCCCTGGAGCAGAAATATTTTAAAAGAAGTGCTGAAAGAGAGAAATCTGGAAGGCCTCCTTATCCAATAGGATTAGGATCATGGGTTTCACCTATTTAAAGGTCCCATGGCTTAATTCATTGGCCACATCTCCTCCTCTACTCTACTTGTGATATTGCTTTGCTATGGATGCTCCAAAGGCCGAATTGTTCGTCATGAAGATGCCCCAATCAGTTCTTCAAGCACCATGTCAAAGGGACGAAACCCGGATGGATGCCCGCATGTGCGCCACACCTGCTCTTCCGCCACGACGCCAACGTCGTCAACACCGGCCACGCCGCATGGATTCCGTCATTTGCTCCACACCAGTTCTTCTATTGGGATGATCGAGAATGCTGATTTAAAGTTATCAACCCTCCAGCCTGCAGATTCAGCAATTCGTCGGGAGACGAATTTTTCAAGCGGAGGAGAATTTATGCAGCGTGAAACAGTAAATAGGTCCGCATTTTTCTACTTTTTATCCGTTAATTTTATTTACGTTTATTTTGAGTTGTCGTAATTTTAGTCAAATAAAAGAGATCGCATGTGATCTCAAAAGTAGTTAGTTTAATTTGAATTTCAAAATTAGTTAGTTAGTCGGTTAGAATCAAATTAGGATAATTAGTTTGAATTTGAATTTGAGTTTTTATTTTGTAACCTCATCCTCCTATATAAAGGGATGATAGGCTATTGTGTAAGAACAGTTCCGAAGATATGAAAAATTGAGATTTATCTCTCTCTCTCTATTCTCTCTCCTTCCCCACGTGGTCTTCACGTTTCTCTCTTCCAAATCCCTCGTTTTCCCGACGAGCTTCTCCTCTCAACCCTCCCAATTAATATTCCACCGAAAATCCACAAAAAAAAATATTTTACGCCGTCGCCGGATTTTCCATCTGCATCAGGGTGGAGCTCCTCTGCGCTGTGGAGTCAAGGCAGAGGCGTTGGGTGGAACTGCGGCTGAGTCGAAGCGGGGCGGATGTTAGGCCCTCGGTCGACACATGACGCGGGTGGCTGACGGTGACAGTGTCCTCGAGGCGAGGGCTCCAGCTGGAAGCTGAGGTCGATGGCAGTGGAGCGACTGTGGAGGTGGGCGGAGCTGCAAGCGAGCGGTGAAGATGGTCGGTTCTGTCGAGGTGGCACGCTGGGCAGGTGCTGGCGGAGGTGTCGATGATGATGGCACCGGCGAAGGTGATAGCGGTGGTCGGTGGGGGATGAGCGGAGCAAGAAGATGAAAGGCGGGATGATGAGTATGGCGAGGTGGAACAAGAGGTGGTGCAGTCGAGTGGGTAGATCGATAGAAGGAAGAAAAGCAAGAACAGAGAGAGAGAAGCAGATGAGGAGAAAGAAGAGAGGAAAATGGAAAGGAGAAGGGTTGAGAACGGTTACCTATGATGGGTCCTCGCCGGAAGATTCAAGGGGCGGAGGCCACCTCCAGTTGTCGCCTCAAGAGCCGGGGCGAAGATGCAGCTCGAAGCTCAGCGAGCTTGAAGCTCGCATCAGCAGATGGAGAGATCTGCTGGATCTCGCCGGAGGATTTGTTAGTTGCCATCGCCTTCAAGTCAACCCAAGGTTGTTGTCACCAGCCAAGGGCTCGAAGCTGGTGGCTTTTTTCTATCAAGGAGAATGGCGGATGATGTGCGACGGGGGCGGAGGAGCTCCTTTTAAAGTAGGTTGGCGAGTGGGCGAGGGAGAAGTGGGAGGTGAATGCGCCGTAAGGCATGGAGGCTGTTGGATGGCTGGGTCGAGGGGAGAGAGGGTGGAGTTGGTTGCGTGCAGCGGGTCCTTCGGATGGACGGTTGTGCTTCACCGCGAGGGGCGGAGGCATGGGTTGACCGGAAGAGGGAGGGAGATGGAAGGCGAGAGAAGCGCAAAGGGTTGCTGGGAAGTGGTCACGTGCTAGGCACGTGACCAGCCAGAGAGAGAAGGAGAGGAGGGAGGGTGGAGGCGCCATGTGGTCGTAGGGGTGCGACCACGTGGCAAGGTAAATATAAATAATAATAACAACAATAATAATTAAATAACTAAAATAAAGAATTAATTAATTAAAAAAAATGGGTGATATGTGGCGGCTCCATAAGCGGCCACCTGTCGATCCCAGAAAAATCAAAATTAAATGTAAGAAAAATAAAAAGAAATATCAAAAGGGGTCAAATCAAAAAGTGATCAACATGTTAGTTGCTCGTCTCGACGAGATCTACAACTTTCATAAAGGACCAAAAATCAAATAAAATCATCTGTACAAAAAGTATTTTAGGCGGTATCTTATAGGTATAAAATACCGCATTTTGTGTTTTGCAGATTTTTTAGTCATTTTTTAAATAAGAGAAAAATCAAAATAAAAATAGAGAAAATAAGAAATAAATATTTACAACTTAATCTTTTTTTGGAATTTTAATAACTAAGAAAATAAAAAGCTAAAATGAAGGGTACTTTAGTCAATATGTACAATATACAATAGGGGCCCAAAATCAAGTTTCACATACGATCTTCGATTTTTATGAAATTAGTCTTGTTTTGAAGGTCTTTGAATGTATAATTACTTTAAAAGTGAGTAGACCTAAATCAGACACGGTATGAAAGAGATGTGTGCATTTTAATGTTCTTGATCTCAAACTAGGGCTCGGTTTTATTGGTCAATTTTACAAGTTAGTATTTTTTTGATATTTTTCATTTATTAGTGTTTAGTAATATATACATTATAGAGTTGATTTTATTGCATTTGGAGTTAGTATAAAATAGATACAAATAGGTGAATTTAGATAATATACATGTGAATATTTACAAGTGATTTTTGGCTCCTTTAATGTAAATATGAATGCTAAAATGCGAACATTAATTCTAGATGCATGAATGCGAATAATACATAATAAATGAAAATATGCAGCTAATTGATCGGGAACGAAGCTCTATTTTCAACTTTTGGAGTGATGAATCACAGATTCATCGGTATCCCTCGCCGAGAAACCTTAAACATGGTGCTCTTGATGAAATGTGTGTCAATGGTTTGGGGTAGAGGACCTTTGTTACAAGCTGATCCATGAGATTATGGTGTATATGCTCAGACATGTTTTAGTACATCATCCTCGTCATCGGGCTTACGCTTTTTAGAGGGAGATTTGCTCCATCTTACCACAACTCCTACAAACCTCTGTCTAAATCTGGGTGATGGTTGTTCCTTTGCTTTCTGGAAGGTTGATTAGATTGATGAGGGGTCCATGGAAGAGAGGTTTCCACGACTATTTGCTATAGCTGATAAGGACATACATGCTATGGCACATGGATGGATATTTCTTGGCTCTCAATCATCCATTCAGATTTTTTAGATCAACAGTTGTAGGAGTTCTTGGAGATGATGGATTTCATTAGCACCCAGGATGGTCCTACTGAGGGGCGAGACTATGGTTTTAAAAAATGACGCCTCGAGGTGCAAAGGCATATGCCTCGAGGTGAGGCACGCCAAAAGCGCCCTGAGGTACATGCCTCGGGTCTGGTTGGTGGGGCGTACACCTCAGCTTCGCCTGAGGCGCGCGAGGTATGAGGTGCTCGAGGCGAGGCAGAGATGTAAGCCTCAGTGAGCCCCTTTTTTATTTTTCGATTACATGAAAAGCATGTGACCCCTCTTATTCCCCAAAGCGGAGAAATCGAAGGGGTTTCTTTTTGTTCTAACAGAAAGAAACCCCATTGCTCGCATGGAGTTGCTCTGGAACTCGAGGAAGTTAGGGCGGCGCTACCTAGCTGCTATTCTAGTGAACGGAGCCACTGCCTGCTACTTTTCCGACGAACAGAACCACTACAAGTGTCGCCGCCTCCACAACAGGTATTTTTTTGTTTTTTAAGCTTTTCATTTTTGTTGATGTGTTGTTTGATATGTTTTTCGAGAGATTTTTTGATGTGTTCTTTGTGGGGTTTTCATGTTCTCCTCAAAGGTTCTTTTTACATAAATCTTGTGTTATTGCGGTGTGCTTGCTTCAAATCCGAATTTATTTTCCTGTTGCGGTGATTGCTGAGCTTTGACAATTTTCAACCTTCACATATAAATATTTAGCATTTGAATTCGTTCCCCGTCCCAAACAAATAATGGATCATAATCTGTAATCTTTGTCATATATTGTAAAACATGATTGAATCTGGATGGTAGATACAAGTGTGCAACTCTTTTGCATTATAATATTGGATGAAATCAATTGTTGGAATATTTTGCTAAAAAGTTCACATCTAGGCTTTTGGGTTAAATTCTGATCCACAGTGAGAGATGATCTCAAGTATATTTTTTTTTATGTAAGTATGTTAGTGTGTAACTTGTAGATATTGGAAAGAAAGGTCAAAGTGGGAGCCAGGTGATCGGATCCCGATGGAGATATTGTCGAGAACTTGAAATGGACGAGCATCACAAGGGGAAAGGCTATGTATAAAAATAATAAATAATAAATAATAAAAAAAGACTATGTATATATTGAATGTAATTTTTGTTTGATGAAGATCTCAGGGTGCAGCGACTAAAAGAACATCTTGTAAAGACACACAAGAATGTGAGAGCATGCCCAGGCATTCTCATTGAGGTTCAACAAGAGATGAAGATATTCATGGAAAGCAAGGGTAATGAGAAGAGAAGAAGATTTGAAGAAATGGAAGAGGTTTGTCGAGTTGGGATGCAAGGACCATCGGGAGGTGATGAAAATCAATCATCACAGAGAGCATTGATAGATTTTAGTAGTGTCAAGCAAGCCCAAGGATCGATGGATGTTTTATTGCACAAGGAGGTAGGGATGCAGGTACTTTGGATCCTCCCACACAACAACTCACTTTGAATGCAAGTTGGAAAAAATGAGAGAAGGAGGATTTGTAGGAGCATTAGGAGTTTTTTTTTAGAATTCGCCATCATTCAACATAGCCAATAGTCCTTCCTATATGACAATGATGACCGGTGTATGTGGGTATGGAAGGGGTTTCAAACCACCGACCATGGATGAACTACAAACTTGGATTTTGATAGAAGAGAAGAATGTCATAACCACTCTTGTTGATGAGGCAAGGCTTCTTGGATTGTCACCAGTTGTAGTATCATGTCTGACGGGTTGGCTGACACGAAAGGACACATATATTGATTATTTTTTTATGAATAATCCCAAAGACACTTCTTGAAGTCAGTTGATGCATTAGATCAAGTTAAAGATGTCGGGATGCTTTTTAAATTGTTGGATGAAGTTGTTGATGAGGTTGAAGAGAAGAATGTTGTCCAAATGATAACAGATAATGCATTAGCTTATAAAGCAGATGGGCAAATATTGATGGAAAATTGGAAGAATCTTTAGTGGACACATTGTGATTGCATAAATTTGATGTTGGAGGATATCCTCAAATTACCTCTTCATGCATTAGTGTTCAAAAAAGTGAAGAAAATAATGAATTGTGTGTATGCTCATGCTTGGATTTTAGCGATGGTGAAAAAATTTACTTGTGATTTGGTGAAACCTATCGTTACTCGATTTTGCGATTGCATTTCTTACATTGCGAAGCTTGATTAGAGCCAAGGATTCACTTGAATCCTTCTTCATTTCAAGAGCATGGAAGAACAGTTCTTATGTGAATCGATCCTTGGGATAAAGTGTGTTGAACATAGTTCTGAAGAGCAAGTATTTTTGGCATGGTGCTTTGTATGTTCTCAACACCATGAACCTTTGGCTTTGATCACCGTTTTGAGATTGATGGATTCTGAAAAATATCCACCGATGAGATTTGTTTATGAAGCCATGGACATGGCCAAGGAAGAGATAGCTCGAAATCTAGAAAACAACAAGACCAAATACAAGATTATTTGCGATATTGTGGATAATCGTTGGGATCGTTAACTAAGCAAGCATTTACATGTTGTTGCTTATTTCCTCAATTCCCATTTTCATTATGAACATACATTCTCTAATCACGTAGAGGTCAAAATGGGATTGTTTTCGTGCATGGAGAGACTGATCGTTGATCAAGCTGTGAGGGTAAAAGCGGATTCGCAACTTGATTCTTTTATGCATACCGGAGGATTTTTTGGATGGGAAATGC
The DNA here is from genome assembly GCA_037367405.1 of Ottelia alismoides. NCBI lineage: Eukaryota > Viridiplantae > Streptophyta > Magnoliopsida > Alismatales > Hydrocharitaceae > Ottelia > Ottelia alismoides. The sequence continues at coordinate 303,677 of JAZKJV010000493.1, read as the reverse complement.
AATCAATTCAAGGAAAATAAGAAGTCCCTGTGAGTACTTTACATAATTTTAAAGAATTTTGCATATTCTTTAACATCATTACTAAAATGTGTTGACGATTATCAGTGGATTGTCGGATGTTATTTGGAGATGAAACACATGAATTGACAACATTTGCTATTAGGGTATTGAGCTTGACTTGTAGTGGTTATGGATATGAACGTAATCGGAGCTCGTTCAATCAAGTAAGTGGTTAAAGCATTATATATTTTTATGATAGTTTTTTTATTTCATGTTAAATCTTACGTATTTCTATATAGGTCCATACAAAGAGAAGAAAATGCTTAACACAAGTGAAGCTCAATGATTTGGCTTACATCATGTTCAATCTCAAATTGAAATATAGGGAATTAAGGAAGAAAACAATAGAACATCCTTTATGTTTGGAAGACATTGACTCCGATGATGAATGGATTTCGGAAGCCCGAGATGTCGGAGGTCTATCCGGATCTTGATGCAAACATACCCCTTGAGGATGATCCTATTGAGGAAGGATGTGAAGGAGGTGAAGGAGCTTAAGTTGCTCGACGTAAAAAGAAGGGGGAAAACATGACAAAGGTGCAATACAAATTTAAGTAATGTTCAATGCTTTGTTGCTTTCAATTTTCAAATAAATGACTATGCATATTACTTTCTTTATTTGGTAAGGAAAAATTCCAATTACGTTGAGGAGGGGTTCTCCAATTATGAGGATGGAAGCGATACAAGGCCGGTGATGATGTGCATTTGAATTATATGGATGATTATGATGAGGATCCAATGAGTAGTAGCAGCAATGACGACAATGGCAGCGACAATGTTGAGGAGCGAGACGAATGATGTTGATTCGTTGAATCAATGTTGATGATTAGTGATTTTTGATGGATCACATGAATGTGGTGGACAATATGTTGCATTAGATTTATGCTTATATTGAACTTGTTTCCTACTTTCTGTTTTCTTTTATAATTTTGCAATCGTATTTGAACTTTGAACAATCATAGTTGTAGTTTGTACTTTTTATTGAACTTTTGGACGATATGTTGTAATAGTTTGTGTTATTATTATTTATTCCAGTATATATTGCTTTAGTTATAATTTTTCTTTCCAAAAAATTGATGCTTACGCCTCGACCGCCTTGAGGCTTACGTCATGCCTCACATTTTGGGAAAATACCTCAGACCACCTCGCACTTTTTTAAACCTTGGTTGAGACCATTAAAAATGGAGGGATGCGGAGTTTTCGGTGAGGCGTGTGTACCATGTGTTGGTCAGACCGCTGGCCTACATAGATGTCACCATGATTTGTGATTGTAGACCCATTTGGGACATGCACATTCCACAATAGGTCAAGGTTTTTTCCGCTTCTGCAACACAGAAGCTTACTGACTAAGCAGTGTTGGGTGAAGATTTGCTCATGTAACAATAATGTGGTCTGCTTTTGTGATCTGGAGATTGAGACAATGGCTCATCTCTTCTTTAGATGCGTAAAAACAAAAAGTATCTGGGCAGAAGCAATATATCATGGTTGGATGTTTGTAGCTTTGAATGTTCTTTGGACGTCTTGTACTTGGCTGGCCTACAACCTACCACTACGTTTCTTAAGTGGTCGATGCCTTGTGGGCAATTTGGCTCGCTTGGAATGACATGAATTTTCGAAGAGCGTTGTTGCGGAGAATGTATTGCATCATGGGAGGGTTTCCCTAGAATGCTTACTTCGGCAACTTCTATTTCTCTTTAATATTCCTATGGAATGGACACCTATGTGTTTTCCCATTTTTTTGCTTAAAAATCAGTCTACACAGAAGTTTACTATCACTTCTCAAACTGGAGATCACTTTATAGGATAACATTAATCGAAGTTAATTGTGTCTTCGGTCTCTAAGACCGTAGGTCAACAACCACACATTAGTTATTCTAATCTAACTCTTTAAATCATTAACTACACGATATCCAAGGTGACAATATACGTAACCGTAATCATAGAGAAGGACCTTGTTAAATTTACAAATGTAAATCTGTTGTGGGCTTCTGATATTAACTGCACATAACCAGGCTAGGAAATGTCCAGCAATTCATCGTAGGTTCGTCAGGCTTGGATATATTGATGCTTATATCATAAGAAAAATGGTTAGTGATGGAAGACTTGTCCATCGAGACCATATATGGAATCATATTAGTGTAATAATATTATTGCTAAGTGGATCGTCCGGGGATTGCACGTCCAAAAAAATCTCTCTTCGATCCAAAGGAAATGCCCCTCCTGTCTCAGTCGTGTCATCGATAAGAGTATTCTTCTTCCAAAGTGTATAGCATTCTAATGATATCTTGACGAGGATCTTATATTAATTATATGATGAAGTATTCACAGATATTATATGAATCCAAATATGTCGCATTGCTTGTGTTATGATCTACATTTGTAATGAAATGGTTATCATTCTTTTATATAAACTAAAGGACCACGTTCATTGTCTTTTCTCCAGTTGTATTCTTTAGTGGAATCAAGGAAACCATTTTTCTTCCCCTAGCCGTCTTTTTTGCTTGATACATGAAAATAATTGATATCTGTCATTCCTACCGCGACCCATGTGAAAGAAGCAAAAAAGAGTTAGGAAAAGAAAGGAGCATACATCAAAAGAGCTGAATTAGCTGTGGAAGTGACAGAAGAGTCAGTCCTTTAGTAGCAGGGAACCTGAGTTGATATTAGTAGCCATTGTCTCCTCCAATTTGAACAGATTGTAGATTGACTATAGATGCACTCCATGTTTCTCCGCCTCCATTTTTCTAATAACTAGTCCACGAATCTTCCAAGAAAAGAGGCTCAACAGAAGAAATGACCCGTATGAAGTAGCTCTACCTGAATCGAATCCAAGTCCTTTCATGGTTCCTTAGTCTTCAAATAACTGAATGCACCAAGATCATGGGGGAGCTTTTCCCATCTAACCAGGGGGGCTTTCTGGGAAACGATGACAAGGGGGGAAAACACGGCATGACGGAGGCATTGGATTTCCTTCCTGGTAATCTTTTCACTATACTGCTTGCTTTTCACTCTCAAAAAATGAAGAAGTCTTTCACTGTTGGAATCTCTTACTCGAGCCCTAGCTCGTTCCAATTCTGGATTTGCCTGACAGGAGAACTCAGGCAGCTGTCACTACTCTTAGCTCGCCCTTGGGTGGTCGACTAAGAGGACTTAGAGTACATCGTGGGGAGGCCTTCAATCCGTATGGTTCGTGCTTGGTTGAGAAGGATGGAATCCTCTCGAAGCTCTACATCTGTACTATTCAGAGAGCGTAATTCGTGTTTGCTTTCTCAGTAAGACTGTCAAAGTCTGATCAATACTCACCTGGAGGCACTTGAAAGTGACATATTTCCAGGATATCAGCCCAATGGTGAAATGCGGGAGCTTTCTTCTGACTCCTCTCTTTCCCCCATCATGATTCATGACAGGCGACCACTAAGCTGCAGAACCAATTGGTTTTCTTTGGCTACTGCACAACCACATGGAATTGTTTTCTCCAACCAAGCATTCTCGTGTGGATAAAGAAGGGCATGGCCACTTGCCGAAGTCTTTCACCCAGTTCATGATCATGGCATGGCCTCAAGAAGAAGCCTCGACTCACTCGTCGAAGATTTAGACTGAGGAATTGATGCTATATTCTTTTTGGGGCGTCGCCCGTTCCATAGGTGGACTTTTATTTTTGAATATTTTTTTGCTGCGGTTGAATTACGGGTTGATGTGTATTCGTAGAGTATCTGCTAAATAAAATAGATTGTCCAATGAGAATGTTCATTTGACTCTTATCCTTGTCTACGTATTCCTGATTACAAAATGGTTTATCGTTTTCAACGATCTGTAATTTGTAATTAGCTATTTTCTTCATAATACAAGTGGCTTGCTTAGCTCATTTGGTTTTGTGGTTGTTTCAGAGGTTCACTCGTCTTGGTGGTAAACTACCCAAAGGCGTTCTTCTTGTAGGACCACCTGGAACAGGAAAAACCATGCTTGCAAGGGCAATTGCAGGAGAAGCTGGAGTTCCATTCTTCTCATGCAGTGGTAGTGAATTTGAGGAGATGTTTGTAGGTGTTGGAGCTCGGAGAGTCAGAGATCTTTTTTCTGCGGCTAAGAAGCGGTCTCCTTGCATCATTTTCATTGACGAAATAGATGCAATTGGTGGGAGTCGAAATCCAAAGGATCAGCAATACATGAAAATGACTCTAAATCAGTTGCTTGTTGAATTGGATGGCTTCAAACAGAATGATGGAATCATTGTAATTGCTGCAACGAATTTCCCTGAATCATTGGATAAGGCCCTTGTACGGCCTGGACGTTTTGATCGGCATATAGTTGTTCCTAACCCAGACGTTGAAGGCCGAAGACAGATTCTGGAGTCTCACATGTCAAAGGTGGACCTTGTTCTACAATCCGCTGCCATATTTAATTACATTTTTCCTCAAACATATTCATTTGCCGTTGGTATCTTGAAAGTATGAAACTATTCTGCCTTTTCATATGTTCCCTGAGGTCCTAATTTTTTTTTATACTGGAGGCATATTGAAATAGTTTTTATTACACTTGAACCTGTGTTATTTTAGCATTTATATTACATCGTGCCGTGTATGCTGCCATGGCAGAAACTGATAATCTACAGTTCCATCTTTAGTTGCATTATCAACTGTCATATGCATCTTGTTTTGCCCTTATTTTTTACTGAATATATTAAGGTATGCACATCACTTAAAATTTTGCCAATACTTATGCCGATTAAAAAAATTCTAAAATTCAGTGAAAATAACCGAATGCTATCTGTACCTTTACTTTTGCTGTTTGTCCAATCGAGCAAATATGCTTGATGCTTTCCATCTACAAAAAAGGTTGAGCTGCTTTCCTTCCCCTCCGCTGATCTAGATTCGGGTATATCCATCCTCCAGACTGCTCTTGGTCCTGCGGAGCTTTGGAGAAGGGTAGATGGGTGTGTCAGCACACAGTGAACCGCGATGCACCTGAGTCAAGACCCTTGATGCCACTGACCACTCAAGCTGGTGATGGGACTGAGAGGGGAGATCTTCCATAGTTGTGATTTCTGCACACTTCCATGGGCTTGTATTATCGCTGAGAGTCGGTCCACGCTGGTACTTATGTCCTACACATAAATATGCAGTGGATATAGGAACTTTTGTGTTATTGCCTACCAGGCTACCATTCATTTTTGGCATCTATGCTAACATACACATTATGTTACTGCTTTCATTCTCACTTAATCTTAGCATCCATGATATCATCTTATGGTGATGTTTCTTTAATATTTACTCTGTGTAATGCATTTTCTGTTGTGTCGATATGGTTTTTCTTCCACATATTTCAAGATAGACCTGCTACAATACTCTTCTTGCTAAATATAACACTCGATCCAATTCTTTGACAAAAATTGAAGGGAGGATGAATTTTCTCAATGCTTGGTGTTCCTTGTTGCTGCTGCTGCTTCTATGCTAATGAAATTGCAATATATTGCATCATTAATCAATATCTGGACATGGTGATTTATTGGTTGTATGCTGTTCTAATCAGTAATCATTGTCATTAACATTTTAACTGTCTTCCTAATGCAGGTACTGAAGGCTGATGATGTAGATCTGATGATTATTGCCAGAGGGACACCAGGTTTCTCTGGTGCAGATCTTGCGAATCTGGTGAATGTTGCGGCTCTTAAGGCTGCTATGGATGGTGCTAAGGCAGTTAGCATGGTTGATCTTGAATATGCTAAGGACAAGATCATGATGGGAAGTGAGAGGAAGTCTGCTGTGATATCTGACGAATCTAGAAAGCTCACGGCATTCCATGAAGGTGGCCATGCCCTAGTAGCAATACATACCGATGGTGCCCATCCTGTTCATAAAGCCACTATTGTGCCTAGGGGAATGGCACTTGGTATGGTTGCTCAATTGCCTGAGAAAGATGAAACAAGTGTGTCAAAGAAGCAAATGCTTGCACGGCTGGATGTTTGCATGGGTGGTCGTGTTGCCGAGGAGCTAATATTTGGTGAGAATGAGGTAACTTCTGGTGCATCATCAGATCTTCAGCAGGCAACGTTCTTGGCAAGAGCCATGGTAACAAAATATGGAATGAGCAAGGAGGTTGGTCTTGTATGTCACAATTACGACGACAATGGGAAGAGCATGAGCACCGAGACTAGGTTACTGATTGAGAAGGAGGTGAAAGAATTCCTCGAGAGAGCATATAACAATGCAAAATATATTCTCACAACGCACCATAAGGAACTTCATGCACTCGCTCATGCTCTTCTCGAACATGAAACACTCACCGGTAGTCAGATCAAGAGCTTGCTTGCCCAGGTGAATTCCTTGCAGCAGCAGCAGCAGCAAGTCGTCAATGCACCTCAGACCACATCGTCATCTGTTGTACCTCCGCCCCAGTCTCCGGCTGCTTCTGCTGCTGCAGCAGCAGCTGCTGCAGCTGCCACTGCTGCTGCGAAGGCTAAGGGTGTTGCGCAGCCAGTAGTTGGATGATAAGTCATAACATTACATTCAGTTGTAATTGTATATCGATTGTTTGGAATCGAAGGTAAGAAAACAGCAAAATGGACTACACATGCCATCAGTTCCTAATATAAGGTACGCTGAATATTTGATGGAGATCAACTCTGAAGGAGACTAATGGCTTGTAACAATGACAAGTAGTTGAAACCAGTAGTTGAAACCAGCTGTTCGATTTTGTTACGACATTTTTGTCTTTCTAAAAATGACTTGTTTTGCCACATGTTACCTTCAGTATGTGTATTTCTCCATCAAGGACAACAAAGATTATAATGAAGACCATCGGCGAGGGGCAAAAGAAGCTGGAATGTGAATAAGCAGGTTATTTCCTTGTTATTGTTGGAAAAATGGATGATCTGGAAAAATGGATGATATATAATTAGATGGTAGATACATCATACCTCCTAAAATCTCGTCTGATTAAACCATGACCCATCTTGTAATTACATCTTGACCAACATGTTCTTGCCTTCTTTAATTCCTTGTGGGTTAACGTCCACATCTCTGGCTGTTGGTTTTGACCAAAATTGTAAAACAATTCATCTTTGCTTTCCAAAATATATGAAATTTACAATAACGTGGTCACTTTGCGCTTTCTCCTCCAAACTTCCAGCACCACCATACCTTCTTATCGTGAACTATGCCCCCATAAACATTCTTCCCCAGCTTGCAATCTCCCCCTCTCTAATTTTATGAAATCGAGACCTTCAAGCTTGTTCCACGCCTTTATCCCAGTAGCTCCACCTTGTATTTGGAGTGTGGATGCCATGCACATCTCCATTTTCTCTGCTCTACCTCATATCGAGTTCGTGGGGCGTCCCAGGGCGAGAACATGATGAATTAGACTGTGATGTATCCCTATAAGCCCACTGGGAATGCATAGCCCCCCTTGCTCGCAGGGCTAGATCACCATCGTCTTTCTTATTCGTCTCCCCTTCCCATTGTTGTAAAACTTTAACTAACTCATTGCATTTGGTTGCTATGCTCTCGCATCATTTACTCTCAAATGCAAATTATATGGGTACATGAGCACGTCCACAACCTTTGATGAGATCAAGGTTACTATCTATATGGGGATGATTGATGCAAGATCAAAGCCATCCTTATTGACACCTTTTTTAAAGCTTAAGGGTTCAGATTTTTAAATAATCACATCTCCGCTGTGTACTAATACGACACTCATAGTTACATCTTCGTGGTGGAGTATAGCGAATTCATCTTCAAGGTCAACGTTGTATTTCATCGCCTTCGAAGATATGAAAATGGTGATGGTGTTGCGATAGTATATGCATGGGTTATACGACAATCCTTTGGAGAACTTCATGTGTATTAACAACAAAGCAAGTATTGATTAGCTTTATGTGGAAGGTTGGTACTTCATTTGATATACCCAATGTACTTGTTTCCCTTGGCTGGGAAGACTACCTTCCTCCTCCTCATGCCTTTGAAGGTTGCGATGAGAAAGGGTTTGTTGTGTTATGGCAGAGAGGGAATGCATACCCACATCATATATCCAATGATGACTTTGGCAACAAGACCAGGAGCATCACTGCTTCAAAGTCTGGTGCGTAGTGTTAGGTTGAGGTAATTAGGAGTATGGATTGTGGAGAGATTTAGAATATATTCAAGGAAGATTATAAGGATGCCCTCCACTTTCTTTATGTCCTTCCACTCAGTGCCTTTGAGTCTTGGTGCAAAGCTATAAAATATGTCATTGTTCGTGTAGAGAATCCGTTAACCTCTTCATCAATGTGCATGACAATGGAGATGCTAGTGATTCAGACATCAAGTAGAAGTTGAAGGAGATGGCGATATCCAAGGATGATGAAGACAAAGAGTATCATATGCATAGTGCCAATGAGGAAGGTGATGAGTTGACGACTCTTTAAGATAATCCTTTTAATTATCATGTGTTGTTGTAGCTGGGCAATCTAGAGATCCATCAAAAATGACCACATCGAGGAATTAATATGGAAAACTAATCCTCAATGCAGTCAGGTTTTTATTTTACTTGGAAAAATCCCAAGGTCGAACTCAGGGAGGTAATATGAGGGTTCAGAATTAATTGTTAAATAATCTAGAAAGTTAAGTTTTCATAGAAGAAACGAATTATTTCTGGTGTTTTTTTATATTTTCAGCTTTTTATGGATTTTTAGTAAGCAAGATGTAATTAATCAATGAAAGAAAATTTGATGATGGATTTTCACAAATTATTTTGATGCAAAGGAAATAATGTCATGCTATGTGGTGATCAATAAAATAATAAATGCATTATTTTTGTGATTTTTAAATGATGATGAAATATGATGCAAATGCAGCAAGCCGAGCAGATCAACTATTCAAGCCAAGCCAATTTAGTTCAATGATTTCACAAGCCCTTCTCCCTTAGTTAATCTTAGGTAAATGAATATTTAATTAAACTCATATCAATTTCCCAAATATATCTTCAGACAAATCACAGATTATTGAGCAATAAGGAATTGATGACTCAGAAATGTGCTCAAAATACAAATAATTCCTTGATTGATTGATGCTCAAAAATGTATCCAAAATAAATATTCCAGCATACCATGTGATAGAGAATGCAATAAGGATCAATACAATATCAAGAACGCAAAAAATCTGATAAGTTGGTTCACAAAGATATGAATAAAATGGGGTTCGGAGATCAAAAAAATATTAAAATAATTATTTTTTGTAATTGGACCTTCTAGAGGGGTCTTCTTGTAATTTTCCAAAGGCAGAGGGCTTCTTTTTCAATTTTCCCAAGCAGGGGTGTCTTCATAATTTTTGGAAAGCGGTGGGCCCGAATGCAATTTTCCCCCAAACGCATGCGCTTTTGGCATGATGCTCGATTCGGGGAGAGGCTTGAGGTTCGATTGGTGGTTTGGCATGAACCCTCGCGTCGATGCTCCTAATTGCTTCGATTCTCCCAAAGCGCTTGGCTCGGATGATAGCTCCGAGGTAGATCTGGGCCACTAAACTGAAGCTTGATCAACGTTTATGATTTGGGCGGCTCTGAACGGTTGAGATGCCTTGCGTTCTTGATCGAACGCAAGTTGTATGCCCTAGACCTGGCATTCCTTCTTCAATGGAGACTTGATGATCCAACTTAGGGGCTTGTTCTTCTACTACTTATCCCTGCTCGAAGTTGAAGAGTGGGGCCGTGCTCCGGAGATGGTGGTGGAGCGGAGCCGTCAGCGTGAGGAGATGTGAGAGGTATAGGTGAAGCGAGGGGGTATTGGAGTGTGTATGGGAGTTCGTCGGTGTCGAGAAGTGTGAATAGAAGGGAAAAGAGAAGAAGATGATGCGAGGGGGCAATAGAGAAGGGGGGTTGAGAGTGGTCACTTAGGAAGTCTGGAGGAGGGGATCTCAACTCCGAGTAATAGCTCGAGGTTGGGTGGAGCAATCTCTGACTTAACTCCGCCTGAAGACGAAGCAGCCAACCGTGGGGCAGGCATGGATCGCGTCTGGTGAAGAGGTCGTCCGCAGTGATTAAGAGTGTTGTCACCCCTCTTTGCTTCGTGGCTCTCTCTCTCTCTATTTCTCAATTTAATGGTAGATAAGATCTATCAAAGGTCAGCTATGGTGTTTTAATAGGAGAAGATAGAATGAGGTTAGGGTTTCCTAATTGGGGGGATTGATGGGATAGAGGTGTTAGGGGTAATAATCGGGGAGTGGGAGATGGATGGGTATCTTAACGGTCAGCGATGATTGAGTTGTCGAAGAGGATAAGGTTGGTAATGGTAGTTGGGGAGAAGGGGATAGAGTCATGGGGATTAGAGTTTTCAAGTGATAGGTTTCGGAGGATGGAGGTTGAGGATAGATCCGGTGGGCCATTGGATCGAAGAGATAAGGGCAAGGAAGAGCAGAAAGGTCACGGCTCAGTTGGAGGTAGTCGGCACAGCAGAGGTGGAGTGTGAGAGGTAGAAGGAGGTGTAGTTGCCATTGGATCGAGCATGATCCAATGGCCAAGAAAGTGGCACGTGAGACTCACGTGCATGGAGTTGAAGCCTGAGGGTGTCGCATGCTTAGCACGTGGGGATGAGAGGGAATTAGGTGGGGTTGTTCTGAACCGTTGGATCATAGTCAATCCAACTGCTCAGATCAAGGGAGAATGAGACAAAGGAGATGGTTGACTAGGCTGAGTAGGTTGACCAAGAGACATGAGATGGACCAGCAGCCATGCGACACGTGGCTAGGTTGTTGACCATGTTGTTGACCATGCTACAAAATGCAGAAATAAATAGAGATAAAATAACAAGTGGCCTCTAATGCAAAAATGACCAAAGTTAAAGATGTTCATCTAAATGCAATATACCATGTTCATAAAAAAACCAAATGCAAATGAAATGCATTATGCAAGATATGATTTCTTTGGTTATATTTTATGTATATGAAATATTACTTGTTATAGTTTTGTATTTTTTACTTGATTTTCTATAGATGAATAGTGCATGCAAAAATCAAATATGATGTAGATTAATGCAATGAACTCAAATGTTATTTTTTTTGGCATTTTTATGAGTTAGATATAAGGCGGAAGAACTAGAGGAGTGAAATATATACAAGTGGGTTAGATTAGTAAGAGCAAGTCAGAACTGGTCTTTTTCTTTATTTTTCTAATTTTTTGGTTTTGATTTTTATGTAATTGGTTAAAATACAGAATAAATGAAGAAATGAAAAAGAAAGAAATTAAAATGAGTGAAATATATACATGAAATTTCATATCAAAATCGATAAAAATGTACAATGCACAATTAGGTCCCAAAACCCGATTTTCACAAATGAACTCTGATTCTTTTGAATTTGATCTTGATTTGTATATAATTGAATGTACGCTAATTCAAAAGTGATTATAGTACATTTGGACACTATATGAGAGAGATATCAGTGTTTGTGGATTTTTATCTTGAAATAAGGGTTTGGGTTTAATTTCAAATATATAAAACTTGTTGTTTTTTAGAATTTTTCTTTGATTAAGGTTAGTGATAAGTACATGAAGAAGTTAGTTTCATGTCAATTGGAGTTAAAAATAATTAATTAAAAATGAGTGAAAATAGTTGAAAATTCACAATTCATTATGAATGCAGAAATGAATGCTAATTTATACAAATTATTTACAAGTGCGCGAAAGTTAATTGTATGATATTAACATATGAATGAACCTAATTTCTCAAAACGAAGCTCTATTTTTAGCTAGAGTGATGAATCGCATATTCATCAGGAGTCCAACATCAAAGTTAGTGATGTCCCAAATGATGGTGTCGATGATGAGTACTTAAGAGGTATAAAGAGGATGACATGGATGAAAAACCTGAAAAGGGGACAACGATGTTGTAAATGAGGATGCTTATTAGGATATTACGAGAAAATGACCTCTGTTTGTCTTGAATAAAAACATAATGGCTATGAAAATGATGGTATGAATATAGTAACGCCTATCTTGATGGGAGAGATGCTACAGAATCTTTGGGCAATCAATTAGTGGCGTACATACAACTAGAATGTCATATATATGGGTGTTATTCTCATAGAGAAATATATATAAGAACAATAATCGATTGAGTCCTGGAAGGTCCCAAAGGAATATTCGAAATCATGTTTTGCAAATGGTATCAAAGCAAATTCGACCCTCGACTTTTCACTTCAAGAAATATTTGATACATGGGGTTCCCTTGATAATGGCAACTCAATCTCTAGATCATGTTAACATCATCTTGGATATGCCAATTATGTTATGGTTGGATCCCACCCATGGCCATTTGATCGAATTAAAGGAACACATATGTATTATAGCGGGACAATCAATTGGAGAACTAAGGTATTCAATTAACGTTAAGAATGTTTCATATATGTGGAGTACTTATGAGCATTACTGCTGAACATGAACGAGCTCCTTAAAAGAATCCAGAATTTGATATGCTCTCCGTGAATGAGATAAAGGTAAAATATGATAAACACAGTTAGGAGCAACATAGAATTTACTTTTATTCTAAAACTTAACAATAAAAAGAGATTTACAAATTGTTTTAATTTTATTTTGGTAGTAAAATTTATAGAATATAGTAGAATCGAGTAATAGTAATTGTATTTATCAAATAAATACCAATATAATTACCCTTATATTCTGACTTTATGGTATTGTTCTATGGCGCAACATATGTTCCTACCTACGTATACGGAATATTTTAAGACATAAACATATTTTTCATCGCAAGGTTTAGAGACATAATCAAAAAAGTCAATTTCGCTATTGTTTTGACTAGAATAGGACTTATCACAGGGATTTTTTTGGCGGTACATTAAATTTGAAAAGATAATTGCCTATATTTTACACAGTATGGCAAATGCATCCCACATAATCATAAATCGTAAAGGTCTATCCAAAACATAAATTGTATTTTTTACCAATTTGATCTTGTTGCTCGAGGTAACAAACATGTATGAACCATTTTTGAAATTTTTAACCATAAAAAAAGATATGTTTATGGATTTCACATCTAATTGAATTGCATGAAATATGATATATTTTTTGACAAATTGTTACATTAGATAGTAGAATGGACATCCATCGACTCATGCTTCCAAAAATCTTACATTATGCATAATGGGTTTAACTGCAGCAATACATGACATTGTTGTAGTAATTCTGAGATAATTTTTTATATTATGAAGTCTAGGAGTAGTTTTTATTTATCATCTTATATTTTTGTCTCTTCATTGGGGTTGGTTCTTATTTATATATTTTTATTATATATTTTATAGAACTCCTATGTTATATACACTATGCATTTTTTCACCGCTACCATGACTAAATAATTGCTTGGAGGTGGGCATCGCTCTTTCCTTTGTACTTCTCTACACCTTCACCATTCCCCCTCCCTTTAAAATTCTCATACCCTTCATTGTTCTATATAAATATTAATAGTCTCTCACTATTTTATTCCAAGTTCCATATTTCCCTTGATCTCTAACATTAATCATCGATCGTTGAGGTGTATTCCCAAGAGACCTGTACCCAGAGTTGTAGAAGCAGGGCTGTGGTTTGGTAATACATAAATTTACGCATTATTAGTAAATACATTTATTTCTTTAGCTTTTAAATTCCAGTACACGGAGATTTAAAGTCATTTCTTCAATTTGTTTTCTATTTCTATGTTTTTAAGTTCATAGCTTCTGCGGTAAATTCAATGATGCTACCTACCAAATAAAAGGCCTTCTTGGGAAGACTCTCTAATTCTCTGGAATAGATGCGTTGAAATCCCTTATTGTTTCTATGAGTGAATCGAGAAATAATTTTGCTTGTACACCTTTTTAATGTATGTATGTGTGTGTGCGTGCGCGTGCATGGGTGTGTGCATGTGTTTTCTATATGTGGTTTATTGTGTGTGTATGTGTCTCTATGTGTTTGATTGTGTGTATATCTGTGTGTATGTGTGTGTGTGCGCATGTTTGTTTGTATGTTTGTGTCCGTATGTATGTGTGTGTGTGTGCATGATTGTGTCTTTATGTTTGTCTGTATGTTATTTCTTCAATTTGATCTCCACTTCTATGTTCTTAAATTCATAGCTTCTGCGGTAGCTTCATTGATGTTACCTACCAAATAAAAGGTCTGCGTAGGAAGATTGTATAATTCCCAGAAAGATGAGTTGAAATCCCTAATCGTTTATCTCAATGAATTAAGAAATAGCATGGGTCATTTCCTTACGTACACGGCCAATGTACAAAGCCCAAGTAGCACCGAATGAGGGCTGCAACATGGTTGACTCATCGTGGATCTCACCAGAGGTCCACCTCTGTCTTGGCTTCAAAACACTCACTCTTACTGTTAGTGGAAGAAGAGAGAAGCTCAGGGGGATACTCTTGCAAAGGGTAGATGGGTGCGAATGAGGGATGTCTCAAAGGTTTTGATCTCGGAAGGAGAAGTTAGAGGAGGTGATTTCAACCACCTCCAGTTACCACACGTGAGGGGGGCACCAGAGATGGAGACGTTGACGTGGGAAAGGGATGTGGGGGCTTCGCAAAGGTACCTGAAATGTGTCGAGAAGACAAGTGGATTGGCAGAGGATATCATTTGAAGATGCACCTGCAAAGGGATGACTCTCTTCGTGGAGCAATTTCTCAGCGAAGACGATGAGCAGGCACCATTGGATCATGAGATCTAACAACCTTGATGAAGGAGGGAGCGGTGAAAGGGAACCACTTGATCGTTTAATGAAATGGTCCAGATAGAGGCGGTGATGGAGCATTGGGAGCTCTCTGATCAAAAGATCATATGATTGAGAGAAAGAGCAGGAGCAAATGTAGGACCAGGTTACATGGCTTACTCAAAAGCAGACACGTGGCCCAATAAGAAAAATCCAAAAATAAAAATGAAAGATAAATCTAAATAAAATAATAAATGATGTGAAATATTCAATATGAAAGTTGTGTATCATTTCATGATCTAAAACTTTCATGTAGAACTCAAAATCAAAATACATTATATATAAATGTTAATATTTTTTTGGGAAAAGGGAGTATGCACCGGTGGGTGCAGCTAACTAGCTACATCCGGCCATTTTTCTTATTGATTTTTTATTTTTTTTTTGAAAAAAAACTTATGGAGATTTACTTAATTTATTGACAAGAATATATGTTTCAAATTTCATGCAAAACAAACACTCCTAGCATGCCCATCTAGATATGGTCAATTTCAATAATTCTGAGATCGTTAAAATGTCATAGCCTTGATGAAGATGATAGAAGTGTCGAATTTAGTTGAAATTGGTATGATATCATGGTGATATGTGGTGATTTAAATCCCCCTAGGTTTCATTTCAAAAACACAAAAAACCAATGAAAAAAAGGGCCGGGTGCAGCTAGTTAGCTACACCCCCGGGTGCAGCTTCCCCAGCCTAAAAATACTTCTTTTGATTATTTTATTGTTATTATTATTGTATTTATGAATTTAAAATATTATGTAATATGTTATTTACAATATTACTCCAATTTTTATGGGATTTTTAATACCAAAAAAACACACAAAATAATAATAACAATAAACACACAAATATATGAATTAAAGACTTTCTTTATTTAGAATAATTAGCCTTGATTAATTACAATGTGTCAGAAGTTAACTAACTAATTATTAAATTAAACTAATTACTAAGTTAGATGGTTAAATAGTCCTAATAATATTGATGAATCTGATATTCATCAATTACTAACCTCATTTCATTAAAAATACCAAAATTAATAACTCAAAAAAATTACATAAAACCTTAAACCCTAATTTCAGGACCGAAAGATGAAAAGTCGCATAAGTTCCTCAAACAGTGTCCGATTTCAATATACTCACCTTTGAATTGCTCGACAATAAAATATCTACAAAACAAGAATAAATTTAAGGAATCGAAGTTCGATTGCAAAAGTAGGGTTTCGGGACCAAGACAAACATTGTACAAAATCGACTAACTTGTACCCCTTGTTTTATATACATGATTAACTCTTTTACAATTATTTCTTATTCATTTATTTATTTCATTTCATTTCTATCTAATTAAATAAAAGTAAGAATTCGGAAATTTTAGAAAAGCCATAAAAAAGAAGTTATGATTTTTGTACAGCTGACATATTCGTTTGCATATACCCCACTTCCTTATTTTATTTCTAAGTTTTATTAACTTATAGTAACATTTCATTCATCATCTTGCATCATGATTAATTTTTACATGCATTATTCATCCACATAAAACCAAAATATATATTATAAAACAAATAAAATCGATATTTTATATTCTGCAAAATATCATCAAAAAATCGTATCTTTCAGCTTTGATTTCATATGCATTTGAATCCTTCATTAATGTTGCTGATATTCTTGAGATCTACAACTTTTATTTTCATCACTTTTGCATATGAGTTCATCTATTATTTTTAAATAAATTTTATTTGCATTTAGTGAATGGGTTAAAGAATCAAAATGACACGTGTCATTTATTCACTGGTCACCTACACACCACTCCACTTAACCCAATCATCCCCACACACTCAATATCATCATATAATCAGAAACTATTGACACACAGTTATCTTGTCAAAGTAAAATAAACATTCGAGCACCCAGATTAAAACTCTGACGTAATTCTCTGTGGCTTTTTATTTTATCTCTGATTATCCATGCTACAACATTAAGATGACACAATTATCAAGGGTAATATGGTGTTTAATCGCCCACCTATATGCCTCCACACACTCCTGCATACCCAAGTACATACCATATACTTAGATACATAACAACCCACATACCCATAGACTTACATACATGTATACCACATATCTAAACAGATACATATCCATTGATATATCCACATGTATACACAAGAACCCACATACATCCAAACAAGCCTACAAGCATAAGTTCATACGACGCTATATACGTACATATCTACCCACAAAATCGCATATATAGGCACCTAATTGCATAAATACAAACCTATGCATACACCCACCTCTCTAAATGTGTACACCCATACCTTAAAATTTGTTTTCACTTTTTGTCGCATTTATTTAGTTGCTTTATTATCCTGGAATATCTATAAGATGTCGAATTAGACGAACGAGCAACACCGCTCAGATGTAACAACACCTGATATACATTGGTTTCGATACGGACAAATTTGGTATACTGTTCTTACCTAATCTACCCCTACCCTTGTCCATGCACATATCGAGAGTCACAAGGTGTCGTGAGGAGCGTTTCCTGTGAGGAGCATTTCCTAACTCATAAAGCTAATACAGCAGTAGTTGTGCAAAAAAGGCATAACGCGTGATGGGGCATCACTTTCCAAATTGTGTTGTGCACGCCTCCGGTTGTGAAGGGCCATACCTCACCCAGCGTGGAAGGATGAATGTATGTGGATGAGGTTTTATGCGATTTCATCCAATACCCTTAAATGCATTCTAGATGATGGCCCTATCTAATAAATATATATAGTAGACATTTACTTTGCAGTTAAATTAGGATTACATCAAGAATGAATTGACATTAAGCATTGAGATTTAGCATTAAAAGTATCAACCACATGAACATTAAAATTATCATCTACCATAAATCACATAAACACTAACACTCATACATTTAAAACATGCGTACCCACCAATACGTACACAATATTATGCATACGCATGTCCGTGCACTATAACACACACACACACTTAAACACACATACACAAACATTAACATGCACAGTTCAACACACATATACATATAGACATACACATGCATACATGATTAGAAACCAAATATACGCATGCATATTCATAATTTAAATCATTTTATATGCTAAATAAAAGAGGGATAATAGAATATATGCTAAAACACATAGAAAAAACATAAGTACAAAACATAAATCCATTTAAAGCATCATTTTGTAAGATAATGTCTCTTATGCATTCAATGTATATATAGAATGCATTTGAAATTCACATGTTACAAAAAACAACAACTAATCAAAATAATAATTAACCTAATAGCTTACAAACACAAAATATAAGAGATAATACCTGGGTAGTGGTTGGTGGAGAAGGCAGTGCAAATTAAAGCACTTAATTGGATGCTTCTTTTTCTGGTTGCATTTTAAAATTCTGACCACAAGTTGTAGGGATGTGATTGCAATATGTGGTGCGAACACAAACCCAAAACTTATGGACACAAATATGTGTAGTAAATCTTCAATTTTTATGTAGTGTACTTGGGTCATGGTTGTACCACAACCCATTCACCTCATATATCGATGGTTGATGTCATTGTCTCTGGTAATGGTGCAATGCTCTGGTTCAGATGGCTAAAGCAAGAATCCTCAATCCAATTGAACAATGTCTCAAAGGTTATGTGCTCTTGTACGTGATGTGTTTGATACACAGATTAAGGATGTACTTGGGGCATGGTGACCTTAATTTTGGCCACCTTGGTTAATAATCCTTCCATCTGCTGATGTAGCTTGGATAGACCTTCCAACTCTGTGAGATTATACAGCTCTTCGACCTTCTTCTCAATCAAGCCAACCTTAGTCAGCTTCTCATAAAATACTCCAAGATCAAGGAGTAGGTCTTGACTTGGATCGGTCTCATCAACTCTATCTACGTCCTTATTCTGTCATTCGAGAGGGAGCTTCTGATAGGATTTTGTAGAAGTCTGTGATTGGTTGGTTGGTCACAACTATCTCCTCGAATATTGTCCATATAGTGGCGACATCCTTTTTTAGATAACTATCGCCTCATGCAGTGTTGATAAGTCATTGCGTCTCGAGGGTGAGTCCTCCAAAGAAACTTTGACCAAAGGTTGCTCTGAGGAATATGTTACGAGGACACTTCTACAATAAGTCCTTGAACCTTTCCCATGCCTTGTAGAAGGGCCCCTGAAAGAGATGGGTTAAGGTCATGATCTGCGACCTCATTTGATTGGTTCTCCTAACATGTAGAATTTCTTCAATAAAAGATATCCCTCAAAACAACCTATGCAGTAACTTCTCACGTCAGATTATTCGACCAATATGTTGTCTTATCAGACAAGGTATAAGGAAATGTTTTCAGCTTGATGTAATCCTGACTGATTTTCGTATGATGCAAATTTTCACAAACTAGTTCAAACTCCTAGATAAATGAGAATAGTTCTTTGGTAAAATTACCATAGAATTTTTGTAGT
Organism: Ottelia alismoides; assembly: GCA_037367405.1. Taxonomy (NCBI): domain Eukaryota; kingdom Viridiplantae; phylum Streptophyta; class Magnoliopsida; order Alismatales; family Hydrocharitaceae; genus Ottelia; species Ottelia alismoides. Next base: position 284,411 of record JAZKJV010000493.1, on the reverse strand, counting down.
GATGAAAGGTTTTAGTTCGAATGCCTCATCGATTGTAGGGGGTTGTATCCAATTACGGGTTTGACTCGCCCCATGGTTGTAGGCATCTCTCATGGTAACTACATTCTTTCTCGATGTCTGCCCTCCACAAACAAAACTAATCTCAACTTGTAACTATTCATTTCTCTGTTCGGATTGTGTCTGCTTGCCTAAAATAATCTGCAGTAGTTCATCTCTTGTCTCCTCGTCGCCTAGAAATATCTTGGGCGGCATCTTCTCATAATTCTTCTCATTACCAAAATGAAATGTGTATTAGATCTTTTGGTTGATAGAAAATATTTATTGAGGAGAGAGCCAACCTCGATGAATGCAAATGAAGTATAGGCAAGGGTCCGGCCTTGCTCAAGGAGAAAAGATTATACTCAAGAAGAGAATCGTCTTGAGCAGGCAATGGTTTGAAAAGGGGATTGTTTCGAGTCGGTGAGAATTTCGAAGGAAAGTCAGTTATCGTGAAGCGTGTAAAGTTCGCATAAAAATAAATTCCTCTTCCATTCTCAAAGCAAGAGATATGACAAGGAGTGTGCTATTTAAATCACATGACACGAAAATGTGCAAAGGCACGGACTTCGAATGCACGCCTATTCAAACACATCGCAAACCCCGAATTTGCTAACTCAATACGGTGAAGGCTGCAAAGGTTATACCAATTATATTTTTAATTTTATTTTGGTGAATTTTTTCAAGCAGTTATTTTATACATTCACACAAGGCGAGTCTCCTAAAATGTTATGTGAGCGACTATGCCACCTCACCATCAGAGCACTATCTGATGGGTTACTGGGTCTTATCCCACTCAGGGGAATATCAAGTCCTAAGGAAGCTTCAAAACCTTAAACAACGAACAACTTTATATTGTAGGAGGCAAGTGCTTGCAGCTTGAAGGCCATAGGGTAAAGGTGCAAGTGCTTAGGTATTTGAGCTATGACCGTTATGCTACATAATCACTCTGTCTAGATCGTACTTGCAAATAATGATGGGATGCTCTCCCATGAACAATGATGTTCTTTTTTGTTCACTTTTATTTGTCGCCATTTTTATTAGTCCCATTGTTTAAATTTGGTTGTCACTTTCTTCAAGTAATTTAAGAGAATCTTTTATACGAGGATTCCAATTTATTTTAAATCTTAGGTGAGAAAATTGGGGGGGACTGGAAAAGTCATGCAATAGGAAACAGGATGATGTATGCTGAGTCAGAAATACTTACAGTGCTTCCTTGCAATGTCCACGAGGATGTAAAATAGAGTTTAAAATTTCCTTTAAAAATGTATGTGATGCATGTATGGGAATCTGCACCTAGAACAGAAACTTCTATTAGTGAATGATATAACAACTTTCTTTGGCTAACTGAAATAGATCTAGTGCATATATTAGAGTGAATGTGTGATCCTAGTTCTACAAGTACAAATGAATAGGCCTAGTAGCTTTAATAGATGTTATGCAATCATAGCACTACGTTAACCATGAAATGGGTCTTGACCACCCAGCCGGGGTCAAAACATGCCAAATGCCCAAGTCTAGAGTATGCATGCATGATCCCAAATGAAAACCATTGTAAAAACAATTATAACAGATTTTACAAAAGTAAATGTGTAGAAAAATAAAAACCTAGATCGAGGACCTGCTCTGTCCTAACTTAAGAAAATGAAAAAGTCTTTTCGGCTCTCTGTAATATGGTTGATCCTCAAAATCGTATGCCTTAGCTGCTCCTGAGATGCATTGGCTCTCAAAGTCATCGCTCAAGTTCACTTGTTCCCTCACATAAGAAGAAAGAAAATTGGTCAAAGAGAGATCTATACAAAAATATATACAAAAATGATAAATAAATAAATGCTGAAAATAAATAAAATAAATGAAAAATAAATGAAAAAAATCTAGGGGTCAGATTACCTTAAATGTAAAAAATATATTCACTAAGTTATCTAAAATAATCCTAAACCGAATGCCTCCTCGTCAACGACGCCATTTACCTCTCGGAAAAGTGCCATCTTATTGTAGAACGAGATAAATGGCATTAATAGAAAACCACGCATAGATCAATATTCAATTATTGGTATATGTGGTCAACTTATTTATTTTACTTGAGCAAGTCCCAAGGTCGAACTCAAGGAGACAAAACATGGGTTTATTCATACTTTAGACAAATTAGCAATTATGTTTTTTTATTTTTTTTATTTTTTTATTTTGCAACTTTTTATTTGAGAAGAAATGAAGGGAAGGAATGAACGTGGTTTTGCAAATCGCTTTTAAGGTAAATTAGAGAAGTTTGCAAAAATTATCTTTATGTCAACTTTAGTCCAAAAAGTCAGATCTATAATTTTCCCTTAAAGATTAATGCGTGAAGAATGGAAAAAAATTCAAAATTTTCAATGCAATTAGAATTAAATATGCAATGGAAGATATTTAGATATTTTTATTTAGAGAATAAAAATACAAAAATGTTAAGAAATTAAAAAAATAGAATGTAAGTTTTTGGAATTTTTAAATAAAAGATGAATGAATTAAAATGCTAATGTGAAAAACCTTGATTTGATGTATTTCAATTTTCAAACATATCAGAGCATTACAGAAAAATAATCAAAAAATGCACATATGACTATTTTGTTTTCTCAAAATTTGTCAACAAGATCCAATTAAAAAATATAACCTTAATTTTGCAAAAAAAATCTATTCAGAGTACGTGATTCAATGAAATGTAATGAAGCTGAAGCCAATAGTTTCTATGTTCAATCCCCTTCAAAAAGACTATTTTCGCTCATTTTTCTATGATGTAAATAATTTTCAAATGAAAAAATGTTCATAACATGGAATTCAATTTATATCCAATAAATGTCTACAATATCTCATATGAAAGACCATAAAGAGAGCTACAATATGTTCCAAAAGTACAATTTCCCAATAAATAATCTGTAAGATATTCACAATCGTTTATCAAGGCATAAATGTATTTGAGTAGCATCTAATTCTCACCTTCAAGGGCCTTCTTGTAGTTCTTGGTTCCCAAATGGGCTTCTACAAATAGTCCACAAGTGGGTCTTGGATGCAATTATTAGAGATTTCGGGGTCTTGGTCGCAGAAGTTGAAGTCAGGTGGGGTCTAGCATGTGATATAATCTGCTTCAAATGTTGGAGATGATCTGGGGCTTTTTCTACCACAAGAAAAGGGGTGAATGACATGCATATGGTGGTGTGCACTGGGCGAGCACGTGTGTTCGTCCAAGCGTGGGTGAGCACTTAGACAACACTTGTGCTCGCCCGACCTCCTTTCCCACTTGAATTTAGAGGCATGGGGCTACACGACATGTGTTGAATTGGGGGTGTGCACTTGCAGGGCACTAGGGAAGCACATGAGCATGCTCGCTAGTACTGTTAACATAACTCAAGGCACGTCCAGGAAGGTCATTGTTTTGTTTTCCCCTCACCAAAACCCCTCTCCAGTAATTCTTGGTGAGGTTCTACCATTGCCGACGAGCTTCAATTGCCTCTCTCTTGCCAACTCTCCCATCCTTACAGTATTTGGACAACTCCTCTTCTTTGTTTTTTGTTTTTGTTGCATACATAGGAAGAAATGTATTGTTTGGGGTTTTTTATTTGAGGTTGATTTTTCACCAACGTATTGTTGACTATAGTTCATATCTTGACTTCTAATTATGTGATCAATAGTTGATAAAACTAGATGTTTGATTTGATTATGGATTAGTATAGTTTATGCAAAATAGGATTATATATAAGGTGTATGATGAAATACATGAACATTGTTATTGCTTATAGTCAACTTATATAGATTGTTTATGATGAAAAGGAATGTGTATATATGTTATGATAGACTTTTTGTGATGTGAAGTTGAAATTGTTTGATGTGAAGTTGTATAAATGAGAATATAAATGTTAGATTTCATTGTGGAATAGTAATGTTCAGCAAGATATGCTGTCTATAAGTTATATATGCAATAGACATGTTTATTGTTTATAGTTAATATGTATGTAATGTGTATGATGAAAAGGAAGGCGTATATATATTATGATGGGTTGTCTATGATGTGAATGTGAAGGTGTTTGATGTGAAGGTGTATAGATGTAAATATGAGGATAGTACGTGAAGGTATAGATATATGATTGATGAATCCACGATTCATCATCTCAATATCTTGATCTTAGCAAAATCCCCGAGTAAAATCCTAGAAGAATATCCATAAAATCAATAAATTAACAAAATAACTCTTGTAAATAAAACACACTAATTACTGTATATTAGATTGTACAAGATAAATTAACAATAAAAAACTGCATTTCGAAATCAAGATCTAAGTTTTCAAATTAACCCCAAGTTGTTCCTTTGCCTCCCTGTGTTCGATCCCAGACTTGCCCGGGATATAAATTAAGCCGAGACACTCTTCACGGAGATCTTCTCTCGGTTCTGACTGAATAGCTAAGTACACGTACTACAACGTGTCCAAATTAAATATCGTATTTAGCGACTCGTCAGATGGCATCGTTGCCGGGGACACGGCTCATTTCTTGTATTATTTGGATTTTATTTATTTAATTAAGTGTTTCATTTTATAGGTCGATTTATTCATCTATTTTGCAGTATAAAAAAATTCTTTTTATTTGATCTCTAACCTTTGTTTATGTGACAGGGCCCTTGATCACTCAAGGAGGCGAGGAGCTGGCGCTTCTCGCTGCGAGGAGCCGCAGAAACATACTTGGAGCAAATAGAAAAGAAAGAAAGAAAATTTCTGCATTTTTATTTCAGTTCATATACTTGTAATAATCGTCTTTACAGCGGTTTTTGATTGAAGGCTCGTGAGTGTAAAAGAACGAATATATGTGGTTGTGTGGGGATCGTCCCCACTTGAGTGTCGACCTAGTACCAGGCACGCGGCTCTTTGAGCTTAGGTTAACATTCGTGTTTTTATGTGCTTGCTCGTAGGTAGGACACACTAAAAAAAATTTAGACGCACATAATCTCGCTTCACTTAGCAAAATTTATTGGATATCCTTCCTCGCTAATAGAAGCATGATTAGGTGCGGCTTTTTTATCGACTTGCATACATGATTTTTGGTTTTTAAAACAGCCCCAGTTTTCACGTATTTTCGCCAAGTCACTGCATGTTTTATCGCTTAGCCTAGATCATGTTTTTATCGAATGCATAGTTTTTTCTCGATTTCCCCTCCTAGCTTGACCATCTAGGTTAATGGAAAATAAAATGAACGGTAGACGATGAATGCTTGGTTTATGTGCTCACCTTAAATCAGTGACAACCTTAAGAAAAATTGGGACTGCTAAATTGCAAGACGACCTAAAAATGGAGTAAAATTTTGTTTTGGGAGAGCAACACCCTTATTTACGCATTGATTTTCACTTAACATTTTTTCCGCGTAAACATCTAATGTTTTATCACCAATAAAACCAACAAAATAATAAACCAACCTCGGTTGGTTTCATGTGTGAGTTGGTGAAATTGAGGGTCTTGCATGCTTGATTGAGCCATGTTTTCTTCGATACCCTCCCTAGAGCCTTAGTTACTCCATTCATCACCACAGATTCATCCACTCAGTTGTACATCCATCCTTCTTCTTCGTTCACCTCGGGTCTCTTCCAACATCAAATCTCCATCTTTATACTTAGGCTAATCTCAGCTTAAGTATAGGGGGACCCGAGTCCCTATGATCTTCTCCACTCATCTTTCCTTGCCTTTATACTTAGGTTATTTCTAACCTAAGTATAGGGGGAGCCCCTCTTAGCTCCCGTATATTTCTCTATATTTAAATGGACCTATGGACTTGTATCATCTAGTGCTATGAGGACATAGCAAAGTTTAAGTATAGGGGGGTATACCGTATATACAGTATACTTACTTTAGCTATAATCAGAAAATTTTGAAAATTTTAAAACTTTTTGGCTAAAGTAAAATCCTTTGAACTAAGTGGACTCAAATGTTTTTCACGGCTTTTTCTATACTATGTTACACTATTTTGATAAAAATATTTTCGAAAATGATTTGAAAAATGAGTTTTCCTTGTTTTGAAAAATCTTTTGAAAATGTTTATTTGTGTGACATGGTTTTGAAATTTTTCTCTCGTTTCATGGAAAGTTGAGTCTAACCAGTGTTTTAACCTTTTTATTAAAATCCATAAAAATGAGAAAATCCAAAAAATCCTTTAGGAGTCATTAGTGACTACTAAGCTCAATTAAGTAGCCGCGTTTAGTGAGGGTTCGCCCTTAGCAGATTGGATGGTTTAAAGGACATCGCGTAAGGCCCCGTCCTCAAGCAACGGGTTTCGGCCTGTACTTATATCCATACTGGTTGAATGCAGATGCATCTACTTAATTGAGTTTAGGCAGTCCTAATCTCTCTTGAAGCTTCAATATATATATATATTGTCTTTGAATGAAGGAGTTGGATTAATCCTCTACCATCACACTTCCACCCAGGATTTGAAATGTTCAAGAAAGCTTGATTTCTGAGGACTTGAGATTTTTAGGTTAATCAGCCTTAACCATCAGGGTCCTAGACTTAATCATCCACATTCCCCTACGTTTCTAGATTTGCATGCTATATTTCATGCTTAGTCTCAGACAATAAGAATATGATCAGCACATCACATGCACGACTACGGTTTCGATGAGATGAGTTGACTCTTCACTTGGGGGATTGGGATGAGGAAGTCGAGTTTGGACTTGATTTAATGATGCTCGAGGATGGGATAAAATCTTTGAAGGCTTCATGAAATCTGAGTGTCAGTGAATATTAGCCAATATGATAACTTGGTTCTTATACTAATCTCTTGATATTGACCTAAGTGCCAGGGTGTGAAATAAATAAAAAATATTGATCAGTGTGCACCAACTCTTGGTAAAAGCAATGGAGCTAGCCAAAAAGTATACAAATCAATGAAATGTCAAAGAAAAGCTCTCATTCCACAAAGTCAAATATCAAAGAGCTTCCACCAAAGGCGGGCACTCCCAAACATTTCAAAGTATCCACTTGGACCACCGCTATTAGGACCAGGAGTCGAGCTTGCACCAAAAAAGGACTCTGCATCGTAAATGCTACAAGTCTGGGTGTCGAATGTACGATAGGTAATCAAAAGAGACACACCTCGGTGTATTCCCAGGAAAACAAGTGCAGACGGCTCCAACTTCTCTTGACAGGCGCACTGATCAACACCAAAAAAATTGTTGCGTAAAAAGGCACTAGAGAGAATCTTTATTCCAGTGAGAGGGAGAGAAGAAATGACACAATCCCGTGCCCTCCATTACTGGCATTCTATCTACATTTTCTAAGTCCGACAACTAAAGAGACGTTGGACCGGATGCAAGATTTGATTTATTCCCTAGTGTTGAGGATTGGATCCTTAGGAGAATTTCTTGGACCAAGACCTTGGGTGACGTTTTGACTCTACTCTCATGAACGCAGTCAACACTAATTATCATACCTTTAGATTATATGTACATCAGAGAGAGTCTGGATAATTAGAGGAATTGGGTGCCTCTTGATTAAGGCTGGGTTGAGCTCTAGAATTTTGGACCTCTAAAGTTGAGTAGATTTGAACGGATTGGATCATGTATTCACCTGCACAAGGGGGTTAATCCAGCTTATTCATTGTCGTTGATGCTCGAGGACGAGCATAGTTTAAGTATAGGGGGTGAAGAAACCTAATTTCATTATCTTTATTTTCCACTATTAACCCCCTTGCTTAAAAATTGTATCAATAAAAATCAGATAATGTCATGTAATTATCAGAGTCGTGAATAAATTAAAAATCACAAAAAATGGCAAAATTAAAACTCGTGGTATTTTTAGCCTTAAAAATACCCTCAAAAATATTTTGTATCTTCATATGACCTCTTTTCCATTTTTGGTCAACACTTGTAGATCTCACCGAGATCTACAGCTTTCATGTTTTGAGTTTTCTCAAATTCGGCCATTTGACCCCTCATATCTCACATTTCCTCTCGGAATAATCTGATTGGGCCACGTGGCCCTTTTTGGTTGAGCCACGTGGCCCGGTCCCCTGGCCCTTGCCGCCTCCTCTTTCGGCCGTTGGATCTCTTCTAGATCCAATAGCCCGATGAGTTCCACGAATGCCTTTTTTCCCTCACCGTCTGATCATCCCCGGGTTTCATCACAACCGCCTGTGCTCGCCTCTTCATCCTTACGACACGTGGCGCCTTTTGCGTCATTCGATCGCACCCTCGTCCCATCATCTTCACCGTTCTTTGATGCCCTTGATTTGGACCATCCGATCGGCCTCCTTCTCATCCGGTCCGTCCACGATTCCCGAGGCCACGTATTCCATCACCGAGCTTTAACCGTCCCACGACGAACCCTGATCCACCCTCATCCTCGCGGTCAGTCACTCCTTCCACGATGCCCTCCCACTCATGCCATATCTTCCCCGCATACCTCGACCATCTTGACCGGAACCGCTACCCTCTCCCTTCAAATACCCCCTATCCTTCGCTAGATCACTGGGTCCGCCTTTATGTGGGGCGGAGCCCAGCCCTCCTCCACCTCCCTGTGACAGGGGGAGGTGGAGAGATCGAGCGATGAAAACTCTCACCTCCGGCGTCGACCCGCCGCCGATCATGGCAGCGTCGCGGAGCCTCGAGCCCGCTTGAGCTGCCTCCAATGGCTGAGGAGGTCCAGCAAAGACCAGAGCTCCTCCTTAGAGCTCGCACACAAGCCGCCACCTTCATCTCCGACCAGGTAAGCCTCTCCGACTCCGTCTGAATTTTCTTCTCCATTCGCGTAATTTATTAGTTCACTATACTCGTTTTCACCCTCCATTGAACCCCCTCCGAGCTTCATCGCACTACCCCCTTTCACGCGTGCACTCTCCCAACAGCATCCTTCTCTTCTCCAGAACCTCGTCGCCTTCCGCCATTTTCACCATTGCTCGCTGGCGGTGAAACCCATAGGGGCTCCATTCTCTTCACTCGCGTGCCCCCCATTTCACTTCACCACGCACAAGCACCTCGCACCTCTGCTTCGGCTATTGTCACTAACTATGTAGGTCCCCTAACCTCGCAATGATCGGAACTCCATCGGAGCTGACTTCGTCAGCTTCATCTTTGACATATGAGCTCCTATGGGTCGATCCAAGAGGTCCATCACCCTCCTCGAGCTCCCAGCTTCCTCGACATACTTCCAGGGAGCTCCGGCGAGGGCCACCGCATCCGAGAAGCAGAGGCGGAGCTCGAGTCCCTTCATCAAAGCTCGAACTCCGCCGCCCGCCGCAGAGGAGGAAGGAGGAGCAGGAGCCGTCGGATGCATTCTCTCGGAACTCATCCAACGACTCATCTTCAGCCACGTCTTCTTCAGCCAACAGCACAGGCACCGTCAGATCCGTTAGAACTGGCGGGTATCCATTGGCCACGTGTCAGTCTCAGAAGATCTCCGAGCCGCAGCATCAGAACCTCAGGCTTGGATCTTCCGAACCTACCCCGAGCCTCTCCGGACCCCCGAGCCGGCTAGCCGAAGCAGTCTGATCCTCTACCGAGCCTGAGCCTTCTTCCGAGCCTGGATGGCACGTGCATAGCACGTGCCATCTAGGTAATTTGCATAGGGGTTCACCGTCTTCTTCAATTTCACAACCAGGTCCTGGATCACGTGCAGTCCTCATGCGCTATGGGAATTTTGCAGTTATACCCTTGCGGGTTTCAAAAATTGCAAAAATACTCCTGTGCGTGTGGGTATTTTACAGGGAAGGTCTCGATCTTTTTCGTATTTGCATTTTAGTCATGCCCAGGGACTTGTTTGTAATTTTATTGCATGTTTTCTTTCAGTTATGCCCTTATCTTCTGTCATGCATATTTTGAGCATCATATTTCCGATTGAGTTTATTTTAGTTTCATTTTAAAGCTTGTTTGATGAACTTTCTAATAGCATGATCATTTCTTATGATGGACACATTATTTTTGATGTATTATTTTGATAGTCGTGTATCTCTTATTACTTAACCTATGCCTTGTTCAAATCAAGTTTGTCATCTAAATTAAACTAGAAATTGACTTATTGTTAAATTTGCTCATTACTCTGATTTAGGGCATATTTCCATTGCATCTCGTTGCATTTATTTGCATGATAAAAATTTAATAAAAAAATGCATGTTTTATTATTGCTTGTTACATTGTCTTGTCCTCACGCATTATTTGACCTATTATGCTCTAACTCAACACTTAGTTAATGAATAAAAATCTGGATAATACGAGAGAGGCTCGTGTCCCTGAGTTCGACCTTGGTTTCTTGCCAAGTAAAATAAAAATACGACCGTCTGATTTCCTTTCCAAATCCAACTTAGATGGTCTTTGATGAACCTAGTTCGGCCTGCCTGCAATGACATATCAAGTGTTAATTCCACATTATTAAAGGTCCGAATTAGCGGTTTATCAATGATGTAAATGTGGAGGTGTATAGATGTGAATGTGATGATAGTATGTGAAGGTATATAGATGTTAGATGTGAATGTGAAGGTGTATATATTTGAATATGAGGGTAGTACGTAAATATGTGAATGAAATGATGAGAAAATCATGTTCATTGTTATACAAACACCAAAAGGTATATATGTGAAGGCGCAGATGTATGATGTAAATGTGAAGGTGTATGATGTATAGGTGTAGAGATATGATGTGAATGTGAATGTGTATGATGTGAAGGTAAGAGGTATGTTGTGAATGTGAAGGTGTAAAATGTGAAGATGAATAGATTTCATTGCATGGATGTGTATGTGAGGTTAGTATGTATAGATGTGAGATTAGTATATGTGTATGTGTGTTTGTGTAAAGTGTGGGTGTGTGTGTGCATGCAAGCGCGGATGAGGATAGTATGTGTACGTGTATGGAGTATGGTTATGTGTGGAGAGTTGGGTGTGCATGCCTACAATTATGTAGGTATGTGGGTGTGTGTATACATGATTATTTCAAGATAAAAAGATATATTGTGATTATTTATCACGTTACACATCAATTAATGTGGCCAAGTATGCACGTTAATTTATAGTTAGGTAGATAATAAGGTCGAAATATTATTAACTATTAAATCATAGGAAACTAATCGTAGACCGTACCTCCATCCACACCAGGTGATTTGTGACCCTGCACACTGGGAGGCATGTGCAACAAAGTATTGTGTTTTTATTTTTTTCACAAAAATATTTGACTCGCTTTGGATGAGATATCCCGGTTCAAAGGTCATGGATTTGATGTGTGTGGGTGGAAGAATTTTTTTTACATGGGAATTCCCAATAATGGTTATATTAAACACTTTTTAGGCATAATTTTAGGGTCACATAGCTCTATATCCCTCTCATAAACCAACCAAACATACTTGAATGCTTTGTCAACATAAGTGATTAAATATTTTATGGGCATCATGTAGTTCTCATTTGTAGCTTGTACAAATGGATGGCGTAAGGTATCAGTATAATATTGCATTTATTTTGGTTTTCCTAAGTTCGAAGTTCCCGGACTAAGGGGTGATGAATCACCAATTCATCTTCTTTATCCATCTAGCTTAAAATCACTTACAAAACACATGTACATAGCATTAATTTTCACTTCTTAATAATCTAACATCATATGCTAATATTGTAATATATGATAATAATCTAAAATAAATAAATAAATAATAAAAGAAAAATAAAGAAAAGAAGGATGCATAAATGAAATAAATAAAGATCGATCCTAACCCCAAGAGTAGGTCAAGACTTGACCTAAACGACAAGGAATAAAGTAGGGGGAGACAGGGTCATTAATGTATAAAAACCCCAGAAAACCAATTTCACATGTACATATTCATCAATCTTCTGTATGCACATATAGTGTACTATTTTATTTATCACCAATTCAATCTCAAATAAAAAATATTTTCTTCTTGAAACTTGTACGTAAAAATATGTTATAAATAACAAAAAAATATTTGCAAAAATAAACCATATATATAGAATATAAGAGACAACATTCTGAAAAAGTTGTAAAGCTATAATTGAACGTTCAATATCTACTCCATATAAACTCAAAATAAATCAAACTCGCCTTCATTGTGTTCAAAATAAAATAAGCTTTGAAATGAAAGTGTTTTTTCATAAAATTTGGAATTAAGATGTAAAGTTGGCTTTTTAGACTGTATCTCTATGTATATAGTGTACCTGTTTATATATACAATTATTTATTTATATTTTTGAACTAAATATATTTTAATATTTTGTACATAATATTATTTATATAAAATATAAATAAAATAACAAAATCAAAAATAATCAGAAAAAACAATTGTATTTATAACGTATCACTTATATTGTACATAAGTTTATTTATTTAATCCATTAAACAAAATTCATAAAAATAGAATAAAAATATATTTAAAATTTACTAATTATTCTATAAATAAGTAAATTATAAAATAATGTATACATTTGTATAAATAAATAATTAAAATTATGCATATTATGTATACATGTGTTTTGTAACTATAAATGTATGTATTTATTTATTTTAAACAAATAAATTAATTACTTAATTCATTAAGAAATCACTCAAATTTAGTTTATTAAATTATGAACTTTTGTTGTTTTGAAAAAATAAATTAAATCTATCTACTATTTATTTTATAATTATCTTTTATTTATTTTTAGTTATTTTGTCTTTTTCTGATTTGTCCTATTCAGAACCCCTTCCTATTGGTTGGACCCAGGTCTGTTGACTCGGGTCAACTACCCCTTTACCTGGATAATTTTACTCAACCTGCCTCCATCTCAAATTTATCTTGCCCGTTTCCTTGACCATTCAGACCCGATTCCTCCACCCGAATAAACTTCTCACTTCGAAGATCCACATCTGACTTAACTCGTTTGCATATCAACCTCAGTTTGTGCGCTCGTGAATTTTGAATTTCGATCAATTCCAGCACCTATAAATTAGAGCTCCAGTCCTTCTTCCAATTATGATCCATCTTCGTCCTCATTTCCCTGAACTTGAGCAAGAGAGAGGTTGATATGTGACAAGGATTAATCCCCCATCGAGTAGGAGCATTAAATTAGGTTGATCGATGTGATCCTTTGTCGGTGGTCAGAGTATGTCGTGTTGAGTTTCTTCGGCTCTTTCATCACAGAATTGAGGCTAGTTACATCCACCATCCATCGTAGGTAATTGTAGGATAATTTCCCTTCAAATCGCATTTGATTTTATCGAGTTTTGTTTGATTTAGATTCAGATTAGTATATTTAAGATCAACCACCAATCTGCCATATCGAAGGTTGTTCTTTGTTTTAAATCCTGATCTGATCATCTCTCCCGACGTATCGCTTCTCCATATCCTAATCTACAATCTAACTACCTTAGATCCACAGATCTAAGTCCTTTACTCCTTCCGCCTTCGTTGGAGGAAACCACTCATTCACCTCCTTCTCATTTGATTTCATCTAATAATTCTGGCTGAGGATAGTGTATTCGAGTCGTAGAATAATTTACAGGTGTCGGAGCATTCACTTGGAGCTGACATTGAAATCTGGAAACCTACATCGACACGCATCAAGGCCAAGTCTTCTAGATCTCTGATAAATGAGATCTGGAGTTGTTGACCATTGTAGATCGAAGCAGAATGATGTCAGGAAACGAGTGAGACCTTTGCAGTTGAGATCGGAGCCAGATCGGAGGGGATCGAGATGATCAAAGGTCATCATGAGGCACCTTCTTATGTGTTCTCCGTTCACCATCGATATCCATCCGATCAAGAACAAGGAGCGCCAGATTCAATCACTGCCATCTTCTCGTGCCCAAATTGAAGCTGCTCAATCAGATCCAGAAGCCTTCCATCTCAGACGCATGATTTGCACGTTCATCGCATGCCCTCTTGGTGAAAGTGCACCTCCATCCCCTACATTTTTTATTTGTAGATAAAGGTATCTATATATGTGTCTTGATAAGAGTGCTTAAGTAATTTTAGTTCCACCCCTACTTGTTTTGATAATTAATTTTTAGTCCATCGTTTCTGAACTCACATATGTTGCCACGTGTATTTTGATAGAATTGCAACACAGATAGAAAATTCTTGATGCAGGAGGCGGGAGGCCAGACAACCAACCATTGCGGAAAGAGGGGGGGTAGGGGAGCATGATCGAATTCCACAGTTGGCTATATAACTCTTCCCGGTTCTTCAGCTCTACTAATCCACCAGTCCAGCTCAATTCAGATATATAATCATATCCAGGTCTCATGAACTGCTTTTGCTTTGAATGCTTACCTCTTGCCACTCTTCTTTTGAACTAGTCCGGTCCCCCCCCTCCAATTAATGTGGTAGGGATGTGCTTATGATGTATCACCTGGTGGATTTTGAGCTAGTGTGTATCATCTGACGAGAATACAATATGGTGTGGATCAACCGGAAGAGGTATGCATCAAAGTCTTTACCCCAAGGAAGAATCCTCAAATCCCCTCAGTTTTTGAAAAGTGCATATTTGATAATCTGATGAGATGTTGGGAATTACAGTATCTTGTTAATAAATGATTTGTTAATTTTCTTAGTCTCAGATTGTGTAGGTCATGTGTTCCAACACGTGAATGTTTGGATAAATTGCATCAAACACCCCAAGTTTTAGTTTATTGTTAATAATTAGTCTTTAAACTTCCATAACTTGCATTTAGTTATGTTTTCTTCTGTATTTTTATTTCTCCATTAATTGCTTGTATTAAATTGTTAAATAAATTTATGAAAATCGCAAAAAAATATTAAGATCTTGTTTAATTATTTTAACTTCATATAAATTTATTTTGCAAAATGTTGTTTATTTACTATTTTAAAAATACAAAAATAGCATTTAGTTTCTCTGTTTGGATTGAAAAATTCATAAAAATTCAAAAATGACTTGAAAAATTATAACAATACAATAGTAGTGTTTTATTATCATTTATCACCGGTAAAAAATCAATTAAAACTTCAATTATAAAAACTTAAAAACTTGAAAATACATAAAAACTTATAAAAATTATATAAAATCTTAGAAAATCATAAAAAACACATAATTTATCTTTTTTCAAAGCTAGATAAAAATTCTTATATTTTAAAATTCTTTCCACATTATTTGATTTTATTTCTATTTAAAAAGACCAAAAGCAGTAGCTTGTTTTACTTTATACATTATTTTCAGTTTTAATTCAGTAAAAAATTCACAAAAATATAAAAAATATCATAAAAATCACTAAAATGGTAAAAATCTTATAAAAACAAAAAAACATTTTATTTTTTATTTTGAGCATTTTTTATATATTTAAAAAATACAAAAAACTTGCTTTCACTTATATATATTATTCATAAATTGATTCCAAAAATTTTAAATATATGAAAATTTGCAAAAACCCAAAGTCAAATAAAAACTAAAATCAAAAAAATATTTAAAAAATATAAAACCTTTTAAAAATTCATAAAATTATAAAATCTTTAAAAGGACATAAAAATAGAACAAGAAAGAAAAGAAAATTCTTCAATGATCAGCAATAATTAATTCCCTCGTTTCTTTGTAGCCTCACTGAGTTCGATCTTGGAAGGTATACCTGGTAAATAACTAACAATCTTTCTCTTCATTAGAATAAAAACTTAATTTTTTATTTTAATTGATTTTGGGTTGCAACGACACGTTGATCTCTATTTTCACATCTCTTATCTTCATTAAATAATTCGTAAAACTTGATATCTCAAGTTCAACAAAATGGCGTCATAGCCGGGGAGGCACGACGATGGTTGTTAGTTTTCATTATTTTGACTTCATTTATATGTTGCTAGTTTGTTTTTATTTCACATTTTCTCTCTTTTATTTCATATATTTTTCATAAATTCTTCTGACACATCACCTTATTTCACCTTTGTTGCAAGGGCGTTGATGAACCCACATTTCATCATCTTTATTCTATCATTTTGGCCTCAAAAATCCTAGCAAATTCATGTAAATACCCTTAATTAGAGCATCTTAGCATTCATGCATGTGCATGTAAATAGTGTATAAAATACTATATTTAAAGCCAAAATTATAGAATAAATAAAAGAAAAGGAAAGGAAAAAATATTGTAAATATTTTATGACCCGAAACCCTGAGACCTAGACATCTTGATGAATAGGTCGACATGGAATAAAGTAGGGGGAGATAAGGGCCAAATACTTATTCATTTTACTCTTTCCTTATTCATTTTGGGACCTATTTTTGGTTCCACTTTTTTACTTCAAATAAATAAACTCTTTACATGAAATTTGTAGATAATTAAATAAATAAAAATACAAAATTGATTTCACTCAAAAATAATGTACAGATAAAAAGTTATGATCTGAATAAAATTCCAAAATCCCAACTTCCCAGACCGGTATCTCGCAAATAAAAACTCCAAATGCATTGAACTCACCTTTAATTGTATATAATTTAAAATAAGCTATTTAATGGCGGTGGTTTCGCATTTGGCGGAGCTACGGTTTGAAAGTTGAGTTTTGGACCCCCATTGTATACTTGTACAGATTAAAATATTCATTTTATTCTTTATTCATTATTTTTATAATTTTATATTTTTATAATTTTGTGAATATTATTTATAATAAATGTGTATATTAAAATCAGAATATAAACCTCAGGAAAATACAAAATAAAATACTTGTATATAATATACCTAGGTATAAGACATGTATATATACCTACAGAATTAATACTTTTATTTTATTAAGTGTATAAAACACATCAAAAAATAAAATAAAAATATATTTAAGTGTATAAAAGTATCCTATAAATTTATAAAATAATAAACAAAAATAATAAAATTAAATACACAAAATAAAAATAAAATATTAAAATATATAGATGTATATACCTATATAGCCTATAAAAGGTAACTTGTAAAAGAATACCTCATAAAAATAATTAAAAATTATAACAAAATACCTCATAAAATAATAAAGATTTTTTATTTAATAACCTAAAATCAATAAAATCATTTTCTATTTTTAAACAAATTTCCAAAACATTTCTTGAGGATTTTTCCTGGTTGGTCCACGTGGACCAACCAGGCGCCTGCCCTCGTTGACCGACGGGTCAACTGGTCGTCCCCCCCCCTCTGCCATTGTGTCAGACCTCGTTTCGATCCCAGTTTCTCGATTTTTTCGAGGTCAAAACTTGCTTCCATTCGTGTCAATCCCTGAAGGACTTTTGTTCCTCGATAGACCCTCTTTCACGCCCTAGGCTCTCCTAGGGCCGAGGAGCGGTGATTCGAGCCATCTTCCTCGACCTTTGGAGCACCAGAGTCGCATAGTCAAACCCCATATAGTGCACCCTCCTCTTCCATTCGAAATCTGAACCCCTCTTCCATAGGTTTAGCTCCCCCTCTCGTGCCAGATCGCTTCAGAAAGGTGACAGCTTCCCGTGGAGCATTTCAGGCCGATCGAGCGACGCCTGAGGCGGCTCCACCACCTCTGCCTTTCGCCGGCGTTGAGGTACCCCCTCCCTCTGGTCTCCGACCATCGAGGCAGCCGTTTTCATCTCTTATTTTCCTTGTAGTTTATTCGCCTTAGTCTTAGGAATAGTTTCCCCAAAAAAATTCATCAATTCGTCCATCGATTCGTCTAACTCAAGCACCTCGCCGGAGTGCACCTCCGGCACCCTTCGCTCTGCCACTATTCGCCGCGATTCCACTCCGCGGGGCCCAGATAGTTTGCCCTGGACCCTCTCACTCGTTTGTGCAGGTCAAAGCCCTTTGACTCAGACCTGGGGGCAGTTTTGCTCGCTCGCCGGAGGTACTCGGAGCCCAAAGCTCCGCCTCCTCCTCGTGAGAACCTCGGTCGTCGCCGAGGAGTTTTGACGCCACCAGGATCAAGAGGAGACCCCCTGGAGCATCGCCGGCCACTTTATAAGCTCGAAGGACGCCGGAGCGCCGAGATCTGGAGCGGGGAAGCTCGCCTCGTCAGCGTTGCTTCCTTGTTCTTCGTCGAGGGTTCTACGCCGTTGGATCAGGCCACACCTCCAGTTCGCACAGCCACCGTCGGATCATCAACGCTCTCCACCGTTGGATCTCAATCTGAGATCTAATCTCGGACGTCGGCTGCGAAGCGTCATCGGCCGTTCAGATCACGCCACGTGTCAAGTGGCCTCGTCTTCGTCGTTAGATCTCCAGGCGCTAGGTATTTTGCACCTACACCCTCGCCTATTTTGTCTTTTAGTTCTAGTCTAGGAA
This sequence comes from Ottelia alismoides, assembly GCA_037367405.1. NCBI lineage: Eukaryota > Viridiplantae > Streptophyta > Magnoliopsida > Alismatales > Hydrocharitaceae > Ottelia > Ottelia alismoides. The sequence goes on along the minus strand of JAZKJV010000493.1, from coordinate 266,165 downwards.
CTTTCAGTTGTAGTGTAAATATTTTTGTAATATTTGCATCTAGGCCCCTGAACTTTATTTATTTGCATTTAGGTCCAGTCCACGTCACCTCACGTGATCTGTGCACGTGGGGTGGTGGTGATTTTGCACTGGACCCCCTACAAGTTTGTCTATTTCGACTTAGTCCAGGAATTATTTTGGAACGTTGATTATTTTTGGATAAATTGCATAATAGCCCCTGGAAGTTTTGTATTTTGCACTTAGGTCCTTCCCAAGCGCGTGCTAGTCACGCGTGGGGTTGGAAAATTGCGCTTGTACCCCAGTGGCTTTGGTTATTTGTATTCAGTCCTGGAACTTGTTTAATATGTTATGAATTTTGTAAAAAAATACACTTGGGCCCATATATGTCCTGTTATTTGCACTTGTACCCCGGTCAGCTGTGTGATTGTTATTTGTTGTTTGAATTTATTTCATGCATCTATAACTTGCTAAAAACACCAAAAAATTAGGTTAAACTCATGTTTGTTTGCTCATTCACGCCATATTTTTATTTCACATTTTTCTTGCATTTCTATATTTATTAAAAATCAAAAAAATGTTTTTTCAGCATTGTTTGCATTAGAAAATCCATAAAAATTAGTAAAAGTTTTTGAAAAATTCCAAAAAACATATATTTCATGTATCTTATCATATTTTAGTGTCATTCCAACAATCACTAAAAAATTCAAAGTAAAACTCCTAAAAATTGGAAAACCTCTAAAAACTTCATAAAAATCTAAAAAATTCAAGAAAAATCCTAAAAATGGAAATTAAGTTTCCATGTCTTCTCTGATTTATTCTCTTTGATTTAAAATTAATTTGAGGAATTTTGGACACTGTTTGTTATTTTTTATCCTCATTTTAATTTCGGTCGGTAGCTTAGTTTACTGTTTTCTTGTATTTTAACTATTAAAAATACCAAAAAAATCAGAAAAAACTATAAGAATCACAAAAACAGTATAAAATTACAAAAAGACCAAAAACATTTTATTTTCTGAATTTTGTTTATTTTTCTCTATTATTATATATACTCTACCTCTCTTTTCTTATATTGTGTATATCTTCTACTTATAAAAACATAAAAAATATATAAAATAAATAAAGAAAATAGAAAATCAATAAATTAAAAATCAAAATATAAAAACATAAAAAAATAAATAAAAATTAAAAACCCACAAAAATTTGCATATTGGTTGGCACTTGATCACATTCACATTTTGCACAATTTTGCTTGATTTATCTTGCTTGCTCCCTGAGTTCGACACTCTACATATACTTTCACTATACACATTTCTGTAGAGTTAATAATAAATTTTAACTCCACTTCTATTTTCATTGCTTGATTTATATTTTTGTGGGTTAATTGTTGATTAATCAGGGTTTCTTGCGGGTCGCCACAGCGACTTCGTCTCCGCCTTGTGTGAGATGTATTTAGACCTTTAAAAAAACCCTGATAAATCAAATGGCGCTGTTGCCCGGGAGCAACAGCGTATAGGTCGTATTTTTGTCTGATTGTGATTGTTTGCTTGCCATTATTGCTTCATTTATTTCTCTTGTATTTGATTCACATTTTTGAGCTATCTGACCGCTTTCTTTCGTGTCTTCTTGCGAGGGACCGCTGATCGAGGAGGATCGCATAGGGGATCCTGAGCATCCTTGGGAGGCGGAGCCGGCTATTCTATCTTAGCCGGCAGGAGAGAGCAGGAGGATTTGAGAGAGAGAGGATAGTTAGTGATTTATTTTTGTGAGAGAGAGACATTATTAATTTGTAATAATACAGGTACATTTGGACTTGGACACTCGGGCCCAATTTCCAAGTGTTTGTACACTTGGGGGCTCACCGCAGTTTTCATCGGTTTTTCATCGCTTGTCATTTTCCGGATTTGTTTTACAGTCTTTACATTTTGTGGAATGAGCCCTTAGTTTTAAGGCTTTCTTGCTCGTGTAGTCTAAGGCAAACACTTAACAACCATTGCATGCACCTATAGTCTTCTCGTTTAGACGTAGAATTAATTAATTGCGAAAGTACTCAGTCTCGAAGCTGCGTACCACTAGAGGTTGTATACAGCGCTGGCACGATCCGCTGTGGCGGACACCGATCGGCATCAGAGACCGACATAGGCTTCGATCTGAGTACTTAGCATTTGGTTCTTCACATGCAGCAATTGCCTGCTTAGGACGATTTCCGTGTGCATATCGGCATATATCATAGGTTTATAAATTCCTGTTTTGCATCCCGCATGGAGAGAGCTGGGAGGCACTGTAAGTCTTCTATCTTTGCATTCATCATTTAGGCACAAAGGTGAGATTTCCATCTTTGTGCCGCCCTGCATTGCTTTTCCGATTCTCTTCCTCTATTTTTGGATCAAATAGGAATCAAGGAAAAATACAAAAACGTTAGGCTCTTGTGTTGAATTGACTCAAAGCAAGTGATAACACCAAAAAAATTAAAAAAGGGACTGCTAAAGAAAACTTGGCCTAAATAAAATTGGTTAATTGGACGCATTGCTTGGGGTGAGCAAAGCCCTCAGTTGTATTCAGGTTGCATGGGAAGGTCTCCTTCCAAGTGAGTAGAGCGGCTTCGTAAGGATTAGAGCCCAATACCCAGTCTGTGGCTGCTTCTCCTGGATTTCCGAAGTATTGGCGCTACTATCGTACGTAGACGAGTAGGGCTTGGTCACCGTTGATGACTCTCTGTTATGTAGAGCATCGACCTTGTCCGAAGTATCGAGCATAGGCCACACCTTCATGGGGGTGTATGTCTCATCGTCTTGCGTCCGAGTAGGGTCTTGCACGCTCACGGGTGATTCCATTACGAGCAAGATCCGAAGTGTCGGTTTCGCCTATCGGCTTCCTCCCTCTTTTTCTTTGGCTGAGTAGGGATCCAGGAAGGGTTACAAGGACCTCAAAAAGTGCATACTACAGGTTACACAGGAGGAGGACAAGTACGGGATTGTTTTCCGTCAGTACTCTCTCTCCTATACGCGTAGTGCTCTAAGGACTCGTTCAAAGATAATTGCCTGAATTCAATCTAAAAACTACAAAGATAATAGCAGAACCTTCACGGCTTCACGCGTTGAGTTGGTGAACCCCTTGTTTTGTGTTTGATTGTCTAGTTACATTAAGGTCAAGATCAAAAACACTGCACAATCGTGCACAATTTTACCCCCCCCCCTTCATTCCTCAACCTTGCTCTTCTCAATAATCACGATGATGGGAAGGAGGTTTCTTAGGCCGTCTTTGGCGGCACCGCTATCCAGCACTCCTCCTTATTCATCTAGGACAACCTCAGGGAGTCCAGACCCACTCTCCGAGCCTGAGTTCACTTCCACCCTGTTCCCCCTCGACCACCCTTCTCCTTCCATCAGTCCAAGAGTGTCAGAGTTTAGTGCAGCACAGAGCTCAGATCATTTGTCGGCACCTGAGATGGGTTCTTTTGCCTTTGCAGGAACCCAAGACATGGACGGCAGAGAGGAACATCTAGATGAGCAGAGACCTCCACCATTCCTATATGATCAAGCTGCCATCAACAACTCATTTCTAGCTTCCCTGGAGACCATGCAGAGACAAATAAGGGACCATGGAGTATTCATGGGTAACCTCATGAGGGAGATAGGGCAGATGCAAGAACGAAGAGATGAAAGACCTGGGGGCAGTGGTGGTGATATACCAGACACAACAGGCGAGGGTGGAGAACCTAACCAAGAGAGGCCACCGTCGATGACCATGAGGCAGTTGCATAACCCAGCCGCAACCCTCACTCACCGATGGATTCAGCTTCCTCCCATTGTTGGGAACTTTGAGCTTCGCCCGCAGACCATACAGTTACTGCCCAAGTTCACGGGCTAGCCACCGAAGAGCCTCATTTCCATCTACAGGAGTTTGAGATGATTTGCAGCATTGTACACGATAGATTAGTAGACGAGGACACTATCAAAATGATTGCCTTCCCATTCTCATTAGCTGACAGAGCAGTCTACTGGCTGAAACATCTTGGGAGGTATGTCACATCATGGGCACAACTCCGAACCGCATACTTGAATAAGTATTATCCTCTCGGTCGGACCAATGCAGCGCAGGGTATAATCAGTAACTTCACAATGATCCCGAATGAACAATTCCATGAGGCTTGGGATCGCTTTAGAGAGCTCATTGACTGGTGTCCACATCATGAGATATCAAAGCCCAATTTGGTTCAGAGTTTCTTCTGTGGGCTGACACCGGAGCTGCAGGGGCTAGTAAATGCCTCTTATGGTGGGTCCTATTTCTCCAAGGGTGAAGACGACGTTTGGGCCATCTATGAAGGGATGGAAGAGAACTCAACAGTCATGGCCCAAGCCCGAGTCTACACACAGCAGAAGCCCCCCCAAGGAGCAGGATCATTTCAGAGGATCGCCCGCATCGATGTCGGTCCCCATACTCCATCGGCAGCTGCAGCCCACGCCGAATCCGCAGCAGCCGACATGGGAATTATTAGCGAGAAGTTGGACCGCCTCGAGATCCTCGAGAAGAAGCAGAGTCAAGGTCTTGCCCAGATGGACCTTATCACGAAGACCACGAGTGACCTGAAGACGCAGATTCTTTGCATCCAGGAGGCACAAACGTCTACTCAGCAGCCTCCCAAGTCACGGGTTGATCCCAGCAGTAGTAGCTCAACCCAGCCCTCTGCCTCACACTGCCAGGTCAACCACATTCAGGCAGAGCCGGTCCAGCAGCTACAGTATTACCCGTCGCAACCACCATCTCAGGACACTCAGATGGTGGTCTATCAGCTGGATCAGCCACTGGCTGTTCTTCCACCCCTCGTTGAGTAGGAACCATTGATGGAAGTCAATGGGATTTGGTACGACCGGTACCCACAGCAGCCCGGGATTCGACGCGATCACCCCGGATTCCGTTGGACCACTGGTGGCACCCACTCCCAGCAGCAGCCTCCAACTCAGGGACAGCAGAACAGCCAGCAGCAGCACCAGCCCCAGTATGCCCACCAGCAGTACCAGCATGGTCCTCGTCCCGTCTATCAGGGACAATAGTAGAGGCAGCGTCAGTAGCCTCACCGGTCGTACTCCCATCCTCCCCGCTACCAGCAGCAGCAGCAGCCTTATTTCTAGTAGGGGAACACTTCTGGTTCTCATGCACCTGCCTTTGAGAACCCAGCTCTAGATGACCTCGCCCGCTTGCTTTCTGACCAGCAGGCATCCTTTCGGTGGGAAATGGATGAGTTCCGGCAGGAGATGAGGGATATCATCAAGGGCAAGGCCACCATACATGCACAGATCGAACCTAATCCTAACAATCTGAAGAGAAAGTCTGAGCAATACAGTCTACAGAGGATACTTCTTCTAGTGATTATTTGAGTGACATGTCTTCTTTGTATGATGCTGATTTTGTGACTACTAGGAGCGGTAGAATGCCAGCCGGCGGCGCCTCATCTGAGCGACAGCCACACGAAGAATTAGGATCGCCAGATGAGCAGAGCGGTGCTGATGCCGCTGATGATGTTGATGATGGTGGTGCTGATGCCACCAATGATGGAGATCCAGATGACGGTACTGAGGCCGTCGTGATACCTGATGCAGACGGTGGTGTTGAGACTACCATTTTGCTTGATGCAGAGCCACAGCGCGGTGCTGATGCCGCGAAGACAGATGCCGTTAGTGGTACTGAGGCCACCACCTCTACTTTTGTTGAGCTTCCACATGTAGTGTTGCCATCTTTTGTATCTCAGGACTGTGGTAACAAAAAGAACAAAAAATGAATAAAGGAAAGGTTTCTGTTTACACTTCAGATCCATATGTGTTGAATGATGATCATTGTATAGGTTCTATTCCTTCACAGGCACAGGAACCCATTCCTAGTCCTCCATCTGAGGAGGTCCCTACCGACCCCTTCCCGCAAGCACTCCGCTTGGCGAAGGGGAATAAAAAAGAAAATCCGAAAAAGACCCAACAGGTAGAGTTCAGCAACCAGATGATAGATAGATTCCAAATCTAGCTGACTCTACAGGAAGCACTTGAGCACATCCCCCTCTTCCAAAAGAGCTTAAGAGAAAAGACTATAGTCCGTAGGAAGATGAGGAACCACAAAGATCAGATCCATGTGCTCACTCATTCCACTTTTTGCACCATTCAGAACAAATTGCCATCCAAGAGACCCGATGCAGGAGCTCCCTATGTCAGATGCGAGATTAAGGAGCAGCAGTTTGATCGTACTCTATTAGACAGCGGCTCTTCTATCAACCTCCTTCCGGCAGCCTTACTCGACCGATTCGAGTTTGGTCCTCTTCTTAGAAGTAGGACAGTCCTTCAGTTTGTTGATAGGTCGACTAAGAGGCCGAAGGGGTTGTTGAGAGACATAGTCGTTACCATTCAGGGCCTGAAATTCCCCGTGGACTTTGTTGTATTTGACATGGAGATCCCTGAGTCGGTAACCGATGCCCCCATCATACTTAGACGCCCATTCTTGGCCACAGCCAAGGCGGTGACCGATCATGATAGTGGGAAGGTGTGCTTTCGCGTAGAGGGTGAGAGCATACAAATAGAGATGATCGAGGTGACCAGAGCAAGAGAATCAGCATACTCAGAGCATTCCAGTGACATTGAGCAGATGGCAAAGGATGAGCGAGACATCCACTAGGAGTGTGATTTTGTGATGACAGATGATGAATCCAATTAGACAGATCTAGTAGCACAAGCCCTCACCTTGCCCGCAGATTCACCATATTTACAGCTTATGGCAGTTGAGAGCTTGGAGAGCACACCCCTAGACGAGGATACCTTTGAAGCTGATAGTTGTGGGACGAGTGGTGATGCTGATTTTCATTCTTGTTCATCTAGTTCAGATCCCTCGGATTCAGACATTGATTGGGATGATTTTGATGACTATTTGTCGTGTCTGATTCCTGCTGAGCCGACAGCCAGGACGGAGAGCGCGCCAGTACAGTTCATAGATGATTCAGCAGGCTTCCCTTCGTCGGATGTCCATGCACAGCGAGAGTTCTCACATGCAGACCTGGTAGCTTTCACACAGACATATCAGAAGCCAGATCTGCCACCTCCCAATTGTCTAGAATTGAAACCCTTGTAACAGTCGCTGAAGTATAGATTCCTTGCGGGTGAGCCAGATATGCACCCAGTCATTATCTCAGTAGGTTTGACTAGAGAGCAAGAATCTCGTCTGATGGAGGTTCTTGAAAGAAACTGCAAGGTGATAGGATGGAGTATAGCTGATCTCCAGGGGATTAGTCTGGCTCTGTGCTCCCACCACATCTATCTTGGGGAGGATGCTAGGCCGTCGCGTGAGTTCCGGCGACGGCTGAACCCGAATCTTCGAGATGTGGTCATGAAGGAAATATCGAAGTGCTGGAGCGCCGATTTTATCTACCCCATCTCCGACTCCAAGTGGGTTAGTCCATTACATGTGGCACCCAAGAAGACGGGTATCACTACAGTTATGAGTGAGTCTGGAGAGGAGATAGCTACCCGAGTACCCACTTCTTGAAGGGCCTGTGTGGACTACAGACGGTTGAATCAGGCCACCAAGAAGGATCATTTCCCACTGCCATTCATTGATCAGATTATCGAGAGGCTGGCTGGGAAGAGTTGATGACACAAAATCCCGAGAGACTAAGGTAAAGGTACTGAATCGATGGTCGTTGCGACCTCAATCACTCGGATGTGTGTATCAAGAAAAATCGAACCACTCAATACAAATAAAATCAATCAAAGCAAGGAAGCGGTCCTGCTATATGTTTAACCTGGTATAGCACCCAGGGTCGAACTCAAGGAGCACGGATTGGCCGAAGGCCTGCGAAGTAGTAAAAATAAATAAAATAAAAGACAAAATATTTTTTTGTGGTTTTTAATTATTTTTATTTTTTTTTTGGATTTTTAATATGTAAAGAAAATAATAAAAACAAAAACAATCACACTTTGACAATTTATTTAAGGTATCAAAAATCAACCAAAAATTAAAACAAAAATATTTTTATGTTTTGTAGGTTTTTTAGTGTTTTTGGTGAATTTTTGACAATTTTCTGATGTGTATTTTATTTTCTAAAAATCAAACAGTGCTAAAAGCAAGGGGTACTGTCCAGCCAGGCCAAAAGTCCCTAGATAAAATATCTAAGGGCCTTAAAATGGCCTGGAGGTAATTTTCCTGTAAAATAGAGGAAACAAGGAAAATTTGGGTACCAAATTTATTGTTTTTGGGTTTTTAATTTATTTACTAGAATTTTTATGGGTTTTTGAGTGTTTTTAAGTTTTTAGGTTTTTCAAGCAATGAAAAATAGCCAAAATTGGCTAGAAAATCAAGCAAACTAAACTAAACAGTAACTAATTTTTATAGAATTTTTAGGGGAGTTTTATATTTTTTTGTGATTTTTCAATCTAGACAGTAGCAAAAACTAAGGTTTTTGAATTTTTAAAAATAGCAAACACAATCAAACATGTCCTCAAAAATTCACAAAAATCCTACACCATGGCAGGAGCTATGTGACAAATTTTCATCGAATTTGGAGGTGATTTGATATTTTATTCAAAAATAACAAAAGGGTACTGTGCACAGGGACTGAAATGCAAATACCCAAAGTTCTGGGGGTCCCGGTGCAATTAACCTAGCAAATCACGCGCCAAGCGCGTGCCTGGGGCACTCAGGGACCTATATGTAAGGAAAATAAGTCCCGAGGACTTATTGGTAACACGTACCAAAAGTCCAGGGGGCTCGGTTGCAAATAACCCAAAATAAAACGCACATGCGCAAAACAACCACGCACAGGGGTATAAATGCAATTAACTAAAAAGTTTCATTCATTCAGAAACATCCAGAACTACAAGGGCATAGATTGCAAATACACCAACAAAACACAGGACGAAGCACGTGGCTCACAACAGGCAGGGGTATAAGTGCAAATATCTAAAGCTCAGGGTCCTCTATGCAATTAAACCTAAAACTAAACAACGTATTTAAATATTTACAGGACTAAAGCTAAATAAAAACAGAAGCGGGGCCTAAGGATAAATTACCCCTTTTATTAATGTCGAGCCGCTGGATAAGCGCCACGTGGTGCATCGGACGGTGAAAGACGGTTGGCGCTCCAAGGCTCAGCTACTCGCGATGATCGAACGGTGACGACGTAGCCACGTGGAAGATCTGGCGGTGGCGGTGCGTCGCTGCTACGCCTCTCTGGATCGACGGTTGGGATCAGTCCTCACTGATCGGACGCTAGCTGCAGCTCCGTGAATGAACGGTCAGGATGTGATCTGGAGCTATGAGGCTGATCGGACTGTCGCTGAAGGTCTTCGAAGAACAGGCGGCCGGCGAACTTCGCAGGCCCAGTACGCTCGCTCCGAGCCTCCTCGTGGGGCGCTGATGATCGGAGAATGGTCGGCGTGGGCCTCCGCGTCAGATGGGGGTCTCCGATGACCCGACCGAGCCCTGGAAGGCTCCGGCGAGGTCGGCGGAGGAACGTCTCCTGGCTCGAACGGGAGAACCTCAGATGGTCCTCGTAATACCTGCAAAATAGGTCCAGAAGACTCGCGGGTCGAGGGCAAACTGCCTCGACCCGGTTAGGCGGGGTGAAGATGATCGGAGGGTCGAGATGGGCGAGCTCCGGCGAGGTGGGGACGGGGGGAGCTCGAACCCCAGCTCCTGTGCGAGCTGGGTTGGATGGAGGTATGGAGAAGGTGCGCGGGAGGAAGGCGGAGGCTGTGGCGAAGCCTGATGGTCGAACGGTGGTCGGACGTGATCGGAATCGGCGGAGAACGGCGGCGGAACGAAATGGGGGAAATCGGAAATTAGAGAAAAAGAAAGAACTACAGGTCTACCTGGGTGAAGGAATGGGCTGTGGTCGAGCTTGCATAGCTCTGGGTCTTCGCCTCAAGGAATGCCGACGTCCGAGGCTCGAGCTCCAACTCAGGGCGGAGCATGGCGGTGATACTCGCCGGATCAGTGGTATCCTCCTCCTCGCCTCGCTGCAACAGGTGGAGACGCTCGCTGTCACTCGTGCGATCACTCTGGAGCTCACAAGGAATAAGGGGAATGACCAAAGATGGAGAATTAGGGTGGCAGAGCAGAGCTTAAGTATGCTGGCGGGTCCGGGAAGAAGGGCGCGGGTAGGGTGATGTAGCGCGCGGATCCCGAGGCGAAGGCTCCGACGAGGTTCTCGGGTATAACGTGAGCAATCCGGACCCGGGGTTTGGGCAAAAAGGAGTCGGGTCTGCATGGGAAAAATCCAAGAAGATGGGTCGGGCGCAGCAGACCCGTGGGAAGTGGTCCTGGGGGGGAGTTGACCGGGCGGTCAACATCCCCCAGGGCCAATGGGTGAAGGCCACGTAGCTAAAGTTTGGAATTGAAAAATAAGGTAGAAAATGGCCGAATTTGTAAAAAGTCAAAACATGAAATATTTTTATTTTATTTTTTTCTATTTTTTAGTGATTTTTAATAAATTTTTGGAAATAAAAATAAGGTATTTACATTATATAGCTATATATAGGTATATATACAATATGTAGGCTTTTGATTTTTGATTTTTTAATTATTATTTTTGTACAATTTTATTACCATTTTATATTTTATTTATTTATAGTATAAAATAAGGAATAAAAGGATGTTTTTATTTGATTTTTATTATTTATTTACATAGGTAAAATAAATAGTTATGTACATCTATATACATGGTATATGTACAATGTATTTTTGTATTTTTGATTTTTCTATTTTTATTTTGTTTTGATTTTTGATTCTTTTTATTTTATTTATTTACAATATATAACATAGAATATTTACAAAAAGTTTGGAAAATAACTTTATTTATTTACAAGGTCAAATAAATATATAGGCATGGTTTATGTACATGATGAAGGGGTATTTTTAATCTTTTTGATTTTTAACTTTTTATTTTGTTTTTACCTTTTATAAATATATACAAGCATATTTTTGGTGAGGAAAAATATTTTTATTTATTTACATAAATACTTACACAAGAGCTCCTATCTCCCTCTACTTTGGTTTTTATGCGGTCAGGCCCATGCTGAGCCCTCCCTTGGGTTAGGTTGCTCAATATTTATTCTAAATATTTCCCTCTTTTTCTTTTTAATCTTTATTCTTTTATTTTTGCACAAAAACATGCTAATTATAGATTTTTACACAATGCATGCTTTTGGTAATTACTCCTATTTACACATATCTACATGCATTTGCAAAGGTTTTTGTAGCTAAAATATAAGAATAAAGAGTGATGAATGGGTATTCATCACCCCCCTATACTTAACTTTGCTAGTCCCTTAGCAAACACTTATTTGAAAAAGAAGTGAAAAAGAAAGAAAGAAAAAGAAAAAGAGGATGTACACGGATCAAGGTTGATTATTAAACTTGCCTTCATTTAATTGGGGTATGGAGCTCAATCAGATCTTTGGATTATTAATGTGTCGGAACCTTATTTAGACTTAAGCTTAAAACCTAACTGCCTCTAAGTTCCACTAATCTATAACCAAGACTCCTCAATGCTCCAGATCAGAACAAGTCATCAATCACAAACCCTGAAGACCATGAATCTTTTCTTGTCCTGTGAATGTGAAGTCTAAGCTCTCCACCTCAGAAATGGTAACTTGACAACCCTCCCTGACAAGGTAACTCTATGACCTCAATCTAGACACTCTTTCCTCGAGGAGCGGGGTATTCCCTTCTAAGTTCAAGTTCAACCGGCTCAAGAAGAGGGGGAAGAAGAGAATGGGTCAAGGCCAGTGTAGCCAAGTACCCTTGGGAGCTTGACCAGTGTAGCCAATTCTCCCTGCTGCAAGCTACAACAGGTGGATCATGAAACCAAGCTTTGCTTATTGCACTTATATACATACTCCGGTGGGATTATCATTTTCTCTCAGACCCACCACTTTTTTGGAGTTCTTTTCTTTTTGCACATTTTTTTAAGTGCAAATGTACAACATATACATGTGCAGCATATATACAAGGAGTTTTTCCTCTTGAGCCAGTAGACTATCCCTCTTTTGAAGCTTTATTGCAACCCACAACTCCCGTCGTTAGACCTCATGGCAACCAGACCAAGTTGAGACGCACTTCCTTCACTAAAAGAAGAAGAGAGGTTCCGCCTAGAAGTACTACCCTCATATGCTACCCCAAGTCAAGGAAGACTGCCTCCTCACCACCTCATCCGTAGAGAGCTCGGTGCATAGTGTTGGTGTCCAAGTGAATCCATAATCTATATGAGTCATGTGTTGTTGTTAAGTGCTCTACTTAGGCTCATTGAGATGACATGTGATCATAGCCTAGTGGACTCAAAGAATTAAGTCACCATGGACCTGAAAAGCCTTAAACCTAAGCCCTATAAGGTTCCTCTTAGAAATTAGGTGGATTAAGATCTTAATCAAGCTCCATTTCTCAATTTGATTCCAGGCTAGTTTAAATGTCAACTATCATCCAGAAAAACTATATACATATGTACAAAAAGATGCTTATTTACACAAATTTTACAACCATGCAAAATTTTTGAAAAATGTTTTGAAATCATGAATGGATGATGCATGAAGTGCAAGTTTTGCAAAAAGATATTTACACACATTTACACAAGATTTTTGCAAACTTTATGATTTTCAAAACATTTTGGAAAAATTTTGTACTATATACATAATTTTGATACAAAAATATTTACACAAGCTTTACACAAAAGATTTTTGAAATCATTTTTACAAAAATAATTTGTACACTAGCTATGTATGTGCAAATAAAAGAAGATTATGTACATGAAAATTTTTTAATTTTTGTGGTTTTTAGCCATTTTATTTATTAACACACTCACACAAAGTACGAGTTATGGCTAAAGTATATATGAAATATATACACACCCCCCCTATACTTAGCTCGAACGATGTCCTCAGAGTCAAAAGCGATGAAGAAGACATAACTCGTGCTAGGTATAGGGAAGTGAAAAGAAAGGCTATACAAAAAGGAAATGAAAAGTCAAGAGGGGCCCAGGTCTTCCCCCTATACTTAGGATCAAGTAATCCTAAGTATAGCAGGTTGTATACTAAGGGAAAACCTGAGTGCAGAATGTACAGGGTCTACCCCCCCTATACTTAGGGTGAAATATCCCTAAGTATAGGCATCAAAAACAGGGGTAGACAGAAACAAAAGAAATACCCGAAAGGCCTCACATCCCCCCTATACTTAGGGTAAGGTGCACCCTAAGTATAGCATAATCACAAGATGAAGGAAGGGATGTGGGACTAAATAATGTGGTGATATGGACATCTGGATCTATACAAGGCGGAAGATCAGTGAAACTCAGGCATGAGATGCATTAGATGTGAGTCAAAGACCACATCTCACGCAAAATGAATAGGGGCAAGTTCAGCGACCCGCGGCTCATGATCTAGAAATGGCTTGAGCCGTTGGCCGTTCACTCGAAAGGTACTCTCAGAAGACAACTCAGATATGTCGATGCTACCGTTGTCGTGTACCTTTCTAACCAGATAAGGTCCCTTCCATTTGCTCTGTAGCTTCCCTGGAAATAGGCGTAGCCTCGCATCAAACAGCCATACTCTCTGTCCAATCTCAAAATGCTTGTGGCTGATATGAGAATCATGCCACTCCTTGACTTTCTCCTTATAGTGTAGGCTGCTTGAGAACGCTGCATCTCTAAGCTCCTCCAGGGCAGCTAGCTCTGCCCTCCTCTGGTCTCCCATACCATCTGGATCCATCAAAATATCTGTAACTGCCCAAAGTGACTTGTGCCTCAGCTCAACAGGTAAATGGCATGGCTTGCCATACACGAGGCGAAAGGGAGATGTGCCCAAAGGTGTCTTGAAAGACGTCCTATATGCCCACAAGACCGAGTCCAAAAGCTGTGACCAATCTTTTCGGTCAGGGCGGACGACTTTCTGCAGAATAGTCTTGATCTCCCTATTCGACACTTCGGCTAGACCATTCGTCTGTGGATGGTAAGGTGTAGCAACACGATGATCTATGCCGAACTCGCTAGCAAGTGCCTTCACCTGGTCGTTGATGAAGTGCGATCCCCCATCAGAAATCAGAACTCGTAGAACCCCGAACCGCGTGATGATATGCTTCCTCAAAAATCTGCAAACGGTCCTCACATCAGCGGCTCGGGCGGGGATAGCCTCCACCCAACGACTCACATAATCAACGGCCAACAGAATGTACTCAAATCCCTGACTCTTAGGGAATGGACCCATGAAATCGATGCCCCATGCGTCAAAAACCTCACAGAAGTGAATGGGCTGCATCAACATCATATCACGCTGTCCACAAGTGCCCATCCTCTGACAGTCAGTACACCTCTTCACGAACTCATCTGAGTCCTTGAAGAGGGTAGGCCACCACAAGCCGGATTAGAGCACTTTCTGTGCCGTTCTCCTCCCAGAATGATGTCCTCCTGCCTCAAGCTTGTGGCAGTAAGTGAGGACGCTATGGTGTTCCTCCTGAGGAATACACCTACGCCAGACGCTATCCCCTCCTTCGTGGTAAAGGATGGGATCCTCCCAATGGTAAGACTTGGCCTTCGCGAGGAAGGTCTCAAGCCTCTGCCTGGGCCAATCTTGTGGGACTTTCCCAGCAACGAGAAAGTTCACAATATCGTCGTACCATGGAAGTGAGGCGATAGCAAGGATCGCCTCATCTGGGAAGGTATCTTTAATAGGGTCAGTCTGCTCAGAATCCTCAGGCTGCTCTAGTCGGGAGAGATGATCCGCCACCACATTCTTGACTCCAGGCTTATCCTTAATCTCAATGTCGAACTCCTGGAGTAGAAGGATCCATCTAGTCAGTCTGGCCTTGGCATCTTTCTTTGCCATGAGGTACCTGATGGCGGTGTGATCTGTAAACAAAGTCACTCTAGATCCAATGATATACGATCTGAACTTATCCAGGGCAAACACTACGGCTAGCATCTCCTTCTCTGTGATCGTGTAATTCCGCTGGGCGGAATCCAATGTGTGGCTAGCATAGTGTATGGCAAATGGAACTCCATCCCTCCTCTATCCCAGCACTGCCCCTACGGCAAAATCGGAGGCGTCCGTCATGATCTCGAATGGGAGAGACCAATCGGGCGGCTGGAGGACAGGAGCCTCTATGACACACTGCTGGAGAGTCGCGAACGACGAAAGACACTTGTCATCGACAAGGAACTCGGTGTCTTTCGTCAAGAGGTCAGTCAACGGTCGGGCAATCCTGCTGAAATCCTGAATAAATCTCCTATAAAATCCAACGTTCCCCAGGAATGACCGTAGCTGCCTCAGATTGGACGGCGGTGCGAGTTTCCTAATGACATCAACCTTGGCCGGATCAACCTCCATGCCCCTGTTGGAGATGATGTGGCCAAGCACCGTCCCTTGAGTCACCATGAAGTGACTCTTCTCCCAAGATAAAACCAAATGATACTCAATACATCGCTGGAGTACCCGGTCTAGGCAGTCAAGACAGGAGTCGAATCCGTCGCCGTAGACTGAGAAATCGTCCTTGAAGACCTCCAAACACTCCCCTACCATGTCCGAAAAGATCGACAGCATGCACCTCTGAAAATTCGCAGGGGCATTGCATAGCCCAAATGGCATGCGTCGAAAAGCATATGTGCCGAAGGGACAGGTAAAGGTGGTCTTCTCCTGATCCTCAGGAGCGATGACCACTTGGTTGTAGCCCGAGTACCCATTCAGGAAGCAATAATGGCTCTTCCCTGCCAGTCTCTCAATGATCTGGTCAATAAAAGGCAGGGGGAAATGGTCCTTCTTGGTGGCTTGGTTGAGTCTCCTGTAGTCAACACAAACCCTCCAAGAGGTGGGTACTCGTGTAGCGATCTCCTCTCCCGACTCACTGATCACAGTCGTGATGCCCGTCTTTTTGGGCACCACATGCAAGGGGCTAACCCACTTGGAGTCGGAAATGGGATAAATAAAATCTGCACTCCACCATTTTGATATTTCCTTCATCACAACCTCTCTCAGGTTGGGGTTTAGTCGCCGCTGGAACTCACGCGACGGCTTCGCCCCCTCCTCGAGATAGATATGGTGGGAGCACACTGATGGACTAATCCCATGGAGATCTGCTACGCTCCATCCGATCGCCTTGCGGTTCTTTTCAAGAACCCCCATCAAACGGGATTCTTGCTCTTCAGTCAACTCGGCGGAGATGATGACTGGGTACATCTCTGGCTCGCCCGCAAGGATTCGATACTTCAGCGAAGTAGGGAGCGGCTTCAGCTCTGGAATGTTGGGTGCTGGCAAATCTGGCTGTGGAAGAAACTGAGTGAAAGCTGCTAAGTCTGCCAAATCTGCCTGGGAAAGTGAAAGCGTGCTCTCGCAAACTGGATCGGAAGAAGGCTGCTCAACTGCATTGTCTCTGGTCTGCTCTGCATCTGCCTCCTCCTCATCTGTAGGCTCAGGTGGAATCAGGTCTGACATCTGATGATCACAATCGGCCCAATCAGACTCTGAATCCGAGGGATCTGTATCAACCGTGGTGGCATCAGTACCACCGTGAAGCAAGGTGGCCTCAGCACCACCATCACTGGAACCCGTGTAGCGATCAAGGACCGGCTCTGCTGCCTCTGTGGTATCCTGAACCAGGGCTGTGCTCTCCAGACTCTCCTCTGCTATCATCTCGGTATCAGCTATGTCTGAATATGAGAGGATGGTCTGTGCTGCAGGATCTGCCCAAGCTGCCTCATCGTCTGTGATCACAAAATCACAGTCCTGGTGGATGTCTGGCTCTGTGTCTGTCAGCTGCTCTGAATCTGTACTCGCATCTGAGTGGGCTCTCTCTCTAGCTCTGTAGTCCTCGACCGTCTCTATTTGTATACTTTCGCCCTCGACGCGAAAGAACACCTTCCCACTATCATGATCAGTCACCGCCTTGGCTGTGGCCAAGAACGGACGACCCAGGATGATGGGGGTATCGGCCACTGACTCAGGGATCTCCATGTCCAACACTACGAAGTCCACGGGGAATTTTAGGCCCTGAATCGTGACGATAACGTATCGTAATAACCCCTTCGGCCTCTTGACAGATCGATCAGCGAACTGAAGGACTGTCCTGCTCTGTCGAAGAGTGCCCAACTCGAAGCGATCGAGAAGGGCTGCCGGAAGAAGTTTAATCGACGATCCGCTATCTAGTAGAGTACGGTCGAACCTCTGCTCACTAATCTGGCATCTGACATACGGGGCCCCTGAATCCGGCCTCTTGGCTGGCAGTCGGTTCTAGATCGCAAAACACGTGGCTTTCGTCAGCACATGGATCTCTGAAGTGTGGTTCCTCCTCCTCCTCCTGACTGTAGTCCTGTCTCTCAAAGAACGCTGGAGCAGGGGGATGTGCTGCAAAGCCTCCTGGAGGGTCAGCTGGATGTGGAATCGATCGATCATGCTCTGGCTGAACTCCTCAAGCTCTCTCTTTTTTGGATTTTCTTTTTTCTTCCCCTTCCCCATCTGAAGGGCTCTAGGGAAGGGGATCACAGTGTCCTTCACAGATGAAGGGCTAGAAAAAGGCCTAGACGGTTCGATGACCGGATCCACACATACATCATGCACCACAGTGGGACCAGAAGAAACTAAACCTTTTCCTTTATTCAAACCAAAGTCCTGAGATACATCAAGGCGGGGAAAGACAACATCTCTCTCTATACAAACACCGGTGGCCTCAGTACCACCATGGGCTGGCTCTGCTGTTGCTGCTGGTAGACGTCTCGCGGCATCAGTACCGCGGGCTGGCTCGGCTATCCTGGTGGCGTCAGTACCACCTCCTCGAACTGGTGAAGCGGCGGCCTTAGTACCGCCGGTGGGATCAGCATCCTTGGTGGCCTCAGTGCCACCGTCATCATCTGGAGCGGCCTCAGTACCGCTCTCCTCCTCCTCATATGGCGCCTCTGAAGTATCCTCGTGGTGAAGCTCAGATGAGGCGCCGCCGCCTGCTGGGGTCCTACCGCTCCTAAGTGTGACAAAATCAGCATCAAATAGATCTGAAGATGTATCAACAAATGGGTCACTAGGAGTGGCAAACTCGGTGTGTACTACCTGCTCAGATTTCCTCTTGAGGTTATTCGGATTCGGCTCAATCTGGGCTGGAATGGCGGCCTTCCCTCTCACCAAGTCCCGCATCTCCTGGCGGAACTCGTCCATCTCCCGTCTGAATGTGGCCTGCTGGTCCGTGAGGAGGCGGGCGATGTCATCCAAAGCGGGGCTCTCGTGGGAGCCCGACGGGTAGCCTCTCTGGGGGTGAGGCTGCTGGAACTGCTGCTGGTGGTAAGAGGGGTATGAGGAATGGTGCTGCTGCTGAACTGGGTGAGCCTGTTGCTCACGTCTCCACGACTGTCCCTGCTGCTGATAGGGACGAGGACCGAAGGATGATGGCTGGTGCTACTGATATGCTGGGGGCTGCTGTTGCGGCTGGTGATCTCTCTGCTGGGAGTACTGCCCTCCCTGACCTGACGGCTGCTGCTGGGGCTGGGCACCACCACTCCCCCACCTGAATCCGGGATGGTCTCGTCGGATCCCAGGCTGGGGGCGGTCATACCAAATCCCGTTGACATCCATTAACGGCTCTGCATTGTAGGGGGCTGGCGGGAGTACTGCCAGAGGCTGGTCCGGCTGGTATACCACCATCTGCATGTCTGGAGATGGTGGGGACTGGTAGGTGGGCTGCGGCTGCTGGTACGGCTCCGCATGTACAAGATGAACCTGTCTAGGCTGCACAGGGGTGCTGGAGCGCTGGGACGAGCTGCTGCTGCTGCCAGAGTCGCCTCGCGACTGAAGACGGGGCTGAGAAGCCGTCTGTGCCTCCTGGAGACACATGAGCTGTGTCTTCATGTCGCTCAGAACCTGTGCCATCTGTTCCATCTGAGTGATGCTCTGGCACTGCTTCTTCTCAATCAGCTCCATACGGTCCAACTTCTCGCTGATAATGCCCATGTCCGCAGCTGTCGACTCTGCCTGTGCTGCTGCGGCTGCGAACGAACTGGATGGACCTGCATCTACCCGTGCTATCCGCTGGTACTGCACGGGTCCTGGCTGCTGAGGCTGGGTCTTCTGAGTATACAACTTGGTCTGGGACATCACCATGTAGTTTTCGGCCATCTCCTCGTAGATGGCCCAGACCTGGTCGTGGTCTTTGGCGAAGTAGGACCCGCCGCAAGAAGCGTTCACCAGACCCTGAAGCTCTGGCGTCAACCCGCTGAAAAAGCTCTGAACTAGGTTCGGCTTGGAGATGTCGTGGTGCGGGCATCGGTCTAGGAGCTCTCGAAACCTCTCCCATGCCTCGTGAAACTGCTCATTGGGGAATATGGAGAAGTTGCTGATCAGGTCCCTCGCTGCATTCGTCCGCCCGAGTGGATAGTACTTGTTCAAGTACTCGGTGCGGAGCTGCTCCCAGGTGTAGACAAACCTCCCAAGATGCTTCAGCCAAGTGGCTGCTCTATCTGCCAGTGAAAACGGGAAGGCTATCATCCGGATCGTGTCCTGGTCCACATGGCGATCGTGGACAGTGCTGCAGATCATCAGGAACTCCTGGAGGTGGAGGTGGGGCTCCTCAGTGGCAAGTCCGTGGAAGCGGGGTAGCAACTGCAAAGTGTTCGGGGGGAACTTGAAGTCCCCCACGATCACCGGCACTACTACCCAGTGATGCATCAGAGTAGATCCGGGGTTGTGCAACTCCCGCATCGGTCGTGGTGGTCCTCCTACCGCGGCGGCTACGGCGGCTGCGGCTGCTGCTGCGGCCGCGGCTGCTGCGGCTCGTGCCTCTGCATCAGGTATCTCCTCAGGCTCGCTCTGCTGGTCTCGCTCTGCTCTGAGCCTCTCCAACTCTCGCCTCATCTCTATCATAAATGCCCCCTGATCGCGTAACTGCTGCTGGACTGTCTCAAGTGATGCGATCAGGGTGGAGTTGATCGCTCCCTGGTCAAGTACAAAGTGCTCGGGCTGACGGGAGTGATCATCTGAACTGCCGGCTCCGGCCATAGCGACGTCTGCAAAATCAAACGAGCCCAACTCAGGTGTTGTCAAATCAATCAGTCTCTCCTCGGGCTCGTGTCTCTCAGATAGAACAGAAAGGGGGTCGAGGGGGAACAGGGTGGAGTCGTACTCGGGCTCGGAGAGTGGGTCTGAGCTCTCGCGAGCCAACCTAGATGATGAGGCAGACGTGCCCGAAAGCGGTGCAGCCAGAGGCTGCCTAAGAGACCGTCTACCCATCATCTTGATCTGGCGAGAAAGGCGGATGAGATCTGGAGCAACTATGATCACAAACAAACCCCCGGTTCACCAACGCAACGCGAGCTGAAGACCGTGAAAGTTCGGTCAATTTATCTTGTCAATTTTATTTGGTGAACACACAAAATATCAGAGCGCTTACGTGACCTGTTAGGATATCCGATGCTAACCCAACCGACTGGCCCGCACGAAAAAGTCGGTTATCAGTCGGGACTAGCACCGGGGGGCTCTACCTAGGGTGCGGGTCACTCTCTCGCGCATCCAAACCATACAATGAGGGGGTTGCTCTCCCCAAGACAAAATTTTTAGGGTGAGCGGCTTTTAAGATCAATAGAATTAACCAGTCCCAATTTTATGGTTTCACTTTTTAGTATTTTTCAAAGCAAACAAATGGCCTAACGAATTTTTCGGTTCTCCTGATTATTAAGTCCAAAACAGGGGGGAGAAGATGAAAAAGCCGATGCGCGATAAATCAATGATGCATGTTGAGTAAGAAATGCGTACCTGTCTCCAGCACTCTATATGCAATATGATCCGCGCATAAAAGTAAAGACAGAAAGAAAACTACCTATATGATGCAACGGGAAAGCCGAGTCCTAAACGAGCAACTTCTAGCAAAGAACCGTCTAACCGGTCACCGACCTCCAAGCCAAAGAGTCCGGTCTTGGCACGTCCCTCCTCTGTCCGACAAATCGGGGGTAGGAGTAAGCGCTTTACAGGACGGGCTGCGGCACGTAGGCTACGAAGGCAAATGAATCGGTTATTTTTATTAGTGATAAGTAGGTCCAATTAACGATCTATGGGAACAGGTAAGCAGTTAGGTGTGTGGATCCTACTAATTACGGCACAATCACCAGAAATTCCTAAGTCTAGGGGCTCGAGCAAAAACCGCGTAAACACCGGAAAAGGCAGAAATAAAAGGAAAAGAAAGCCGCGTAAAAACCGCGAAAAACCGCTAAGGTCCTAAGGGTCCCCCGAGCACACCGGTGCTCGGCGAAACAGACCCGCTACGGCAAGTCCACAAAGGTCCAAGAGTGTCCTGTATTATTACAATAATAATGAAATTAAAATAAAAATCTATCCTAATCCTCACCCACTCAACTCTCTCTCACTCTCTCCTGCGGCTCCGCGAAGAAAGGAGCCGCCTCCGAATTCCGCGGTTGCGCCGGCCTCTCGAGAGTAGCCGCCTCGGTCCTCGGGCCCCTCGCAAGAGAAAACAGAGTGGTCATAACCAATAATCAAATAATAATAAAAGAAAAATAAAAGGAAATGAAAGATAAGGGTATATGTGCAAAAATGCAAAATAAAATAAACACACAAAAGAAAACAAAAACAAAAATAAAAGAAAAAGAAAATAAAGCAAAATAAAGCGAAAATAAAATATAGACAAAAAGCCACAAAGAGCCGCGAGCTCTGGAAGAGCCGCGAAAAGCTGCGGAAAATCAAAAATGAAAAATAAAAAGAACTACTAAGCAGTGCTCCCCGGCAACGGCGCCATTCTGATGACACAAAATCCCGAGAGACTAAGGTAAAGGTACTGAATCGATGGTCGTTGCGACCTCAATCACTCGGATGTGTGTATCAAGAAAAATCGAACCACTCAATACAAATAAAATCAATCAAAGCAAGGAAGCGGTCCTGCTATATGTTTAACCTGGTATAGCACCCAGGGTCGAACTCAAGGAGCACGGATTGGCCGAAGGCCTACGAAGTAGTAAAAATAAATAAAATAAAAGACAAAATATTTTTTTGTGGTTTTTAATTATTTTTATATTTTTTTTGGATTTTTAATATGTAAAGAAAATAATAAAAACAAAAACAATCACACTTTGACAATTTATTTAAGGTATCAAAAATCAACCAAAAATTAAAACAAAAATATTTTTATGTTTTGTAGGTTTTTTAGTATTTTTGGTGAATTTTTGACAATTTTCTGATGTGTATTTTATTTTCCAAAAATCAAACAGTGCTAAAAGCAAGGGGTACTGTCCAGCCAGGCCAAAAGTCCCTAGATAAAATATCTAAGGGCCATAAAATGGCCTGGAGGTAATTTTCCTCTAAAATAGAGGAAGCAAGGAAAATTTGGGTACCAAATTTATTATTTTTGGGTTTTTAATTTATTTACTAGAATTTTTATGGGTTATTGAGTATTTTTAAGTTTTTAGGTTTTTCAAGCAATGAAAAATAGCCAAAATTGGCTAGAAAATCAAGCAAACTAAACTAAACAGTAACTAATTTTTATAGAATTTTTAGGGGAGTTTTTATATTTTTCTGTGATTTTTCAATCTAGACAGTAGAAAAAACTAAGGTTTTTGAATTTTTAAAAATAGCAAACACAATCAAACATGTCCTCAAAAATTCACAAAAATCCTACACCATGGCAGGAGCCATGTGTCAAATTTTCATTGAATTTGGAGGTGATTTGATATTTTATTCAAAAATAACAAAAGGGTACTGTGCACAGGGACTGAAATGCAAATACCCAAAGTTCTGGGGGTCCCGGTGCAATTAACCCAGCAAATCACGCGCCAAGCGCATGCCTGGGGCACTCAGGGACCTATATGTAAGGAAAATAAGTCCCGAGGACTTATTGGTAACACGTACCAAAAGTCCAGGGGGCTCGGTTGCAAATAACCCAAAATAAAACGCACATGCGCAAAACAACCACGCACAGGGGTATAAATGCAATTAACTAAAAAGTTTCATTCATTCAGAAACATCCAGAACTACAAGGGCATAGATTGCAAATACACCAACAAAACACGGGACGAAGCACGTGGCTCACAACAGGCAGGGGTATAAGTGCAAATATCTAAAGCTCAGGGTCCTCTATGCAATTAAACCTAAAACTAAACAACGTATTTAAATATTTACAGGACTAAAGCTAAATAAAAACAGAAGCGGTGCCTAAGGATAAATTACCCCTTTTATTAATGTCGAGCCGCTGGATAAGCGCCACGTGGTGCATCGGACGGTGAAAGACGGTTGGCGCTCCAAGGCTCAGCTACTCGCGATGATCGAACGGTGACGACGTAGCCACGTGGAAGATCTGGCGGTGGCGGTGCGTCGCTGCTACGCCTCTCTGGATCGACGGTTGGGATCAGTCCTCACTGATCGGACGCTAGCTGCAGCTCCGTGAATGAACGGTCAGGATGTGATCTGGAGCTATGAGGCTGATCGGACTGTCGCTGAAGGTCTTCGAAGAACAGGCGGCCGGCGAACTTCGCAGGCCCAGTACGCTCGCTCCGAGCCTCCTCGTGGGGCGCTGATGATCGGAGAATGGTCGGCGTGGGCCTCCGCGTCAGATGGGGGTCTCCGATGACCCGACCGAGCCCTGGAAGGCTCCGGCGAGGTCGGCGGAGGAACGTCTCCTGGCTCGAACGGGAGAACCTCAGATGGTCCTCGTAATACCTGCAAAATAGGTCCAGAAGACTCGTGGGTCGAGGGCAAACTGCCTCGACCCGGTTAGGCGGGGTGAAGATGATCGGAGGGTCGAGATGGGCGAGCTCCGGCGAGGTGGGGACGGGGGGAGCTCGAACCCCAGCTCCTGTGCGAGCTGGGTTGGATGGAGGTATGGAGAAGGTGCGCGGGAGGAAGGCGGAGGCTGTGGCGAAGCCTGATGGTCGAACGGTGGTCGGACGTGATCGGAATCGGCGGAGAATGGCGGCGGAACGAAATGGGGGAAATCGGAAATCAGAGAAAAAGAAAGAACTACATGTCTACCTGGGTGAAGGAATGGGCTGTGGTCGAGCTTGCGCAGCTCTGGGTCTTCGCCTCAAGGAACACCGACGTCCGAGGCTCGAGCTCTAACTCAGGGCGGAGCACGGCGGTGATACTCGCCGGATCAGTGGTATCCTCCTCCTCGCCTCGCTGCAACAGGTGGAGACGCTCGCTGTCACTCGTGCGATCACTCTGGAGCTCACAGGGAATAAGGGGAATGACCAAAGATGGAGAATTAGGGTGGCGGAGCAGAGCTTAAGTATGCTGGCGTGTCCGGAAAGAAGGGCGCGGGTAGGGCGATGTAGCGTGCGGATCCCGAGGCGAAGGCTCCGGCGAGGTTCTCGGGTATGACGTGAGCAATCCGGACCCGGGGTTTGGGCAAAAAGGAGTCGGGTCTGCATGGGAAAAATCCGAGAAGATGGGTCGGGCCCAGCAGACCCGTGGGAAGTGGTCCTGGGGGGGGGGGAGTTGACCGGGCGGTCAACATCCCCCAGGGCCAATGGGTGAAGGCCACGTGGCTAAAGTTTGGAATTGAAAAATAAGGTAGCAAATGGCCGAATTTGTAAAAAGTCAAAACATGAAATATTTTTATTTTATTTTTTTCTATTTTTAGTGATTTTTAATAAATTTTTGGAAATAAAAATAAGGTATTTACATTATATAGCTATATATAGGTATATATACAATATGTAGGCTTTTGATTTTTGATTTTTTAATTATTATTTTTGTACAATTTTATTCCCATTTTATATTTTATTTATTTATAGTATAAAATAAGGAATAAAAGGATGTTTTTATTTGATTTTTATTATTTATTTACATAGGTAAAATAAATAGTTATGTACATCTATATACATGGTATATGTACAACGTATTTTTGTATTTTTGATTTTTCTATTTTTATTTTGTTTTGATTTTTGATTCTTTTTATTTTATTTATTTACAATATATAACATAGAATATTTACAAAAAGTTTGGAAAATAACTTTATTTATTTACAAGGTCAAATAAATATATAGGCATGGTTTATGTACATGATGAAGGGGTATTTTTAATCCTTTTGATTTTTAACTTTTTATTTTGTTTTTACCTTTTATAAATATATACAAGCATATTTTTGGTGAGGAAAAATATTTTTATTTATTTACATAAATACTTACACAAGAGCTCCTATCTCCCTCTACTTTGGTTTTTATGCGGCCAGGCCCATGCTGAGCCCTCCCTTGGGTTAGGTTGCTCAATATTTATTCTAAATATTTCCCTCTTTTTCTTTTTAATCTTTATTCTTTTATTTTTGCACAAAAACATGCTAATTATAGATTTTTACACAATGCATGCTTTTGGTAATTACTCCTATTTACACATATCTACATGCATTTGCAAAGGTTTTTGTAGCTAAAATATAAGAATAAAGAGTGATGAATGGGTATTCATCAAGAGTCACTACTATTTTCTTGACGGGTACTCCGGTTACAATCAAGTGGCCATTGCACCCGAAGACCAGGAGAAAATGATATTCACCTGTCCGTTTGGGACTTATGCTTTCAGACGGATGCCCTTTGGTTTGTGTAACGCCTCGGCGACATTCCAAAGGTGCATGTTGTCCATTTTCTCGGACATGGTGGGTGACTGTTTAGAGGTCCTCATGGATGACTTCTCGGTCTATGGCGATGGGTTTGATGCTTGTCTTGACTGCCTAGACCATGTGCTTCAGCACTGCATAGAGGTCAGCCTTGTCTTGTCTTGGAAGAAGAGTCACTTTATGGTGACTCAAGGGACGGTCCTTGGTCATATCATCTCCAACAGGGGCATGGAGGTCGATCCGTCCAAGGTGGATACCATTAGAAAACTCAATCCACCGTCCAATCTACGTCAATTGCGGTCTTTTCTGGGGCATGTCGGTTTCTACCGACGATTCATTTAGGACTTCAGTCGTGTTGCCCGACCGCTTACTGATTTGCTGAAAAAAGACACCGAGTTCATTGTAGATGATAAGTGTCTTGCGTCCTTTGATACTCTCAAGAATATGGTTGTCACGGTTCCTGTCCTTCAGCCACCTGATTGGTCTCTCCCATTTGAGATCATGACGGACGCTTCTGACTTTGCCGTAGGGGCCGTGCTTGGACAGAGGAGGGATGGATTGCCGTTTGCCATTCACTACGCCAGCCGGACTTTGGATGCCGCTCAGCGAAATTATACTGTGACAGAGAAGGTGATGCTGGCCGTAGTCTTTGCTTTGGATAAGTATCGATCGTATATTCTCGGATTTAGAGTGACTATCTTTACCGATCACACCGCCATCCGGCACCTAATGGCCAAGAAGGATGCCAAGGCTCGCCTTACCAGGTGGATCCTTCTGCTCCAGGAGTTTGATATTGAGATTAAGGATAAACATGGAGTTAAGAATGTGGTCGCGGATCACCTCTCCCGCTTAGAGAACCTTGAGGAATTTGATCCCAACGTACCTATTATAGAGACTTTCCCAGATGAGGCGATCTTGGCTATCGCCTCGCTCCCATGGTACGCCGACATTGTGAACTATCTTGTTGCCAAGACACTTCCACAAGGTTGGCCCAGGCAGAAACTTGAGACCTTCCTGGCGAAGGCCAAACTTTACCATTGGGAGGATCCCGTCCTTTATCACGAAGGGGGGATAGCATCTGGAGGAGGTGCATTCCTCAAGAAGAGCAGCATAGCATCCTCACCTACTACCACAAGCTTGAGGCAGGAGGACATCATTCTGGGAGACGGACAGCACAGAAGGTGCTCCAATCCGGCCTTTGGTGGCCTACTCTCTTCAAGGATTCAGATGAGTTCGTGAAGAGATGTACTGACTGTCAGAAGATGGGTACTTGCGGACAGAGAGATATGATGCCCATGCAGCCCATTCACTTTTGTGAGGTTTTTGACGCATGGGGTATTGATTTCATGGGCCCATTTCCTAAGAGTCAGGGGTTTGAGCACATTTTGCTCGCTGTGGATTATGTGAGCCGATGGGTTGAGGCAATCCCCGCCCGAGCCGCAGATGCTAAGACCGTGTGTCGATTTTTGAGGAAAAACATCATTTCACGGTTCGGGGTACCTAGAGTCTTGATTTCAGATGGGGGCTCTCACTTTATCAATGACAAGGTTAGGGCCCTTGCAGACGAGTTCGGTATTGACCACCGTGTTGCCACGTCGTATCACCCTCAGACTAATGGTCTTGCTGAAGTATCGAACAGGGAGATCAAGACTATCTTACAAAATGTTGTCTGCCTAGAGAAAAAGGATTGGTCGCAGCTTTTGGACTCGGTCTTGTAGGCCTATCGGACTTCCTTCAAGACTTCATTAGGGACATCTCCCTTTCATCTCGTCTATGGCAAGCAGTGACATTTACCAGTGGAGATCAAGCACAAGTCATTATGGGCAGTCACTGAGTTATTATTGGATCCTGAGAGTATAGGAGAACAGAGGAAAGCTGAGTTGGCAGCCCTAGAGGAGTTGAGAGATACAACCTTTTCTAGCAGCCTACAATATAAGGAAAAGGTGAATACATGGCGCGATTCTCATATCAGCCATAAACAGTTTGAGCCCGATCAGCGCGTATGATTGTTTGATTCCAGGCTGAAATTATTTCTAGGAAAATTACAGAGTAAGTGGAAAGGGTAGTATGTGGTCAGGAAGGTACATGACAATGGTAGTATTGATATATCCGAGCCGTCATCTTCCTCTACCTTTTGTGTTAGCGGTCAGCGCCTGAAGCTATATCTAGATCATGACCCGCCGACCGTTGATATTGCCCCCATTCTTCTGGTATGAGATGTGTTCTTTGACTCATATCATTTACATCTCATACATGGTGATCAATTCCATCTTCAATTGTAAAGATCCATCTGTTCATATCATTCTTTAATCTGTTGATATCTTTTCTTCTTTTCTTCTTTTCCTTTTCTATTCTCTGTATCTATCAAAAAGGTATCGCCCCCTTGAAGATAGTCTTCTATACTTAGGACATACTTTGTCCTAAGTATAGGGGGGTGTGCACCCTGAGTATTCCATTCTTTGATCTTCTCCATTATCTCCTCTTCTTGTCTATACTTAGGGATATCTTACCCTAAGTATAGGGGGAGACAATCTGAGTACGATCTGTTCATTCCCACCCTTGACCCTCCCTGTGTTGTGTACAGTCTGCTATTCTTAGGATTATTTGATCCTAAGTATAGGGGGGACGGTCAACTTCTCATTGATTCATTTATTTGTTCTTTCGACCTGCCTATACTTAGTACGAGTTATGTCTGTTCTTTTCTCTCCGATCTATGAGGACATAACTCAAGCTAAGTATAGGGGGTCGTATATACTATGTATATACTTTAGCCATAACTCGTACTTTCGTACATTCTTAATAATATGGCTAATGAAATTCATTAAAAACCTAATAAAAAGATGTGATTATTCCTCAAATTCTTTGTTTACTTACTGATTAATAAATCAGGTGAAAATGTTTTTTTTTTTGCAAAATGTTTTAAAAAAAGTTTGAAAATCTTTGTGAAAAATCTTTTGCAAACTACTTTGAAAATGTTTTGTTACATGTTTTCAACCTTTGTAAAAATTTGTGGTTTGTAAAATTTTGTTTTCTTTATGTGAAATAAAAATGTTTGAAAAATGATTTGCAAATTGTTTGAAAAATAGTTGCAAAAATATTTTGAAAAATCTATCTATACTGTTTGAAAACCTTTGCAAAATAATTTTCAAATATGTGTACATGTTTGTAAAAATGTTTGTAAAAATTATTTTGGACTATAATTTTCAAAATTGTTTGAAAAACATGTGTCAAATAAGTTTGAGGAATACATGCATCTCACCAAAATCCACTATATGTATATATATATATATCTATAAAATTGATCACTTACCCCTGTAAATTCTTAAAATCCACTTCTTATATATATAAGAAGCACTCCCGTGTAAATATTTTTAACCTAGTGTTCAGCCAAAAAAATCTTTTTGTTTTCAAAAATCCCAAAAACATTTGCAAAACTAAAATCAAAAAACATTTGAAAAATCTTCTTGAAAAAATACAAAAAATGCATATGCATCATCATCATCTTTTCAAAAATCCATAAAAAGTTCAAAATCTTGAAAATTGCATCACAAAAATATTTTCTGCATTTTGCATATCATTTGCATAGCATGAGCATTTTCGGATTAAGTTTGATGGTTGAACAAGTCTAAGTAAAATCCGGAGATTGGAGCTTGATTGGACCTTAAAATCTACCTGATTAACAGAACCTTATAGGAACTGGGTTTGAGGTACTTCAGGTCTAGTTGACTTAATTCTTTGAGGATCACGAGACTTGGTTCAATGGATTCTTGACTTCCTAAGTGGAGTATTTCGGAGCACACACACGACTCTTGTTGATAATGACCTAACTTGGACACCTGCACCTTTCACATGGCTCAACTCAGTTGGAGTGGTGAGGGGTTTGGATTTACCGGTATGAGATGCACACAAGTGGAAACACTTGTCCTCCTCTAGGGAGGGAAGTGCACCCCAACCCATCCAGTGATGAGGAAGTCTAAAGACAGGAGAGTGTGGGTTGCAATAAAGCTTCAAAAGAGGGATAGTCTACTGGCTCAAAAGGAAAAACTCCCTATGTAAATGCTGTTGTGAATAGTATTTTAAAAAAAATGGTCAGGCCTGTACAAAAATAAAATGTCTGCAAAGTATGTGAATATGTTGTAAAGTTAATAAGCAAGCTTGAGTTCCAAAGTTAAATATGTGAGTCTGCAGCTGGATGACTTGACTACACTGGTCTTGCATCCTAGGATAGGTAGCTACACTGGTTACCGTCCATTCTTCTCTTCACCCCCTCCTCTTGAGTTGGTTGCCACTTGAACTTAGAAGGGAATACCCCGCTCCTCGAGGAAGGAGTCATTGGATCGGGGAATCATTGGGTTGTCGTACTGGAGAAGTCAGTCTCTTTGTCATTCTAGTTGGGGAGAGCCACCATCACTCACATTGTACGAGTCAGATCCATAGTCGTAAGGGTTCGCGTATGAATTGAGATATTTCTGACCTGGCTATTGAGGAGACTTGGGCAGAGTTTTGGGATTCTCAGGGACTGTTGGATTTCAAATTTGGTTCTCATTAAGGTTCCGCCCGCACTAAAATTCCAAAGGTCCAACTTAAGCTCCAAACTTTGATTTTGTGAAGACAAGTTTGATAATTAAACTAAATCCAAATTTCTTTTCTTTGTTTTTCTTTTCTGTACTTATTGCATAAGTGTTTGCTAGGGACTAGCAAAGGTAAAGTATAGGGGGATGATGAACCCACATTTCATCATCTTTATTCTATCATTTTGGCCTCAAAACCCTAGCAAATGCGTGTAAATACCCTTAATTAGAGCATCTTAGCATTCATGCATGTGCATGTAAATAGTGTATAAAATATTGTATTTAAGGACAAACTTATAGAATAAATAAAAGAAAAGAAAAAGAATAAAATATTGTAAATATTTTATGACCCGAAACCCCGAGACCTAGACATCTTGATGAATAGGTCGACAAGGAATAAAGTAGGGGGAGATAAGGGCCAGATACCTATTCATTATACTCTTTTCTTATTCATTTTGGGACCTATTTTTGGTTTCACTTTTTATACTTCAAATAAAGAAACTCTGTACATGAAGTTGTAGATAATTAAATAAATAAAAATACAAAATTGGTTTCACTCAAAAATAATGTACAGATAAAAAGTTATGATCTGAATAAAATTC
Organism: Ottelia alismoides; assembly: GCA_037367405.1. Taxonomy (NCBI): domain Eukaryota; kingdom Viridiplantae; phylum Streptophyta; class Magnoliopsida; order Alismatales; family Hydrocharitaceae; genus Ottelia; species Ottelia alismoides. The sequence goes on along the minus strand of JAZKJV010000493.1, from coordinate 235,453 downwards.
CAAAATCCCAACTTCCCAGACCGGTATCTCGCAAATAAAAACTCCAAATGCGTCGAACTCACCTTTAATTGTTTATAATTTAAAATAAGCTATTTAATGGCGGTGGTTTCGCATTTGGCGAAGCTACGATTTGAAAGTTGAGTTTTGGACCCCTATTGTATACAGGTACAGATTAAAATATTCATTTTATTATTTATTCATTATTTTTATAATTTTATATTTTTATAATTTTATGAATATTATTTATAATAAATATGTATATTAAAATCAGAATAAAAACCTCAGGAAAATACAAAATAAAATACTTGTATATAATATACATAGGTATAAGACCTGTATATATACCTACAGAATTAATACTTTTATTTTATTAAGTGTATAAAACATATCATAAAAATAAAATAAAAATATATTTAAGTGTATAAAAGTATCCTATAAATTTATAAAATAATAAACAAAAATAATAAAATTAAATACATAAAATAAAAATAAAATATTAAAATATATAGATGTATATACCTATATAGCCTATAAAAGGTAACTTGTAAAAGAATACCTCATAAAAATAATTAAAAATCATAATAAAATATCTCATAAAATAATAAATATTTTTTATTTAATAACCTAAAATCAATAAAATCATTTTCTATTTTTAAACGAATTTCCAAAACATTTCTCGGGGATTTTTCCTGGTTGGTCCACGTGGACCAACCAGGCGCCATCCCTCGTTGACCGGCGGGTCAACTGGTCGTCCCCCCCCCCCTCTACCATTGTGTCAGACCTCGTTTCGACCCCAGTTTCTTGATTTTTTCGAGGTCAAAACTTGCTTCCATTCGTGTCAATCCCTGAAGGAATTTTGTTCCTCGATAGACCCTCTTTCATGCCCTAGGCTCTCCTAGGGCCGAGGAGCGACGATTCGAGCCATCTTCCTCGGCCTTTGGAGCACCAGAGTCGCATAGTCAAACCCCATATAGTGCACCCTCCTCTTCCATTCTAAATCTGAATGCCTCTTCCATAGGTTTAGCTCCCCCTCTCGTGCCAGATCGCTTCAGGAAGGTGACAGCTTCCCGTGGAGCATTTCAGGCCGGTCGAGCAATGCCTGAGGTGGCTCCACCACCTCCGCCTTTCGCCGGCGTTGAGGTACCCCCTCCCTCTGGTCTCCGACCATCGAGGCAGCCGTTTTCATCTCTTATTTTCCTTGTAGTTTATTCACCTTAGTCTTAGGAATAGTTTCCCCCAAAAAAATGTCAATTCGTCCATCGATTCGCCTAACTCAAGCACCTCGTCGGAGTGCACCTCCGGCGACCCTTCGCTTCGCCACTATTCGCCGCGATTCCACCTCCGCGGGGTCCAGGTAGTTTGCCCTGGACCCTCTCACTCGTATTTGCAGGTCAAAGCCCTTTGACTCGGACCTGGGGGCAATTTTGCTCGCTCGCCGGAGGTACTCGGAGCCCAAAGCTCCGCCTCCTCCTCGTGAGCACCTCGGCCATCGTCGAGGAGTTTTGACGCCATCAGGAGCAAGAGGAGACCCCATAGATCGCCTGCCACTTTTTAAGCTCGAAGGATGCCGGAGCGCCGAGATCTGGAGCGGGGAAGCTCGCCCCGCCGGCGTTGCTTCCCTGTTCTTCGTCGAGGGTTCTCCACCGTTGGATCAGGCCACACCTCCAGTTCGCACAGCCACCATCGGATCATCAGCGCTCTCCACCGTTGGATCTCAATCTGAGATCTAATCTCGGACATCGGCTGCGAAGCGTCATCGATTGTTCATATCACGCTACGTGTCAAGTGGCCTCGTCTTCGCCGTTGGATCGCCAGGCGCTGGGTATTTTGCACCTACACCCTCGCCTATTTTGGCTTTTAGTTCTAGTCCAGGAACTTTCAGTTGTAGTGTAAACATTTTTGTAATATTTGCATCTAGGCCCCTGAACTGTATTTATTTGCATTTAGGTCCAGTCCACGTCACCTCACGTGATCTGTGCACGTGGGGTGGTGGTGATTTTATACTGGACCCCCTACGAGTTTGTCTATTTCGACTTAGTCCAGGAATTATTTTGGAACGTGTATTCTTTTTAGGTAAATTGCATAATAGTCCCTAGAAGTTTTGTATTTTGCACATAGGTCCTTCCCAGGCGCGTGCTAGTCATGCATGGGGTTGGAAAAATTGCGCTTGTGCCCCAGCGGCTTTGGTTATTTGTATTCAGTCCTGAAACTTGTTTAATATGTTATCAATTTTGTGAAAAAATAAACTTTGGCCCCTGTATGTCCTGTTATTTGCACTTGTACCCCTGCCAGTTGTGTGATTGTTATTTGTTGTTTGAATTTATTCCATGCATCTATAACTTTCTAAAAACACCAAAAATTAAGTTAAGCTCATGTTTGCATTAGAAAATCCATAAAAATTAGTAAAAGTTTTTGAAAAATTCCAAAAAAGTTATATTTTGCATATCTTATCATATTTTAGTGTCAATCCAATAATCACTAAAAATTCAAAGTAAAACTCCTAAAAATTAGAAAACCTCTAAAAACTTCATAAAAATCTAAAAAATTCAAGAAAAATCCTAAAAATGGAAATTCAGTTTCCGTGTCTTCTCTGATTTATTCTCTTTGATTTAAAATTAATTTGAGGAATTTTGGACACTGTTTGTTATTTTTTATCCTCGTTTTAATTTCGGTCAGTAGCTTAGTTTACTGTTTTCTTGTATTTTGACTTTTAAAAATACCAAAAAAATTCAGAAAAATCTATAAAAATCACAAAAATAGTATAAAATTACAAAAGACCAAAAACATTTTATTTTCGGAATTTTGGTTATTTTTCTCTATTATTATAAATACTCTACCATTCTCTTTTCTTACATTGTGTATATCTTCTACTTATAAAAACATAAAAAATATAAAAATATATAAAGAAAATAGAAAATCAGTAAATTAAAAATCAAAATATAAAAACATAAAAAAATTAAAAATTTAAAACCCACAAAAATTTGCATATTGGTTGGCACTTGATCACATTCACATTTTGCACAATTTTGCTTGATTTATCTTGCTTGCTCCCTGAGTTTGACACTCTACACAAACTTGCACTATACACATTTCTGTAGAGTTAATAATAAATTTTAAATCCACTTCTATTTTCATTGCTTGATTTATATTGTCGTGGGTTAATTGTTGATTAATCAGGGTTTCTTGCGGGTCGCCACAGCGACTTCGTCTCCGCCTTGTGTGAGACGTATTTAGACCTGTGAAAAACCCTGATAAATCAGGCGCAACAAGTGATGGAGGCTATCTTAGGAGAGCCGACACACTAGAGTGAAGCGGAGGCCGGTCCTTCTTCACCGACTGGTAGGAGAGAGTGATAGAGGAGGAGGAGGAGCCGTTAAAGACCACTTTTTTTAGTTTTAGTTCATTTTATCTCCATTTTATTCTTGTAATTAGTTTGTAATAATTGTTGGCACTTGCCCTTTTTCTATTTTCTATAGAAACATTAAACCTCTTTGTGGTTGTGCGTGATTTGTTTCGCCAAGTGTTGGTGTACTTGGGGGACCTCACTACGGTTTTGTTTTCGTCGCCTTCTATTTTCTTCCTCCTTATTTTTCACATTTTTTTCTACTTGTTTTTCGTGATTTGAGTTTTTTATTGTTATTTTTATTCGTTTTTTATGTTTGTCCCCCTAATTTATGTTTCTATTTCTGGTTGAGCTCGGTAATAATTAGGTCCAAACACCTAATAGACTCCATGTTCCTATAGATATTCGATATGAACTTAGTCAAATAATTAGTTGTTTCCGTTAATAGAAGTTCCTGCTAGGATGATTCTCATTTTTGCATCATATAGGATAGATTTATTTTATATGCATGGATCATATTGCATGTAGACTGATGGAGCATGGTACACCTTCTATCTCTTACATTGCATTCATTTTTCATGTGCATCGACTTTTCCAACTTCCTTCCTTGATTTCTTGGATTTAGGATAAAAGGAATTAGAAAAATCGTTAGCTGGATTTTTTATTGAAACATATCCAAAAAAGTGACAACCAAATAAAATTGGGGTTGTTAATTAAACTCGACCCCTAAAAGTAAAAGTAAGATTCATTTTGTATTGGGAGAGTAACCCCCTCGTTGATCACAGGTACTTACCTCCAACATAGTAGGTGAGGATGTATCTGTAAGGACTAGAGCCAAAAATCTCTGGACTTATGCCCTAAGAACCCGTGCATTACTCTTTGATACACACTTGAGCTGCAATCACTTGCCTCCAACCATACAGAGTCATTTTGGTATGTTTTGCTTCACATTTCCCTTTGGGCACGATATAACATGGCAGTCTGGACAGATGGTTCAACCATTTGGGCCGGTGTGAAAATGCACTGGGCGACAGGGCAATACCACTTGTGAGTTTGAGTTAAGTAATTGTATGAATCACTGAACTCTAAAATTAAAAAAATAAATGATCGAACTTTCACGGCCATCATTGTGTTGAGTTGATGAATTTGAGGGTTTGATTCGTGTTTATTTGCTATAATAAAGATCTTTCTGCACGTTTTGTGCCTTTCTTCACTTTCTTCTTTGATTTGACCTTCGTGTTCTCGCATCCTCCTTTTGTTTCGAAAGTGTCATATTGGAGCGATTTGTGTTCGGACTTTGTGAACTTATCTCTTTCCTCTCCAATACATTCATCTCCATCTTCTTTTTTCTTGGGATAACTCTTTTTTCTATCTTTCTTCTTTTTTTTCATTCTTGATTTGCCACCAATAAATCCGTTATTCAAGAGTGACCCTCTTCTTGAAGTATCATTTGAGACTCCTTCATTCATGCATATTAATCAAGTTCCATCTACATTTCTAGATACAGAATCGATGATTCAGGACTTGATTCCACCTAAGGGCAAGGGATCCATGGTAGACCAGACTGAGATCAACAACACCATGTTGGCTTCCAATCAGGCCATTCAGGCCCAGCTAACAGAGCAGGCCAACATCCAGGCTCGATTGAGAGACTGATCTTGGAGATGATAGATGGAAGATGGAGGAGAGAGGAGAACCAACATAGAGGAGGTGGGAATGGGGGAGAACCTGAGCATAATAGAGAAAATCCAGAGAAGAACCATTGTAGAGGCTAGGCTCACTCTTAGAGATTCCTATAACCTAGGAGCAGGACAGTTAATTGGATTCAGATTCCTGCAGTTCATAGGCATTTTGAGTTGAAGCCTCAGCTACTTCCATTTCTCCCAAAATTCCATGGGCGTACCAGTGAGGAACCATGTATACAGCTCCAGCAATTCAATCGCATGGTAGCATGTTGCATTACCCTAACATTCTGTCGGAAGTAGTGAAGATGATAACTTTGCTCTTCAGCCTCATAGATAAGGTGATTTATTGGATGATCATTTAGGAAGGGTCGTGACGACCTAGGAAGAGCTGAGATCAGCTTTCCTGAACAAATATTATTCCCTAGTGCGATTGAATCAAATGTGGTCATTGACAACCAACTTCTCCCAGATGTCCCATGAGCATATTCACAAGGTATGGGAATGATTCAGAGACTTGACGTAGAGGTGATCTCATCATGATATACCAAAGACGAGCCCAGTGCAGAACTATTTTGAGGGTTTGAGCTTGGAGAATCAGAGATTAGTAGATGCCACTTGTAGGGGTTCACAGTTCAACAAGGATGAGGATATTCTTTGGCAATGAGGAGATGACAGAGAGTTCTGCAACTTTATCATCTCCCCTACATTCTATAAGCATCCCTCTTCTATTCCCCACGAGATCGTCAACACGACGGCATCTCATGATGTGGATAGGGTTGATAGTTCAAATTTAAGCATTATTGGAAATCACCTATCCAAAGTCGATATTATTGAGAAACGGTCACGAAAATTTGAGAAATTACATGTGATCGAGCAGAGAAAACAACTGAATAAGCTGGATGAGATTTCCAAGCATCTAGAGTTGGTATTTAGCACTATCCATGCATGTCGAGACATCTGTACCAAAGTAGACTTCTTCCACTTCATCCTAGCAAAGTTTTGGAGTACCACCTATCATTCAGCACGTATACTACGTGCAGACTCCGGATCAGGAACAACAACAGACTTCTTCATACATGGTGTTGTACTATCCAAAGACTCCAATATATTTAGAGCCACAGTTTCCACCTCCACCTCAGATTCAGATGGTGGATGGTATTTGGATAAGTCAAGATCGTAACCAAACACGTCCATCAGGGCCATCCCAGTTGGGTTCTCAAACCATCCCTAAGCCATTTCACTAGTTCCATGGAGGTAGACCATACCAACATCAGTTTCAGTCTCCACCACACTTACAAACTCGGAGACACGGGTTTCCCGCAGACGCATCCTGCTCATTCTTTTAGCCATATCACCAGCAGCATGTACAATATTCGTATCATCCTACTCCTCAATATAATAATTCATCTTATTCTAGGTACCAGCAGCAGCCTTATACACACTTCCTATCTCAGCGACCTCCGATTGTTGAACAGATAAAGGCACCTTCGGTGAACCCAATGCTTGATTACCTAGCTCATATGATGAAGAATATGAATGACATCAATCAGTGGCTTGATGACTTGACACTACAGTAACCAAGATGATTATCCCAGCTCAGGTCGAAGCCAATCCCAACAATTTCCACCGCACTAAGGAGCAGGTAGCACAGCGTGATCCATCCATTACCGAGACATGTATGCTTTGTGCTTTTCCATGTTTATCTAATGTCGTTACTCTCAGGTAGGGATGGCTATTGAGTCACGGCTCGATAAGGGCTCGTGAGCCTGGCTCATTAGGATATTGAGGCGAGCCCGAGCCATAATTTTGGGCTCGATACCTTAATGAGTCGAGCCCGAGACAAGCCTCGCTCGGCTCGATAACTCAATAAGGGGCTCGATAAGGAATATATACATATAATATTTTATATATTTATATATAATACAAATAAAATAAAAGTAGCCCTTTACAGTTTTCCCTTCGCTAACTTTGCCCCTCCTACGAGTCAGGAGTCACAGCCCAATTCCCAAAATTCCATCCCCGCCCGCGCATTTGCCCCCTGCCCATGCATTAGAAAATTAATACTTTCTTTCTTTTTTTATAGACAAATAGAATGTTACAATGTATATTATAATTAAACTTTTGTATACAACTTAGATAGTGGTCTACTAGTAAAGAACATGGTTATCATATAGTAGATTGTGGGTTCGAACCTATGCAAAACACTTTTCCACCAAAAAAATACTCATTTTCCTTAACGAGCCTGACTTAGTCTCGAGCCCAGACCAAGCTCGATAAGGAGCTCGGGATCGATAAGGTGTTGGCCCGAGCCTTATCAAGCATGAGACAGCTCGATAAGAGGCTCGAGCTCATTGAGCTTGAGCCCGAGCCAGGTCGGCTGGGCTCAAACAAGCCCGAGCCTGACAATGGGCTCGATAGCCAGCCCTACTCTCATAAGAGGTAGGAGATTGCAGCAGCAAGCTCTAATGGGATTGGGGGAAAATCCCCTAACCGAGCTTCACGTTCACGATCTTCATCAAGTGAGCCGAGATGGAATGTTGCAATCGATGGAGGAGCATCTACATCATCAAAATACCAAAAAATAAAGAAAAACAAAATGCCCAAGAAGATAATAATGGGAGACACGGAGTCGAGTCAGCAGTTGAGGAGGGCACACTAGTTGTAGATCCATCTTCTTTAGCAGCAGACGAAGCACCCCGTCTTCTTTTCCTTTTACTGTTATGGATGGCATTATACAGTATGAGCATGGATGTGCTTATTCCAATGTGAATAAAAATGTTGATTCGGAATTTGTTCCATTTCCTGACGCATTGAATAAAAGCAAAAACATCAAAAAATTAAAAACATCACTATTTGATCTTGGAGTGGTAGAGATTCTTCAAAACATATTCACTGAAATGCAATTCTTGAAGGCCATGGAATACATGTCTACAGTAAAAAGAAGAATGAAAGAAGCATGTAACTCAAAGCGTCAACCCAAGTAGAATAGACACAAGAGAACTAAGAAATAGATATTGACCATGACCATTGTTAATGCCATCAATAACCTCCCGCTTAAAAAGATAAGGGAGCACCTCTTATCTGATGTGAGATCTTAGATCAAGAATTTGATCGTACTCTTTTTCATAGTGATTCCTCTATCAATATGATGCCAACCTCGTTACTCAAAGAGTTTGGGTTAGGGCCGCTCAAATCAACCAGGATGATCCTTCAGTTTGTTGGTCGATTAAGCGGTCGAGGGGCATTTTAGAGGATGTTTTCGTAATGGTGTAAGGAATGCAGGACTTCATTGCCCTGAACATGGACACCTCCGCACCATTACTCCATACACAATCATATTAGGACGGTCATTCCTTCAAATAATCGAAACGGTAGTATATTATGGGTTTAGAAAGATAACATTTCGCTCCCGCAGTGACAAGGTTATGATAGAAACGATCTCGGATCCAAAGCCAATAGATTCTATATCAGATGAGAGTGAGCCCATTACACATGAGACGGAGGACTGTGATTTTTTAGCTGAGATCAGAGACACGAGACTTTTTTCTGGATGATATTGGTACCCAAGAATTCCTCTCCCAAGTGGAATGCTTGAAAAGCATAATCGATATTTTCTCCTTTGTTGATGATGAGTCGTATGCTGATGAGTTGACTGAGTTATTTGATGTTCAGCTCAGGTTGAACAGAAAGACTTCATTGCAAATCTTTTTGATACATTATATTCAAAGCCATTTGTAGCAACTGTGGATAGTACACAGTTGGCAGATCATTCACCTACACCAATACAGTTTCTGAGGTCATTACAGAGCATATTCAGACCCCACTAGAGCTTAAGCTATTACCTTCAGCATTGAAGTATGCCTTCCTTGTGGGTGAGCCACAAATATTTCTGGTCATCATTAGTTCACAGTTGACCGATGAATAAGAATCTCGCTTGCTATGTGTTCTCGAGACAAATCGCAAGGCCATAGGCTGGAAGATTTCGGATTTCCGTGGGATTAATCCAACATTGTGTTCCCATCATATCTACTTAGAGGATGACAACAAGCCATCCCGTGAGTTTCAACGCCATCTGAATCCTAGTCTCCGGAAAGTTGTCATGAAAGAGATCAGAGAGTGGTGCTCTAAATGGGTCAATTCGTTACATGTGGTCCCGAAGAAATTAAGGATTACCATCGTAACGAATGACAAAGTTGAGGAGATTATGATCAGAGTACCCACTTCATGGCATGTCAGTGTAGACTATTGGCACCTGAACTCAACGACTAAGAAAGATCACTTTCCGCTGCCCTTTTTTGACCATATCATCGAAATACTGGTAGGGAAGGAGTTCTTTTGTTTCTTGGGTGGGTATTATGGGTATAATTAGGGAGTAATTGCTTCTAAAGATCGAGAGAAAACTTTTACTTGTTCATTCGGCACTTACGCCTTTAGACGGATGCCGTTTGGATTATATAATGCTCCCGCTACATTTTAGAGGTATATGTTGGTCGTTTTTGCCGACATGGTAGGTAGTTTCCTCGAGGTCTTTATGGGTGACTTATCGCTCTATGGGGATAGTTTTGATTCATATCCAGCATATGTAGACCAAGTACTTCAGCATTATTGCAAGGAGAATTTGGTGCTTTCATGGGAAAAGAGTCACTTATGGTGACTAATGGGAACGTGTTAGGTCATTTTATCTCCAAACATGGTATGGATATTGACACGATCAAGGTTTGGAGATGAAATGACCTAACACAATCCCATCAGTCACCAACAACACTCAAGCTCGAGCCATCAACAACACTGAAGCAGTTAAGGTCTTTTCTAGGGCATGTGGATTTGATAGAGATTCATTAAGGACTTCAACAATATTGCCCATGTAGCGCCCTCGGATCCGGGCACCCGTTTACGTTGCATTCGTGGTATTACATTCGCTAAAGATCGCATTAAACAATGAAATTTGAGGGGAAATTTTTTGACGTTTGATATTTGCATTTTACATTCACATCAATATAATAATGTAATAGCCACAGAGACAAGAAGTGCCACCGAATTTCATTTCATTAATTTTCCATATATATACAACATGTAACAAAAGAGTTGACATTGTATACATGTATCCCAAAATATACATACGAGAAAGAAAAGCATTTTACAACATAAACTGAATAAAAACTGTAACAACAGTAACTGTACCGTCTAGTGTAGTAACGAATGTCAGGAATCATCAAACAGTTGTTGAGTCGCAATCTGCTTGTCTACCAAAACAAGAAAGGAACAAGAGGCATCGGCGAGCACTGGTACATCCCGATACTTATTAAAACTAGTAGGTATTTAAGGTGATTGCAATAGAAGCAAGTAGTAAGTCATAAACAATTTAAAAATTTACAATTGATTGCTACTCTGATGGGATGTTCCAAGTTTTACCCATTACCTTTTATATGTCATATATGCATATAGTAGTTAATGACTCATATGTAATTATATTAATCTCTTATTATTTAGATATCATAATTGTGGATTCTGATGATGGGGAAGATGATGTTTTGAACTGATTCTTGATTTTATCTAAATTTTCAAGTTTAGTGGATAGTTCGTGGTCTTAGTCTGTGGGTATGGTGGAGCATGGGCCTTGACCCGACCCAACCCGGGAAAGCCCGGCCCAGGCCCATCAATTTTCATCGGGTTTTGGGCCGGATCGAGGCTCGGATTTTTGAGGAATCCTAGGACCCGAGCTCAACCCAAGGCCCGTAAGGTCGGGCTCGGGTTCGGGCCGGGTCAGACCCGCCCCCAATTAATGATTACAAGAGATTTGATTGTAAATCACTTAGCACTATGAGTTGGTTCGAACTGCAGATACTATGATCATCTTTGACATAGCCCATCAAACTATGCTCTAGAAAATGCTTTGTAACACACAAATGTTGTAGTGGCAATCCTTTCAATTGCTTATCATATTGATTGGACCTCTATCCCCTTAAATATGGAAAACACACACATCCACCAATCTCAAAAAGCCCGAATATCCAAAACAAAACATTATAGCACATGAAGCCAATGGTAAGATTAAACCTTAGTTGTACAAATCCATTTTCATTACAAACATATCCGGCGCTATAAGACAACTTCTGGTATGGCTGCTAATGCAAGTGACAAACATTAATAATGGCAAAACCTAATGATGCATCCAAGTTCAATTTCCAAAACATAATTAGAGAATGGTATTAAATCAGCTTGTGTCTACAGGTGAAAAGCATACATACGCACATATGTATATGTGCAGAGGATGCATTCAAAAAACATATGCCTTTCTTAATTTATGAACTTTTATAAAAATCAAGGAAGATTCTCTTCAGGAAAAAAACTGTACTAAATAAACATGAGCATTTCATAACAATGGAGGCAGCAGAAAGTTGAAACTGTTTGAAAGACAAAAGCATACTTTTACCGATGAGCCCCAACAGCCCTGACATCAGTATGTTAAATTTAGCATGATATGTAAAGGACTGCAACTTATGCCCCCCATCTACTCGTTGCTTAGAAGTTAGAACTAACAATGAATCATGTGTTAATGACAAGAAGGAAAGAAGATCCACATCAATATTGCAGGTACAGAACGCAAAGGCTTCAGGAGATACAGCCGACCCAAACCAACTAAACTGGATGGGATCCCTACAAGCTGGTTTTTATAAACACAGGGAAGCTGGGTCGGGCCGGGCTAACTCGGGTTCTCACGGGTTCGGGCCGGGCCCGACCCAAGCTCGATATTTTCGCAATATGGGGTCCCGGGCTCGGCCCATATGTACACCGGGCTTGGGCCAGGCTCGGGCTATTGGGGGTCGGGTCAGGGTCGGCCCGACCCAATGCTTCACCCTATCTGTGGGTAACCTCATACTATGACTCTAAGACATGAAGGGTGCCTTAGGGTTGGGGGCCTTCGTGGGCATGCGAAGGGGTATAGTGCATCCTAACTAAGTTAAATAACACGTCTACTAACTTAGCATGTATTCATGGTAGTAATCCAATGATCTGTCGATTAGTGGTTGTTAATGATTAATGATTCTATAATAGGTTTGATTGCAATCAACTCTAATCAATACCGCCGTAATTGATCTCAACTCTTAGTCATATACTATTGTAACACATTTCAATCTCAGTTTGTAACTCCTAATTTTCAATTGTAATCGATTCAATGTAACCCTAGATGATCCAGATGTAGCCACGGATGATTCAGATGTAGCATCGCTAATACTGTTAGCAGAAAGTAACCAAAACTCAAGCGGTGAGGAGGTCTCCTAAGATACTCTTCCGTCTCACCCTCTAATTGGAAGTGCGGTCCTATAGAGGGATAGGTCTACTCCAAAACTACGCCAATAAAACAGGTGAGAGATGTTGGAATTTGCTAGAGCATCTCCAGCCGAAGGGTGAAGGGGGAGGGAGGGCTCCTTTGGCTGTGAAATAGAGGGAATTTGGGGGGATTTAGGAGATGTATATATGAGGATGGAAGGATGGCTTTCTTGTTGACAAGCGGAGGAAAGTAAAATTTCAAGTGTTGGAAGAAGAAGAAAAACCAATTTGTTCTGTTCGTCGATGCTACAGTTCAGCAGAAAAATACATTTTGTATATTTTTATATTTTTTAATTTTTTTTTGACATACTAAAATTGACCATACTCGTACTTCGAGTCTCCGATTTTTGACGAATAATAGCGTGTTTTGATTGTCTCTAAATGACAATCAAAATGAGTAATATCCATATACATTTGATCAGGTTTAAATCCCCAAAATTTTTTAGACACGTATTTGGTTTGTGGTCAAATTTTGTGACTTTAAAATACCAAATGATCTCTGATTGACGAATGGTCGATTCCATTGGTCTTATTTCTTCGAATTGGATTTTTAGGTGGTCTCGATTTTGTTTCGTGGTTTCGGATTTCTTGATGTGGCTTTTCCGTGGCATGCATTACAATGCGATCGATTTTTGGTCGATTACGACCGAACGACTTTTAATTTACGATCAATTGACGGATTTAGGTTAATTAATGATGACTGGTAACTTTATTGGGTTAAGCAGGCCCTAATCAGGTTGGGTTCGAGTTTAATTGGATCCGGATGTCACAAATATAAAAACCGTAAAGGGGGTCTCATTCTCAAGACTCGAGTCAAGGTCTCTATGCGTTTTGTCTCTATGCGTTTTGTCTGGAATTCATATGGACGTAAAAACCTCAAAGGATTTTGAATCTATAAAAACCTCAAAGGGTAAACAAGCCATATTTTTTAAATGTAAAAATAATTAAAAGTGCTTGTTTTGATGATTAACTGAGAAAAGTTGTGGGTATCGTGCCCGCATGTTGGCTTCGGTCTCCTACGTCGCGTCTTCGATGTTGTGTCGGTGCACAACACCTTGACCAATGGAATATCCTTGCTGCGAAGTTCTTTCAGAGCATTGTCAATGATCTGTACTGGCCTCTCCTCATATGTCAAATCTAGCTCCACATCAAGATTCTTGTAATTGATGATGTATCGATGATCGTGCACATACTTCCTCAAGTTGGACACATGAAAGATGTCACGTATGGCTTATAAGTGTGGAGGAAGGGCTACTCGGTAGGAAACCTTCCCCACACGAGCGAGAATCTCAAATGGTCTGATATATCGCGGTGCCAACTTTCCACGAACAAACCTCTGTATTCCCTTCATGGGAGATACACGAAGGAACACACAATCTCCCAGCTGTAATTACATGAGTTTCATTGGTATAAGAGGTTAAGTTGAATATTAATAAGTGTCTTTTTGCAAATTAATTTAGAGAGGAGGATCGGATTACCTGAAACTCCAAATCTCTTCTCCTACAATCTGCATAGCTCTTCTGGTGGCTTTATGCTATCAGACGCTTCCGCCTCACAAGATCAACAGCTCTCGCAATCTCCTTCAGGAGATCTACATAGTAAAGACCATGATCACTTGCCTTACGCCAACTGAGAGATGTGAGGCATCTTCGCCCGTCTACGGCTTCGAATGGTGCCATGTCGATACTCGAATGATAGTTATTGTTGTTATACGTGAATTCCACCAATGGCAGATGATCATTCCAAGACCCTTTCTACTCCAAAGTACACGCGTGAAGTAAATCTTCAAGCGTCTAAATAGTGCGATTGCTTTGTCCGTCGGTATGTGGATGGTAAGCGAAACTCATCTTCAGCTCCATCTGTAGTGCTCACATGAACTGATGCCAATAGTGAGATGTAAACGTCGAGTCTCTGTTAGACACTACCTCGTGGTATACCATGTTGTCTGATAATGTTATGCACGTAAAGTTTGGCCAATTTGGATGGAGTGTAAGTCATGTTGATAAGTATGAAATAGGTTGACTTGGTCAACCTGTCAACCACAACCCATATAGAATCATGGCCGCCTGGTGTCGTCGGCAAACCTATGACAAAATCCATAGAGATACTCTCCCACTTCCACTCGGGAATGGGGAGAACTGTAATAGACCTGGTGATCTCCTATGTTCAGCCTTGACAATCTGACAGGTCATGCATCTGCTAACATGTTGGGCCATGTCGCGCTTCATCCCATCCCACCAGAAATGTCGACGCAGATCACAATACATCTTGGTGATGCCAGGATGAATAGTTAGTCATGAACCGTGTGCCTCATCGAACTATCTCTATGCAACATCTCGTCATTGGGTACAATGACCCGACTTGCCTTCCATAAAATGGATTTTGCCATGACAAAATCATCAATCTCGTCCTTGATGATGCACGTATCTATCTCGAATCTAAGGATCTGTCTTTTTGCCTTCAAAGATGCAATCCCAAAGACTGTTAAATCGTGGAGGCATGACAGTAGATGTGGATGCAATCTCCTGAGGATGCCAATCAGTCAAAGATGCAAGCATATCCCACGTGTATAGCCAGTTCGTCGTACCTTCTGCATAAGCTCTCCTGCTAAGCGCATTTGCCACCACGTTTCCCTTACCGGGATGGTAAGAGATCCTGCAGTCATAATCCTTAAGTAGCTCGAGCCACCTGCGTTGTCTCATATTTAGTTCCTTCTAATCAAATATGTACTTCAAGCTCTTGTGATCCGTGAAAATCTCAAAATTCACCCCATAAAGATAGTGGTGCTAGATCTTTAAGGCAAAGACAACTGTCGCCGACTGTAAGCCATGGGTGGGGTAATTCCTCTCATGCGGTCTCAACTGTCGTGATGCGTAAGCAGTCACATGACCTCTCTGCATCAATACCACTCCTAGACCTTCTCCCAACGTATCTGTATAGATTGCATAGTTCTGAGTGTTGAAGGAAGAACAAGAATGGCGTTGTAGTCAATCTCTCCTTCAGTGTCATGAAGGCCTGCTCACATGAATCATCCCAGATTAAGGGAACTCCCTTTTGTATCAACCACGTAAAAGGAAGAACAATGCGTGAAAACCTGATGACAAAGCTTATGTAATAGCCCGCTAGTCCAAGGAAGCTCCAAATATGTGTGACTGTCTTGGGTTGCTCCCAAGACATGACTGCCTCAGTCTTCACAAGATCAATTGTGATACCTGCTCCAGAAATGACATGCCCAAGAAATGAGACCTGGGACAACTAGAACTCGTACTTGCTCAGCTTAGCACATAGCTTGTGCGCTCACAATGTATCTAGGACAATCCTCAGATCATTTGCATGATCCCATTCATTCTGTGAATATATCAGCACATCATCAATGAATACCACCACAAACTTATCCAAGTATCGACAGAAGATCATGTTCATCATATCCATGAATGTTGCAGGTTCATTGGTGAGCTCAAACGGCATCACCACAAACTCGTAGTGTCCATAGCGAGACTTGAAAGCTGTCTTCGGGATATCAGACTCTCAAATCCTCAGCTGATGATAGCTCGAATGAAGATCGATCTTCAAGAACATTGAAGATCCCTGGAGCTGGTCGAACAAATCATTGATTCACGGCAAAGGATAACAGTTCTTCACCATTCTCTTATTCAGTCGCTGGTAGTCGATGCATAATCTCATCGATCCATCATTCTACCTGACAAATAGATCTGGAGCACCCCAAGGTGAAATGCTTGGTCTCACGAATCCTAAGTCAAGTAACTCCTGCAACTGCACCTTCAGCTCTCTCAACTCAGCTGGTGCCATGCGGTAATGAGCCATCGAGATTGGTTGTGTGTCCGGTAGCAATGTGATCTCGAACTCGATCTCTCTCTTAGGAGGTAATCCTGGTAGCTCATCGGGAAACATATATGGATAGTCTGATACTACTCTGATGTCATGTGGCCTCATGATCAAATATCTCTCGGACAAAGGCTAGATATGAATTGCGTCCCTGATCCACTAGCCTCCGGGATCATAACATTGAAATGTACTCCATTTTGGAGTCATGTAATGTACCCTCAAATGTGAACTCAGGTAAATCTGGAATCCTGAAGACAATTGTCTTCCTAAAATAATCAAAGACCACCAATCAGTATTGGCAAACCTTTAACTATCAGGGAGATGATGAATAACTGGCCACCTAGTCCACATATATGATAAGGAGAAGATAGAGTCTCTGCAACTCTACCTCGTGAAACTAGCAGTCTTGATGCAAGGAAGGAATGTGTCGCTCCAGGATCAAACAAAACATGGAAAGGTCGGCCCAAGACTGAGACCATACCTTTCACCACTATAGATGTTGATCGTTGTTGCTCCTCAGTAACCGCGCGTAACTGACCCTATCTGGCCAGCATGGTACCGGAACCTACCACACTCTGTGTCTGTCTCGATGGCCTCCTGAAGTTGGAGTTCCTGCCACGGAAACTCTTTGTACGATGTGCATGTGGTTGTGGTTACGGTTGTGGTCGAGGCTCACCAGATCTATGAGGACACTAATACCGGTAATGTCCCCACTCATGGCATAAGTTGCATAGGACTACCTGGGGAGGTAGAGTGGTCGTGTATGCACTCTGAGTCGGTCCTGCTAGGTTCTATGTACTCGTTGCGACCTAGATGGTCGAGCTGAATCGATGCCACATCCGGCAAGTACTCCTCCTAAGGTAGTCGATGGAGATGAGCGAGCATCGCCTGAAAATGTTGAACCCGTAGGTCAAAACCACCTGGCTGACCTCTGCTATTGAAACTACCGTCATATCGGCCCAAAGGATCATTGTGGTCTAGGTGTCTCTCCTTATGAACTCCCAAAGCATTTCTCTCTTATGTCCTCAAACTTTTCTGTTGCATCAATAGCCTCGGAGATGGAAGTGATGCGTAGTCCAGCCAGCTTCTCATGTACATCCTATCCCATCCCTCTGATGAACTTTTCCAGATCTCATTTGGAAATATAATGGTTGTTGGTTATGGTGGGACAGCTCGGTGTATTGGACAAAGTACTCTGTGGTTGTCATCCTTCCCTGATGAAGCTCTATGAAAAGTCAGTGATGGGACTCCTTCCATTTTATAGAAAAGAAGTGGGACCTGAACCTCGTCTCGAAGTCATCCCATGTGGGCTCGCGTCCCAACTCAGAAACTACCTCATCCCACCATCTTTCTGCTAAATCTGTCAGCAGATGCTCCACGAAAGATAGCCACGAGTCTCATGGCGCACGAATCATCCTCAACACCTTCATGAACCTCTTCAACCATTGCTTGGTCTGGTATGAAGTCCCGGTGCTCTCGAACATGGGCACATTGGCCCGTTGGTATGAAGTGAAAACTGACTGGTGCTTGTGGCTAGCTGAGTACTCGGGTGCGTCCTCGTCTACAAAGTATACAGGGTCCTGCTCCTCGTCATAGTCTTCATCCCCCATTCCAGGTGCTGTCATCTTCTCTTGTAAGTCATCCAAATGAGGATGATGTACCTCAATGACTGTAACGGGTCCTGTCGTGTCCCATCTTGAGATGGATGATATGTGAAATCTGATAGCTCCTCGAACCTCATCTCCATATATGTATGTCAGTCTGCAATCTCAATCTATTGGGCCAATATATGATCCTGCTAACCTCTCATAGTAGTCTGTTGCTGCTAGAGGTCGGTGAGAGCGGTCATGATGCGCTCCAATCGCTTAGCCATCTCCTGGTCTGGTAAGGATGTCATGGTTTGCACAAGAACCAATATTATTAATCATAAACTTAATGTTCGCCAACATTTCTTGCATGCTTTTCTCTTATTGGGACATTATATGGAAATTAATGACAATTGGTGACGTCTGTGGTTATGAATGTCAAAATTTCCTCTCAGACTCGCGACAAGTTAGCGAACTGTCGCTATCTGAAAACTTGATGTGATCGGAATTGTAATACCGTGAATGCGTGTAACAGGATACCATGGCTATGATACCAAACTGTGAACCCCCTTGGATCCAGGTATCCGTTTACAACACATTCGCAGTAAATTATTCATTAAAGATCTCACAAGTTACATGAAAATAAGGGGAAACTTTTCACATTTCTCCGCAGTGACATTCACAATTTAAATAAACAACCACAGAACCAACAAAGGATGTGCCACCAACATTTCATTCATTAATTTCCATATATATACAATATGTATAAGAGAGTCTCACAGTACATATATTCCCAAAATTGTGATCGAAGAGAAAGAAAGCATTTTACATCATAAACTGAAAAACTGTAACAACTATAATCGTACCGTCTGGTGTAGTAACGAATGTCAGGAATCATCAACCAGCTATTGAGTCGCAGTCTGCTTGCCTACCTAAACATGAAATGAACAAGAGACGTCAGCGAGAGCTGATACATCCCGAAACTTATTAAAACTAGCAATCATTGAATGTGATTGCAAAAGACGCAAGTAGTAAGATATAAACAATTTAAAAAAATTACAACTACTTATTACTCTGATGGGATGCCCCAAGTTTCACCCATTACCTTTTTACATGTCACTTATATAGCAGTTAATGACTCGTATGTAATTATATTAATATCTTGTTATTTAGATGTCATAATTATGGATTTTGACGATGGGGAGGATGAGATTTTGAAATGATTCTTGATTTTATCTAAATTCTCAAGTTTATTGGATAGTATGTGGTCTTGGTCTGTGGGTGACCTCGTACTATGACTCTAAGACATGAAGGGTGCCTTAGGGTTGGGGTGCCTCCGTAGGCATGCGATGGGGTATAGTGCATCCTAACTAAGTTCCCAACACATCCATTAACTTAGCATATATTCATGGTAGTAGTCCAAAGATTTGTAAATTAATGGTTGTTAATGATTAATGATTCTATGCTAGGTTTGATTACAGTCAACTCTAATGAATGCCACCGTAACTGATCTCAATTCTTAATCATATTACGGTAACTCATTTCAATCTCAATCTGTAACTCCTAATTTTCAACTGTAACTAATTCAATGTAACCCTAGATGATTCATATGTAGACATAAATGATTCAGATGTAGCATCGCCAAGCCTGTTGACGAAAAGAAACCAAAACTCAAGCGGTGAGGAAGTATCCTAAGAGACTCCTCCGTCTCGTCCTCTAATTGGAAGTGCAGTCCAATAGAGGGACAGGTCTACTCCAAAACTACACTACTAAGACAGGTAAGAAAGACTCTCCAGAAAAGTCACTCTAAACGGATCTGACTGATACGGGTAGACGAGCTCGTACGAAAAACTAAAATCGAGGAACCCCCATGCTAGGTACCTTAAAATAGAGGGTTAACAGAATTGGTCAAAAGTCGGGATCCTAGTGAGGTGTAAATACACCGCGAGCTCGTGTAAAATTGTAAAAAGGAATGGGATCTGAGACTTGCGCACTTCGTGTCGCTACCCTAACTGGGCTTCCTATCTCCCTCCCAGTTAAGGGTCACCGCGCTCTCGCACGGTCAAGTGTAAAGGTCACTATGACCATTACTCTTAATTATTAAACACCATTGATTCACCTACATTTTTATATGTAACATCCAGGATCCGTATAAACTCGAACCCGATCCGATTTGGGTCCAATTAACCCAGTAAAGTTGTTGGTCAATGCTAAATAACTTAGTTAGATCACATATGAATGTAGTAGTGTGAATGTGGCGTAAGGGTGCCCGAATCCGAGGGCATCACTGTTTGATATCAGAGCTCCAACTAAATAAATAATACTTTCAAATATGTAATTACCATATCTCGTAGTGAGCCCCTACTAACTAAGATGTAAATACTAGTTCTCAAATCCCTTGATTTGACCTGTAGTTAAGGGTTTTGTGGCTTCTTCTGAAACAACAAAAAAATGCAATTTTTTAAAACAAGCTCAACCATACAATTATCTTAGTTGCCATCTTCACTGTTTTGGAAATTTCCCATATATCACATAACTATGACTAGACACCTTAGATTTATGATATTTTTCAACACTTTTTTATAAGGTACAATTTAACTTTGTATACAACTTTATTATGAATCCAAGTCCAAAACTCTCAGGATTAGAGAATTAATTGTGTAGACATACATGCATGACAACAAAGAGGATAGGGTGTGGAATTG
The DNA here is from genome assembly GCA_037367405.1 of Ottelia alismoides. Taxonomy (NCBI): domain Eukaryota; kingdom Viridiplantae; phylum Streptophyta; class Magnoliopsida; order Alismatales; family Hydrocharitaceae; genus Ottelia; species Ottelia alismoides. The sequence goes on along the minus strand of JAZKJV010000493.1, from coordinate 214,956 downwards.
TACCTAAAAACTCTTCAAATCTTGAAGCTAAATCTGCATGTAGGGCTGGAAATGTGAGGTAGCGGCATTCAAATTTGAAATTCCTTAGCCTTGTGAGAAGGCTACAGCAATTGCTCCAAGTTTTTCTTGGATTTGGAGCAGCTCCAGAGCTCTTAGTTTATCCCTTCTTGATTACTCATCTCTTTCTCAGTCTTTTGGATCTTACTCAAAACTAATTAATGAGCATAGATATAGCATATGGAAAAAACTAAGCAATGAAATACACGCGTGGTGTCTTGATAATTTGATTTACAAAAACTAGGAAGGTAAACTAGACCATGAACAGAAATATAGTATACGCGAAACTGTATATATATATATATATATATAAATGCGTCCTAGAATGTGCCTTTATTATATTCTAGGGAGGTCAGATAAGCATTTTTTTATGAACATATTATTCTTTGAACAAAAGTCTGTAGTTGAGGTTAACCAAATCAAATTGGTCAGTTATTTTAAATACAAAGCCAATCAAGATTTAGAGGGAAAAAACAAGGGCCATGCCAATAACCTAAATGTCTAACACCTATAGCAGAAACATGGTTGACAGTTTCTGGCCAAACAATGTGGAATTGTGCATCAGGATTTGGCATTTCCATATCTCATCGAATCAGTAACAAAATCATACTTTAAACCCTCACTCTCCATCTAATAATGAACACCTTGTGAATACGACCCGGAACTGTTGCAAATTGTCTTCTAAACTGCAGAAAAAAGGTAGCCTTTTGCAGCCAATCATTGTATGCCATAAGTTTCCTATCACATTTCTGCATTTCAAGTAAAATCCTATAATAGAGGTTAGTCCTGAACCCTTATTGATATATCATGTCTTCCTAAGGGTTGTAAAAATTGTAATTATCAAGTTTGAAGGTTGATCTTCAGTGAAAAGCATACCATTCATTTGCTGGTATGTTTAAGTGTTATACCACTTTTGTGGTGCTATTTAATATGCAGTGTATTAATGTGCCAAAACCCAACTTATGCACTATACTGTTAACACTCGGATTTGTTTAAAGCTTAACTTTCACATGTTAATCATATGTGATTATTTTTATTTATCATGCTATATACAAATTCAAGTAATTTTTTTCTTTAGAATATTAAACAGTGATCTGACGATGAAAAACATCTCTTGTATGGAAAAGGGGCCTTTTCCAATCTTCTGCCACAATCTAATGGCTTTGTATAAAGTGAAGCCATCTAATTTCCCATGCATTATTTACTAACGAGCCCACAAGATTTTTATTAAAAAATCATTGGCATCATATTTATGTCTGATATTTGGGAGGAAACATAATCTCAAATCTGCCCTCACATTCTAGGATAACGACCATGTTGCTTTTGGTGGATAATGCTGAAAGGTGCATAGATAAATCTGGAGGTATATACAGCTTTGCTGAAGAGCTTTGGCAGAGTTGATAACAAAAGATCTGAATATCCCTTTATCATACTTGAAAATTATTAAATTTGAATATGTAATTGAATAGTAATTTAACATGGTGTCAGATTTTTAAAAAATCGAATATTGATAATATATGGACAAGTTAGCCAAAACAAATTGCTTCAATATTCATGAATGGTAGCAAGGTGGAAGGGAGAAGGATTGTACCTTTTAGATTCTAGAATTTTCGAGGAATTGGCTTGGATCAGATCATGTAGTAGCCACCCCAAGAGTTTCTTAGACTTGGAGCAGCTCCACAGAAGCTCCTTCATGGCCTAGACAACAACACAGGCCGTTGGGAGTAGTTTCAGATGCTAAAATGCAACAGGAACAGTAGGTGGAAGGCTAGAATTTGCTGGAGCATCTCCAGTCGAAGGGTGAAGGGGGCGGGAGGGCTCCTTCGCATGTGAAATATAGGGAATTCGGGGGAATTTGGGGGAGATATATATAGGGAAGGAAGGATGGCTTTCTTGTTGACAAGTGGAGGAAAGTAAAATTCCAAGTGTTAGAAGAAGAAAAAACAAACTGTTCTGTCTGTTGTTGTTACAGTTCATCAGAAAAAAAAATATTTTTTTTAATTTTTATTTGACATACTAAAGTTGACCATACTCACACTTCGAGTTTTCAATTTTAACGATAATAGCTCATTTTTACCGTCTCTAAATGATGATAAAAAAAGAGAATATTGTCCGTATACTTTCGACCGGGTTTAAATCCCCAAATTTTTTTAGATACGATTTTGGGTTGTTGTCAAATTTTGTGACTTTAAAATACCAAATGATCTCCGTTAGACGAACGATCGATTCTGTTGGTCTTATTTCATCGAATCAGAATTCAGATGGTCTTCGTTTATTTCGCAGCTTATGATTTTGTGATGCAAATTTTCTGTGGCACACATTACAATGCGGTCACTTTTTGGTCGATTGCGATCAAACAACTTCTAATTTACGACTAATAGATCGATTTAGGTCATTTAATATTGGATGATAACTTTACTAGGTTAAATGGACCCTAACCGGGTTGGGTTCAGGTTTAATTGGATCCGGATGTTACAACCCAACCTTTAACCGAGCTTCTATGCAAGGAGATCGAGTTTATTATGGACAATAAGGTTCTCCAAGCATTTTGTGAGATGAAAGAATTGGTTACACAAGCACTTGTCTTGCAGCCACCGGATTAATCTCTTCCTTTTGAGGTTATGACGGACGCCTCCGATTATGCTATTGGAGTTGTATTAGGGCAAAGAAGGGACGGAGTACCATTTGCCATTCATTGTGTTAGCAAGACACTCGATGAAGCCCAAAAGAATTACATCATTACATAGAAAGAGATGCTAGCAGCTGTGTTTGCTTTGAAAAATTCAGATCGCATCTACTTGGGTCAAAAGTGATTGTTTGCACTGATCACTCTGCCAAACGATACTTACAATGTAAGAAGGATAACAAACCACGTCTACTTAGATGGATCATTCTACTCCAGGAGTTTGATTTGGAGATACGAGAAAAACCTAGTGTTAAGAATATTGTGGCAGATCACCTTTTCATAATAACATATGTAGAGACTCCTGAGTAATCAATTCTTCCTATCACAGAGACTTTCTCAAATGAGGCAATTGTCTATCGCCTCACTCCCATGGTTCACTGATCACTATCTTGTCTATCGCCTCACTCCCATGGTACACCGACATCCATCAGTAAAGGTCAAATTGTACTGATGTCCATTTTGAGTCGCAGTACGAAAGGGTTACTATTCCAGAACCATGGCTTGTAATAGTGTTGGTAGACATCCATCTCTATGGGTGTCAGATGTGTTGAAGAATTAGAAGAATGATCAACAGTTTGACCTTTCTTCTTCTCTTGGATCGGATCCTTCCAAGATCCATGCTTCCTCTCGTGCTTCCGTTTGACCTGTGCAACCATTGCACCGCTATAGGGAAATTCTTTCTTCATAATTGCCCTAGTGTATCTTAATATAGAAAGAGTGTAATTCACATCTCCATACATCTCTTTCATATTCAAAAGGATTTCATGAGAGGATTCAATGTCTACAAGTTACTTATGAAGCACATTAGATGGTGATACAAGAATGTAGCAACGAGCGATCGAATGATCCTTGTCCCACTTCTTACTGAAATCACATGCATCCTTTGTCTGATGGTCCTCATACTTTGCAGACGAGAACACATAAATTATATGTTCTATCTCGAGCATGAGTTCTGAATAATTTATACCATCCAATCGATTGACCTTAACCAGATTATTAAGTGGGTTGAGAGATTTCATTTGAAATAAAAGGAAGAAATAGAATACACTTTAATATCTTGATTAAGGAAATTAAATAATTTCATATTTTTAAATCAAGAGTTCTCTTATTTTTTGTACTTTGAAATGCTTTCTCTTATAAGCTTCCAAAGCACGAGGCAGGCTGACCAAATGCGTCACTATGAAATCTAAGTCTCCTTTCCATTTTCATTGCACCCCAATAGTATGAGAAAATACAACTACGATGAGAGAAGCGAGAACTCTCTCCACCTTACAAGTCCAACTCGTATTCTCAGTTTGGTCTTCAACACCCACACCCCCACGTATATAAAGTTATCATGTTGTCGATTAAATCAATCGTCAATGAGCGAATAACAATTTACGCTACGTGTAATCCAATGCCGTCTCGATAATATTGAGAACAACATTTGGGTTGCTACGCATACGTCCCATCTTTTTCGAGAAACGAAAAATTCGATCCATGTGAATTTGTATTCCTGAGTCATGACTACGCATGAGTGTCTTTGAAAATACAACCCATGGCGATGGAGTTCGCTGCAATGATAGAAGACCATGGATGTCATCATATGACTCGGTCCATATCATGCTTAAATTAATGATTAATCATGTCGAATCACATTCTCATGATTAATCTAAGGGATAGAGTCAGGACATATAATTATTGTCTTAATTTTAATCTAATCTGAACAACTACACTCAAGCAATCCCAACCATGATTTGATCTTTTATGCACTTGATGTTACCATATAGTATTACATCCACCCGTAGTACAATTCAATGGTCCAATTTTATTGTTAAAGTATGCCATGACTCCTCATGCCACTTCTCATCAAAACAGATCCAGCCAGGTGGGATAGACAATGCTAACAGGGAGCACTTCCACTGCAAAATGCGGTGCATGGTGCCAATTAAGTAACCCATTAGTATTTCCATGATGTAGACACCTTCTACAAAATAATTCGAGACAAACAATCAGTACATATTGTACTGAAGATGTTTTTTCAATCTTGTATGATACCATATAGTAACTCTAAGATATTTTATGAATTTAAAACCCCTTTAAATCTCCCAAAAGGTCGAGTGGAACAATCTAGACACTTCTTGAATTCAAAAATTTCCTTTTTGAATTTCAAAAGGTCCAGTGTAACAACCTAGATAATTTAAAAAATTAATCAAATTAATTCCACAAATTTTATTTGCATTGTAAATATTCAAATGCATAATTAATCAAGGAAAATATGAAATAAAAAGACATTATATTTTATTGCATATTTTCAAAATAAATAAATAATGATTTCTAATTATAATTTTACAAGCTACGACCATCACATTTCAAATTAGGAAGCATCATATAACTTGGACTTAAAATTCGTTGATATTTTTAAAATATTAAGTCCAACTCCATATGTAAATATATCAAATATATTTCCATCAATTTTGAATCCCAAAAATATGATAAACAAGTCAATAAGACGATCTAATCCTCTTCCAACTCCGTATATGGAGAAATTCAATTTCTCGAGACCGCACAGTCGGAATCGCGTGAGACATTTTCGCACTGATTGAGAACTTGATCTTTGATTTATTAATCAATATTTTATCATGTTATATGACTCAAAAACAATAGCTAAAAAATCGATATTTTCTTGCTACAATCTTTAATCGAAATCAGAGTCTATGATCATTTCTAAATATCGATTTTTCCCAAACTCCGGTAGCGGAAAACATGGATATGAGGAAAGAAGAGATCAAGGGAGGGTAATTTTGATCCATCTGTGTTTTTTTAAATAGTGGCAATTTCTCCCGTAGAAAACCGACCCAACATCCAACTTACCTTGGAATGACGAGGACTCATTTTCAGATTGGGTCCATAGACGAGGACCCAAGACTTAAATTACCCTGGGAAAAAAAAAACGCCTGGTTCCCCTCACTGCTCTTGAGTCTCCGCTCTTCCTCCCCTCTCTAGGATCCTCGCTCTCTCTTTTCCTTCGTCTATACCTATTCCCCCATCCCCGACCCACCATCGCCCCCTCCGCTCTTGTTATCCCGCCTTGCGCCGCCCACGGCGTTACCCTGCCATCACCGTGGTCGCCACGCGAGCCGCCGCCAACCCTCTGCCGCTGCCGTTCGAGCAGTGGTCCATACCTTCTCCTATTCTTCCATTATTCCAGATTAATATTCTCTTATTACTTTTTGTCCTATTATCTTCTTCGAGTTTTCTGTCGTAATTGCGGTCGTTAGTAACGTTTCTATTGTGGCTTGCGCAAGTTCGGGTTCCCAATAAATGCCTGTTTACCTCTATTGTTTGGCCTCTCCGCGGATTTATATTTTGCACACTCTATCATCGCAACAACATAAATGTCGGCATACCAACAAGTCGAAACATGTAGTTCTTTAATTTGATTCCACAATTAGTTTAGCATGAGCATCGACTCCACAATTGGTGAAATTATTTTGTCGTCTATTCTTGACAGATGTCTATATATTATCATGTATTGTTGCCAGGAATCTTTTTTTCTTTTAAATTTTGTCAGCAACTGTGAACTGCTTGGACGAGGAACTGAAGTTCCTTTAGGATCGGGTTTCACTGGTGTGGATGTTTAGTCTTTGAATTCTTACGTTGTCATCTGTTAAGCTGTTTTTTATACTTTGCTGGTTTGTTTGGCTGATCTACCGTGAGAATGTAACATCTTTTTTTCCTGTCTACAGTCTCAGACGTGTCTGTAGACAATTAAAGATGGGAATTATAGAGAAGATTAAGGAAATTGAGGCGGAGATGGCTCGGACGCAAAAGAATAAGGCCACAGGTAATTGTTTCTTTGTTACTCCATCCTGATATTGGCTTTGTCATGTCATCCCAAGATTGGCATACACTGGAGGACATCGAAACAACTGATTTGATTATATTTAGGAGTGTTCTTGGTAAGACCGTTTGTATATTCATCATCTTGTTAGAAAACATAATGCATTTTGGAGAACAACACAACCCACTTATTATTATTTTTGGGAGTTGAATATTCAGCTTGCCACACAATTCATATTTGTCACGTCTCCCTTCCTACCTAGTCCAAAATCATGTCCTTCTGTGGGTCCCCAACGTCAACTAGAGACTCTTGTATACTAAAAAAATCCTCCGATCTTTGATGCGATGAATCAGAGTGAACCCTTAGAGTCCAAGCACCAATATGTTATTTCTGACTAGTATGGGAGAAGGGTGACTTCAATGTTCAGGAAGGTGATATGCGGTATTCAGTCGGAGGGGTCATTGACTCACTGCATAGCGAGTATGCGGTATGCATGAGTATGCGATTTTATGCGGTTTGATATTTTTTTATTAAAAAATATATAAATAGTTAATATTATATTAGTATCCTCCAAATATTATATCCCTTGATTATAACAATACAGAATTGAAGGTACAAGGAACGAAACTATTGGGATAAAAAGTAATATATAGTCAAATCATCAATTGAAAGAGCATACGACTTTTAGTTTAAGGTGGGCGGGGTTATTTGGGTTTGGGGTAAATAACAATTTTTTATTAGAAAAGTGGCCGAGTAGGCGGCCACATAGGGGGGTATACTCGATCGAGTATGTGGGTCAATCCGCATACATGACCGTATCATCATACTCGGAACGGCAAGGCTACCGAGTACGAGTATGTGTTCGAGTATGCGGTATACTCGGCCGCTTTCCTGAATACTGAGTGACCTTTGAACTGATTAAGCCATGTATTTGTATGAGGTCTCCTATAAGAGACAATTTGTCAATAAGGTGAGTGTTAGATAGGGCAGAGTACTCTACCATAGTCATGATCTCAACCCATTGTCTTCTTGGGCACCGATGTGAAGGACCTGTACTAATGGGGTTGTATAGGAGTGTGCCCCATTTCAGAGATTTTTAAAGAGAATTTCTGGTCCGTATATGTGAAGGGACAAGACTCATATCCATCCGTGTAGATGAGACTCGATCTCGACCCTCTACTCATTATTCCGGGTGTAAGATCCTTTTGAGATTCCCATGATAGAACATACTTTTTGGTGGCACCTATATGAGAATCTTATGAGAAGTGTCCCATTTTGAGCTTCTTATGACTTATGTGAAGGTCCATTTCCAAGGTTTTTGAACGGGCCATCCCCATGATTTATTTGGTCCTTGAGAGAGATAGAGCTGTCTTTCGTGAAAATGACATGTTTTGGGCTAGAGTACTCTATGAGGGAGACTTATTGCAATCCAATGATTCTTATTAGCATTAATACAGAACAGAAGATCCTTGTCATCTACCTGACAGATTGTTACCTCAAGGCTCAAACTCTAGCCTTTTATTTCAGCCTGCTAACTAACATGATCCAAGATGCATCTGTACCGTTATCAATGATGAGGGATGTGTGTGTTGAGTCTTAATAATGTACATTGTCATGAATTATGCGTATGAATGATTGATTGCAAGCTGAGCATGCCATGCTCTAGCTTGAGGGATAATGTTGAGAGATATGAGGAGTCAGGTTAACTAGATTTTGTTAGGTATCAGATAGAGCGAGTTATATGGATCCTAGTTTTATCCCACATCTTCTAGTGATGGGAGGATTTGGATATCTTGGCTGGACTATATAAAAAGCCCCACACCTTTTATAATTGAGAAATGTAATAGCAAGATTTGACCTTTCGGTGTATCCTCCTGTGGAGTAGGATGGTCTGTAAGGATCGCCTCAAATTTCGTAGATCTATGTTTTGTTATTTTGTTTGACGGTGTTTATTTTTCTTCGTTTCAGTTTTCATAGAAAGTATCTCACAAAAGATTAATAATTTAATATGACAACAATAAAACGAGAGAAACTCGACGGTTTGGACATGTGCAAAGGTCACTTAGTGCTCTGGTTCAAGGTATGAGAAGTTGGAAAAAAAGTCATGTAAGAGGGTCTGTTAAGACAAAAGAAGTATCAGAAGGAAACTACTAGGAAGTATATAATTTTTTTTGGATCTAAGCCATGTTATGGCCCAATCTAGATCTGTTTAGAAACAGGGAGTCTATGTAATAATTCTCACTTAAAGTAGGAAAAGTCTTGGTTGTTGTCCCCTACAATGGCCTCAAATTTCAGCAAAATTCTATCGAATGTCCCTAAATTTCTAATTTCTTCGGATCAACGAAATCAAAATGCTACCTTATTTATTTTTCCAAGACACGGTGAAAAGTTAGCGAAATTTCATCGACATTGCATGTGATTTTGGGGAAATGTCAAAAATAAGGAAATTCACCCTTTGTCATTGAAATTTGCTTATATCAATGAATTTTTACATATTTCTCTATTGATGTGTTGAGATCTTAGAGAGCTTTATATTGTTTGAAGAAGTTGCTTTAGCTAGTTCCAAAACTTTACATCTATCTAAACTCAAACCAAATCAGTTAGAAACAGGGTTCAAGAGTTAAATTCAAGTTTTAAGCTTTATTTTGACATATATATTTGTGTAGTAGTTATTAAAAATGCCACCTCTATCTTGTTGAAGAGGTGATTACCATGGGGTTTTACCATGGGTTTTGCTTCTAGTTCAGAAATCATTTTTTATTCTAGGCAACACATTGCTATTATATGTCAACATGCGTGATGATTATGAAGATAATACTACTTCAAAACTTAGATTTACAATTCAGTGTATATTTCTATTCTATTTATTGATTTTAAGAACATCTACTGACAACTTCAGCGAAATTCACTGAAATTTCTCTTTCCGTGCTTTGGCGAAACGAAAACCAAAATCCGAAATTTAAGACCTCCAACTAACCTCAATAAACATGTAAGATCTGGGTTTGCTGAATGATATTGCTGCTATATTCTCTCCGTGGTATCAAAATACTGATCCTAGATCGGTGCATTCTCGATTGGTGCATTGATACCTCTACCCATTAAAAATATCAGTTGAAATGAAATAATTATTCCACTGTCATCTACACACAGATATGGAATAAGAAGCCTATAGTATAACTCCCAAATTCCTATAATGGTGAAAACCAACAAAAAATATTTAGATTTTTTAATGGTTTGCACAGAAGATAGATAAATAGATTATAAGCAATAAATTCAACCATTTCGTGGAAGTTTATCGAATTTAACTATAAAAAATATAGTTAATTGTTATGTTTTTTGATTACTTTACTGTTATCCTTGTTTTTTTTGTAGAATATCATCTTGGGCAACTAAAAGCAAAGATAGCAAAACTAAGGACACAATTGTTAGAACCTCCAAAGGTAATATTTTTTATTTGTTCCTCTCTATAGTTATAGGAAGTGATATAAAATTTATTATCTTTACATTGGTCTAGGCATACAACAACAGCCCTTTTCCCACATTATATTGGTCTGGGCATAAATGGCTAAATTTTCTCCCAAAATTTTTGTATTTCCTGCGAGGCAAATTTAAGTACTAAACCAAACCATGCTAAACCTTTTTCCACGTTAAGTGGGGATGGTTACATGGAATAGTCATTTTTAAGTAGATCTTCGGTCATTTCTTAGACTTAGATCACAGCACACATTATCTATAACCCACACTAATAGTGGGTTTTTTCCCTGCTTCATTTTGAGGATAACACGTGGCACTGTATGTTTCTTCCTTTTCCCCATTCTATCCCCATTCTCTTCTCCTCTCTCTCTCTCTCTCTCTCTCTTTCTTTCGACTATAGATCCACGTTCTCTTCTCCTCTCTCTCTCTCTCCCCACTATACATCCCCATTCTCCTCTCTCTCTCTCTCTCCACTATCAATCCCTCCCTTTCTTCTCTCTCCCCCTTACTTCTTTGTTATATACACGCTCTCTCTCTAATTGTTTTTCTAAATATAGTACTATATTAACAATAATTAAATAAAGGCAAATCTTATACTATTTATGTCCTTTATAATATTTAAAAAATATAGAATAGAATCTTCCTTTTAAAATGAGAAATTTTTAGAAATGAGATGTAAATTTTCAAAAAATACTTTAAGCACTCTTCATTTATAATGTACATTGATGTATTTTTTTATAGATATTTCTTAAATACATTGAGACCTTCCTTCCTCCGTTAACTGATTCAACGACTGATCTTCTATGATATTTATTTATATCTCGAATATTTGATTATGACCTTATGGTTCTTCCCCATTACATATTTAAGCGTGAATTTTAAATTTTTGATTTTTTATTTATTTTATTTTAAAAAATAAAGTTGATGGAGCATGCTTATTTCTTTTTACTACCATGTATTATATTTTGACAAATTCTAAAATATAAATCATGTTGTAGCTTTTAAATTTTCTAATTTAGTGTGGTTGTCAGTGAGCATTTTTACATATATGATTATCGACTATTGGATGTTACTCAATTACTTTTATAATTTTTTATATCTGAGTTTTTTTTACATATTATCATTCTATAGGTATCTCATTATACAAAGATGTTCCTCTATATTATACATAGGCTATAATTATATAATTCCACATGAAGCTTTTAATGTCATGTGTATACATATAGATAGTTAGTTATCAATATATTTTATAGATGGCTTTATTAATATTGATATAACGGAAATAATATGATTTTTGAATTTTTTTTGTATAACTATATATAGCTCCATTAATATAGGAATTTGACATAGGTAACCTAAATACTCATTTGGTTTAATATATATGCATATTTTATGGCATCTTTCTACAAAAATAATCCATATATATTTTAGGGAATAAGGACCCTGCCTCGGGTGGTGCAGGGAGCACCCCGCACCCGGCTTCCCGACCGTGGATCGCATCCGCGATCGACGGTACGCAATCTCCCAACCCGCCTTCCCGCACCCGCCTCTCTCTCGTGAAACCCGCCCCCGCACCCGCCTCTCTCGCGCGAAAAACCCCATCGCCTCCTCCCGTCGCAAGCCTCCCGCCTTCCCGCACCGCCCCCCCCTCTTTCGCCTCCTCCCAAACCCCATCGCCTCCTCTCGTCGCAGGCCTCCCTCCTCCCAATCGCCGGTGCTCGCCCCACCCGCACCCGCAGCTTAAGCCCCCGTTGCTCTCCCCATGGAGCCCTTTAGTTCCCTCACCTCCTTCGTGCCTCCACCCCATTCTGCCCTAACAATCTCATTACCTCGCATTACCCCGTCCTGTCCCAACGCCGCCCGTCCCTCGCGGATGAAGCCTGAAGATGTTGCAGAGCATCCGCCTCCTTCTTGACACTCCATTGCCAATCCCTCACGGAGTACGCGTGCGGATGATGCCGAGCGTCCAACCCGGTCGCTGAGGACGCAAGAAAAGGACGCCGAGCATCCCCGTCGAGTGTCAGCACCTACAATCGTCTCCAGAAATGGGACATTGGCCTCTTTATTTGTGCGACAACCATATTGACACCCTGTCGGAGATGTTTCGATCATGATGTATTTTTTCCTATGTTGAAGGATTTTTCTGTAGATTTGATTTTAAAAAGGAGAGACCCCGTATAACATGTTTGGAGCAAATTCCTTCAGTTTGTTCATCTCTCTCAGATTCCTTCAACTGTTCGTTCATATCTCTCTTCGTTCACTTGCTTGTAGTCTTCTGGAGTATAAATGTTATTTTCAGATGTTATGATGCCCCCTTTCACATGTTTTTTTCTTCACATCCATGTTTTTTTGTTTTTTTATTAGATTAGAATTCGCGAGTTTGTACCCATGTTATTTTCTTCACATCCATATTGTTTTTTATAAGATTAGAAATCTCGAGTTTATTATATTAGACGCTATAAGGCTTTTTCTCTTCACATCCAAATGCATACACGTAAACACATTATCTCATCTCTTCTAAATATTCACGGGTTTGTACATAATCTCAATGGCAAAAATAGGCTTTTTGCTATTGTTCTCCCATTGTATGTAATAAATGCTATAGAATTTAAAAGACTAGTCTTGATTCAAAATTAAAATTCGATTCAAAAGTTTGATCTTCTATGTCAATCATGGATTTTTAATTATTACTCAATACACTTGTTGCATTCAAAAATAAATAATCACGGATTGGATTCGAGGAAACGTATTCATTTCAACCTTGTATGAAAATCTGATTTCATTTCCCCAATTAACAATGTTGTGTCAACATCCTTCTTGTGAGCATCCCGAAGGCATTAGTCAGAGAGAGAATTCATGTTGTCTCAACAAACACAACTTAATCAATGTCAGCTGCAATTGCACTGCAAAGTTGGCCGTGGATAAGGCAATAGACAAAATAATTGTAGTGAGCAAGAAGTATTGATATTGGAACTAGACAGATAAACGATACGAGCATCAATCTATAATCTATATTACCCACGCATATTACTTGTGTCAAAATCCTTGTACCAGCATTTCTATCAGGGCATGCTCATCCACACCTGGGCTCATCAGATTGAAACAATTCGAGGGGAAAAATTTGGTCTACAACAAGCATACGTTATTACCTTCTTTAAAAAAAGAGCGTGTTTTGCTTTGTTTGCAAAGGGATGTACTTTGATATCCATCAATGCTGGGCAGGAATTTGTTTTAAATACTCATCAATATTGTAACCATGGGTTTCGAGCCATTCATTTGCAATCACAAATGCTTAGAAATGGTTGCAAAACAGATAAACAAATTGTCTCGTTCTTAATGTCCAACTAATCAGTTTTAGTGGCGTCCTAAGCACTAAAATAAGCTTAAAAGTTGTGCAACAGATATGTTCAGGTGCAAAGCATCTGTCAATATATGTGTTTAAAAAGTTGAAGCCACCACATTGTTATATAAATGCACATCAATGTTGATTCCTGTATGCGTAACCATCTAAATGGCTTGGATTTTATTAAAATTTGTTACTTCCGTATCATCTTAATTCCATTGGGTAATCATTCACACATTGATGCTAAATAATATGGAAGAATACACATGAGTGGAGGGAGATATACATGAACAAGCATCTACTCCAAACATTTAACCCGATGCATTTTCTTTTTTAACCAAAGATAAAAAAATTTGAACATAAAAAATCCACCACTAAGAGTAATCCAACAGTGTCAGTATGGTTATTGCACCAATTTAAAAACAAACATCTTATAAGTCTTGGATCCACACTGAAGTATATGAAAACGTGTAATCAAATCTCAAAAGAGGACCGATTCTAAGGCACAACATGCCGACAACATTTGATGAGATCTTCTGGCTGCATATAAAGCATGGGCTGAAGGAGGTGAGGGAACAAAGAAGGAGCCGGATGCTCTGCAACATCTTCGGCACAAAAGATCCCATTTCTGGAGACAATTGCAAGTGCTGACACTCGATGGGAATGCTCGGCGTCCTTTACATGCGTCCTCAGCGACGGGGTTGGACTCACGGCATTATCCTCGCACGTACTCCGCGAGGGACTGGCAATGGTGTGTCAAGAAGGAGGCGGATGCTCTGCAACATCTTCGGGCTTCATCCGCAAGGGACATGCGGCGCTGTGACTGGACAAGGTGGTGCGTGGTGATGAGATTGTTAGAACAGAATGGGGTGGAGGCACGAAGGAGGTGAGGGAACTAAAGGGCTCCGTGGGGAGAGCAGCGGGGGCTTGTGCTGCGGGTGCGGGTGGGGCGAGCATCGGCGATTGGGAGGAGGGAGGCCTGCGACGAGAGGAAGCGATGGGGTTTGGGAGGAGGCGAGAGGGGGTGGGGGTCGGGCTAGGGGCCGGTGCGGGAAGGCGGGAGGCTTGCGACGGGAGGAGGCGATGGGGTTTGGGAGGAGGCGATGGGGTTTTTCGCGCGAGAGAGGCGGGTGCGGGGGGCGGGTTTCACGAGAGAGAGGCGGGTGCGGGAAGGCGGATTAGGAGATTGCGTACCGTCGATCGCGGATGCGATCCACGGTCGGGAAGCCGGGTGCGGGGTGCTCCCTGCACCACCCGAGGCAGGGTCCTTATTCCCTATATTTTAACCCTATATTTTAAATACAAAAATGCCAACTTAATGGTAAATTTTTAACATGTATAATTGATACTTTTAAATATCATGATACATTTGATTGTATAAGTTCTATTTTATATTATTTGTATACATTTACTCACATCATACAAGTGTATACTTACACGATACTTTAAATTATGATACTTCAGATTATTCATATGAAATTAATGCCCTTCTAAATGTATATTGTTATTAATGATCGTTTTATATGGACTTTTATCAATCAATATGTATATATCTGCATGATTTTTGAAAAAAGTGATCATACCTAATTCCAATGTTATATACTCCAAATAATAGTTTTGAGACAAAGTTTTATGATAAAATATAATAATGAAAAAAAGATATTAGTTCAATTAAGATAGTGAATAATAAACTTATTGAATTATACATTATGACAAACAACAGAGGTGGGAAAAAGAATAGAGAGAGTTGTTAAGAAGATGTGCAACTAAAATACCACTTCAACCATTAAAATGAAGCTCAATTCTCACCTATAATAATTTCATAAAATTATACTCTTCTTGATTGAATCATTATTAGGTAATCATCATTAAACATTTACGTTTGAAGAGAAAAATATAAACTAGCATTTCTTTCATTATGATATAAAACCATTTACTCATGTTATGCACACCTATTAATTCTTTAGTAATTCCTCCTAAAATTTACAAATTAATAATAGTAACATGTATACAACTACGAATACATTCAATATCCGAACTTCTATTCTTTTACTTCATCTGATTTTCCTTCACTTCCATCAATATTCATTTTTTATTACCATCTAACATACTTATCTTTCTTTCTTTTAAAAAATAACTTAACTTTAGGATACAAGCTCTGATAAAGAACAACTGCAACGGAACTAAGGAGGAGTAAAAATACAGTCACAATTTTTTAGACTGAATTTCCATCTACACTTGTGTTTGATCTCTTAGTTGTATATTTTCTCCTCAATCAATTCCACGCTAAATAATGTTATATAAACAGTACATCAGTAGAATTGTGCCAACCACTTCTTCTAGGCATTTCATTATTTCTTTTTTTTTAATCTTATGTAAGTTATTTAATTCTTCAATTTTTACCCCGATATCTTATCATTCCATTTTCACCCATCATGCTCCAAAAATATTCTTAATATATTATATATACTTTTGAAATTCTACAACAAAAATTATCACGCCGCGAAGCGCGTGTATGCACCCTAGTATACTCTTAAATGTAAGTTTATGTAATTTCAATATTCAATTTTTCTGGTAAAAAAATGAAGCAGCTCTCCCAAGACTATAATAGATGGTCATTCTTGTTACTATTATAATTGGTCCAGGATACTGTTTCCTTAGTTTTGTTGCTTTCTTCCTGCTTTATTTTTGGGTCGATCATCATAAGCTGTTTTTATCACGGGGGCCTTACATCGAGGCCTCTTGATTTGATTATTGTAGCACCTAGTTGTGTTCATTTAGATTGCTTTTATCATAGCTTGCTACAAGAATACTTTGTCTAGATCATTGACTCATTTTTGTTGAAGTTTTTTAAGATTTGTTATGATTAGATTGCCTTTAGGTTACATCTGAGAATTTTGCCGTACAATCCTATGGATAATGCGTGGGCAAAAAGATATAGCCATGGTTATTTTCATTTCTAAAAAATAAGGCAACTCAAAGCTTTTCTCTGGTATTATATATTTTGTTTTCCATTTACGTTGATTTGCATTAAAGCCTGACCAATATGTTCTGATTTGACCATAATTCAAATTCTTTCAGTAAGTTGAACGTGTTAGCTCCTCTTCCTACTTTGCCAGGGATCCAGTGGAGCCGGAGAGGGCTTTGAAGTTACGAAATTTGGTCATGGTCGTGTTGCACTGATAGGATTTCCAAGGTTTGTTTTCCGTGCTTAAATCTGAGGGAAAGATGTAAAGATGGCTATGTAAAGATCATTTTTGTTTCTCTATCGACTGAACAACTACAATCACTTGGAGGCCCTTTTTGTTTTTTTAAAGTTATGTTTGTGTAACATGCTAGCTTAAACACACAGCTTTGTCTTTTGTAGTGTGGGAAAATCGACGCTTTTGACCATGTTAACGGGAACACACTCGGAAGCTGCATCATATGAATTTACCACACTCACATGCATCCCTGGGATTATCAACTACAATGATACCAAGATTCAACTACTTGATCTTCCCGGAATTATCGAGGGGGCTTCAGAAGGAAAGGGTCGTGGTAGGCAGGTAATTTATATTTCATTATTGTTGGTTTATCACTATTAACTTTATAATACGAGTTGCAACGTGAAATGCAATTTCTTTTAATTTGCCATAGGTATATTGTATATCCAATTTAGTTGATAATTCTTTTACTATGTTCTACTTGGTATAGTCATTGATCTTTGGCATGTGTTATCTTTTAACTTGAAAGGTAAAGTTAAAGGAAGGCAACATCCCACCTTCTTTGAAGTGGAGAATGGTCGCTGCAATTTGCGAGTTATTAGATTATAAAAATATGGCTTTGTATGTGGTTTGGACCATTCTTTTCCTTCTGAACCATAATTGGATGGGGCTCAATACTTTTTCTTCCACCTTTTGACTCAATAGCTCGTTAATTTGGGCAAGATAATTATCGTGGTTTGTTAGAAAATCGGAAGCGGAAGCGTAACATGGGAAAAGATAAACAAAGAAGAACAACGGGATTTTTACGTGGAACCCTACTCCGTGAGGAGCGGGATGAAACCACGGGAGAAGCCCTCAAAGGGGCGGATACTTCATTCCTTTTTCTCAATGAGTACAGGAAGTCTGGGGCTCCTTATATAGCCTCTCCAGAGCCTCCAAGTCCCACCACTAGACGATGTGGGACTAAACAACTGGGTGGGGTAAATGGATCTTCTCTAGGATCCATTTACCCTGCTACAACTCATGACGCATAGAACTAATACTCCAACACTCCCCCTCAAGCTGGAGCATGCAATGCTCAGCTTGGACAAACAGAGAGATACTCAACTCAACGCTACAGGACACTACGGACAATATCAACCCAACACGCACATTGCTGCAGTCGAGGACGTTGCTTCTCATGCCGTGCAGGTGAGGAGGACGAACGAGCTGGAGTGTGAGTCAACTGAAGAATCGGAATTTGACCGTCGAGTCTGAACTTGCGCCTGAAGTCTCCTCGTCGGAGAACTGGGTCTCTCCCATTTGGCTCAGAGAATGGTGCACTGCTCTGGTGTACCTATGATACCACATGAAAACCCTTGCCCTCAATGGCATAGGGAATGGTCCTCTACTCTGGAGTCCCTATAGCTCACATGAAAACTCTGGCCTTACAACTAGAAGAATGATGGGGACCTCTGACAATGATGGCGACATATGCACATCTGAAAATGACCGCAAACATATGCGTGTCTGAAACTGGAGACTCGGAAACTCTTGAACGTCGAGTCTGAATAACTGAATCTGTAGAGTCTGAACAATGTGAACTGGCCTAGAATATGAAGATCTGACATCTGGAGCATCTGAATAGACCTGTGACTCTACATATACTCCCCCTTTCTCCCATACTTGTCGGAAAATGAACATCGACGAAGTTGGGAGAAGACCAGATAGAAGGGAAAACAAAACATACTTGCGGCTTTTCATTTTTTTAAAGCCGTCATCATTTTTTTTGAAAACGTCTTTTTTTTAAAGCCGTTTCATTTTTCTTTTCGGCTTTCAATCAATTTTTTTTGAAATGCGTGCGGCTCTTTTTTTATTGCACGCACCTCTTCTTTTTTTTTTAAAAAACTTTCTTTTTTTTAAAGTCGTATACTCATTTTCGGCTTTTTTTTAGACATGCTCTGCAGGCCCCTTGGGCTTTACAATATTTTTTTTCTCTTATTTTTTTTAATGTGGCCCACTTGGGCCCAACTCATCTTCTTTTTTTTTCCAGCCCATTGTTGGGCTTCATTTTTTTAACACAAACATTTCCAGCCCATTTGGGCTCTCAAACAGCTGGCCAATTAAAAAGCTGCAGCCTTTTAGGGTTCACGTGGGAACCCTCTCTACAACTATTGCCGCCGCCTCCCCCCAAAGGGGTTCTCTGTTTCGCGAAATGGTGTCGCGTGAGTTGCGCACGAGGAGATCTCAGAAGGACTGGCGACTGGCGACTCTGGAGTGCGGGGGGCCTGGCGTGTGTGCCTGTGAGGGTACGAGCGACTGGAAGATGCGCGGTCTCCTCGCGCATGTAGGAGATGCCGCCACCGCCTAGGTTGCTGCGCGATGGGGTGAGGCGGTGCTTGGGGCTTTGCTCCGCGTGCCTGGAGGGGCCTTGCGGCCTTGCGTCGCCTTGCTGGGAAGAAGAACGGCACCGTGAGGGGGCTTCATCTGCCGCGCCGCCATCATCAGGAGACTGGAGGGTGCCCTGCTAGATCTGGAGAAGCTCCTCCAGGAGAGGAGCGGGGCCCGCTTGGAGCTGCTGGGTGCGCCGCCTACGGGAATCCCTGGAGGGATGCGAGGAATCATGCCTGGAGATGCGTTATAGATCCGTGAGGGAGATGCGGCGCTGGAAGATCGTCTGGATTGAGATGGCGCCTAGGGGCGAGATCAGGGATGAGGTGCGCGCGGCTCCTTCGTGTTACACCCTGGAGGTCTGTCCTGCTGCTGCCAGGAACCCTAGGCGGAGGAGAATACCGCTTGGGCTCTGGACAATCGAATCGGCGGCATCTGGACATTGTATCTACTAGGGTTTCAGAAACGAAACCCTATCGTTGGCTGGCAGAATGTCCATACCATCTGGAACTTAAAGAGGAATGAGAGATCTGGAACTTTATATTCGAAATAATAATCCTCCAACGTGTATCGAATAATTGGAAAACTGAACCGAATCTCAATAAAAATAATGAACACAAAACGCCTCGAGAATCGACCCGCTCTGATACCATGTTAGAAAATCGGAAGCGGAAGCGTAACATGGAAAAAGATAAACAAAGAAGAACAACAGGATTTTTACGTGGAACCCTACTTCGTGAGGAGCGGGATGAAACCACGGGAGAAGCCCTCAAAGGGGCGGATACTTCATTCCTTTTTCTCAATGAGTACAGGAGGTCTGGGGCTTCTTATATAGCCTCTCTAGAGCCTCCAAGTCCCACCACTAGACGATGTGGGACTAAACAACTGGGTGGGGTAAATGGATCTTCTCCAGGATCCATTTACCCTGCTACAACTTATGACGCATAGAACTAATACTCCAACATGGTTCAATGTGTGGCTAAGGGTGTCACATGTTTATGTTGCAACAGATATGAGCCCATGTTGAGCCATTATGCAATAAAAGTTATTACGCTTTATATCATTTCATTATCTGAAATAAAACATAATTGAGTTTGCTTTAGTTATAAGATCCCTCAGTACGTATAGGGACACACCATGATCATCTTCATCATAACATACAATTGTTGATCTGAATAGTTAGATCAAAAAGTTGATGCATAGTTATAGACCTAAAGAGTTAGATCGAGGACACTAGCATCATAAAATGATATTCAAGAAAGATCTCCAATTCGAGAAGAGATGGTAATTTCCATAAAGAATGATATCAGAGGTGTTGGATAAGTCAGGTTAAAGAGTAAGTTGATGAGATCGAGATATTAAGACTCGTATCATATACTGTCACGAAACGAACGTGCTTCCTTTGACCATAGACAAACACACACACATGTGAACGTGTACATATGGTAAACTAATAGGTTTATGTTTTGACAAGATCTATATACCGTCAAGCTAGTGTAGATACACGGGAATATGAGATGTATGATCTTTCAAAGGAATCATACATGTTCATTCTTACTAAATCGGAAGATATGATCTCACTCGTGAGACATTGGGGTCATAACGTATTCCATTAATGGTTATTTTATTTATGAAATAGGTTATGAGTTCGAGATATAAATATATGCTTTTGGAAAACATATGATTTTCTTTTTGAGGAAAAAGAGTGCGTGTTATTGAGGAGACGTTCACCCATAAACTTCTATATATTTACATTATAAAAAAATAACAATTGCAAAGATCAAAAGGTCTTTAGTCTTTTTGCAATGTTCAAGAAATTGGCCGCATGGACTGCATATGCGGTTGCAAATTCCCATGCGTCTTGAATGCCAAATGGTTTCGTTAATCACTCCATTATGCGCTCCTTCGCATATGCAGTCCGTATATGCCCGCATATGCCCTGATTATGCGTTCGATTTCCTGCTGTTACTTGCCTTCACTGCTCCACCTTCTATCTGGATACACATCTTGTTAGTGCTTCTCTTGGGTTCCCAATTATTATTGGGTGATCGTTATCGCCACTTGTGCTCCGTAATCTCATAACTTATATCATTTTTTTACGTATCTAAAGTAGTACTTCGGTTATAATCCCGTGATTTCTTGAATATATGCATTGAAACACAAATCATAGAAAAATATTGAAACTATAGTTATTAATACTTAAATTGTAAGAAGAAATTGAAATTATGGTTGTTGGTTTTGCATATAATTCCATATCTAATATTACAATCAATAGTTGTTGGATATATACTTCTTGAATATGTGCATTAAAGTAAAGAAATAGTTTCTTTGTATGTTGGACTATGTAATAGTCAGGTAATTTGATCTCTAAAGATCCAACTACCCTCCGCGATTTCTTGAATATATGCATTGAAACACAAATCATAGAAAAATGTTGAAACTATAGTTATTAATACTTAAATTGTAAGAAGAAATTGAAATTATGGTTGTTGGTTATGCATATAATTCCATATCTAATATTACAATCAATAGTTGTTGGATATATACTTCTTGAATATGTGCATTAAAGTAAAGAAATAGTTTCTTTGTATGTTGGACTATGTAATAGTCAGGTAATTTGATCTCTCCAAGATCCAACTACCCTCCACTCATGTTTAGTCCTGCATCTACTATCCGTGGGACTCCGATTTATCTGTAGGGTTATATAAGGAGCCCCACACTCCCTGTGCTCATTAAGAGATTGCAATAAAGATCCAACCTTTAGAGGTCTTCTTCCGTGGTTTCATCCCCCTCCTCTCGGAGTAGGGTTCCACATAAAATCTGAGCATTCTGTGTTCCTATTTCTTCATTTTATTATTTTGATTATCGTCACTCCTACGTTCTTTATTTTCAACATGGCATTAGAGCAGTCGATTCTACGGTTTGATTGTCGAGTTTCAATTCTGATTTCGTCTTTGAAGATTATTTTCAATGCAATAAAGTTCGAGGGTTTCTAACACCCTAATTCTACACGAACTTCAAGATTCGAAGACAACAACACATCTTTAGGGTTCGTTTTTGGGAGACATCGGGAACCTTGGTTCTCCAGTTATGATGATCTGCATGTGTGAGTCATCTTCCCAGATTCGTTCTTCGAGATGTGTGACGGTGTCCATGAGAGACCTTCAATGAAGATCTACATATTTCTTTTTCTTTTGGATCATGCCAAATTGTTCTACTCCAACCAAGCAACAGCACGGGGAGCATCTCTGCAACCATCTCTGCAACCAACTAGGCATAGATGTTTGGGGTTCATGTGCGAGCCATACTTCGAGCCACATTTTGAGGAGACTTCCTGTTTTATAAATTAGGCACAACTCTAGGCGCAACTTTGAGCCACACTTCATGTTCTCCAGTTCTGTAAATCAGACGCAACGCCATGTGCTTATACCCTCCGTAGCAGCAATGAAAGCATCAATGCCACCCATGTAAAGTCACCCAGCCGAGGCCCAGTTCTCCACCTCACTGGCAATGCCAAACTGCCATGCACGATCATCTCCAGTGCATATCGCCTCTTCTCACGCTACCCTACATCCCTAGGCAACGGTGCAGAACCCATCAATGGTGGGTTCGTTCATGGATCCTATTCAGTTGTGGTGTGTAGAAAGAAGCCGCAAAGGGGCGATGGGTACATGAGAACCTTAAGGGCCCGTTTGTTATGCCAGAATAGAGGGGAGAACATAATCACCACTCCTTAGTCGATTTCATTCCTGTGTTTATTAGATTGTATTATGGCATGGCTAACAATTATAATGGAAGCCCTCATACATGAGAATAGGCATTCCTAAATACCTACCTAGGAATTGGGATTCCATTCCTTACAAATGCTAAGGAACGCATTCTTCTTCTATATTTTTTAATTCATATACCATTGTTACAGTCTGGTGGTAGTACAATGTGTCTACCACCCAAAATACTAGGGTTCAAATCCCTCGTTGTGGGGGTTGCGTTAGGTCACCGATAGCCAACGTAAAAATTAGTCAGTTCTTTCAACATGGATTTAAGCAAAAATCTATATAGTCGACCATACTTAAAGTGGGAGAAGGCTTCACCATATACCATTGTTACAAATATATGCATATATGGATGTAAACGATTAGATAAGTTACAAATATATGTGTTGGGAAAAGAGTGAAAGTCTGGTTATCACACTGTAGCTGTATAGGAAGAGGAGCATCTATATGTAAATCCGCTAGCAGTGCTCGAACCCACATCATATCTGTGCTTGCTTGTGCCATAGCCTTATATTTAGATTCAACACTTGATCTAGAAACGACAATTTGCTTCTTACTTTTCCAAGAGACGAGATAATCACCAACAAATGCCACAAAGCCTGAAATGGACTTTCTGTCCTTGTGGCATCTTGCATAGTCTGCATCTGCACATATTATAATAGTAAGATTTGCTCATTTCCTGAATAACAATCCTGCACATGGAGATGACTTTAGGTATCTCAGTATCATATATATATATATATCATCCATGTGTACCTGTCGGGGTTGCTCCATGAACTGACTCACCCTACTAATTGCAAAGGCGATATCAGGTCTAGTGATAGTAGCATAGAGAAGTTTTCGCACTATTTCTCCATATCTTCTCCTGTCTACCTCACCTGTATCATCTTCATAGAGTCTCACACTGGGATCCATAGGGGTAGTGGCAGGTCTATACCCAATCATGCATGTCTCAACAAGCATATTTGTGACGTACTTCCTTTGGGTCATCACAAGATCATGCTGATTCCTAGCAAACTATAACCCCAAGAAATACCTTAGGATGCCAAGATCCTTGGTGACAAACTGACATCTTAGAAACTCCTTTGCCCCTTTTATCCCCTGCACATCATCTCCTGTAACAAGTATGTCATCAACATAGACCATGATAATGACGGTACTTGTGGTTGTCCTCTGTACAAACAATGAATGGTCTGCATTTGACCTTCTAAACTCCTACTTTTCAATTAAATCCGAGAGCGTTTGAAACCATGCCCTCGTGCTCTTCTTCAAGTCATATATTGCCTTGTGAAGTCTACAAACCTGTTGACACTCACCCTCAACAACAAACCCTAGAGGCTGCTGCATGTAGACTTTTCCCTGGAGATCACCATAGAAGAAAGTATTTTTAATATCAAGCTGAAATAAGGCCAATCACGTACCACTGCAACTGATGGAAGAACTCGTAGAGTTGAGTGGTGAGCTACATGAGAAAAGGTGTCCAGATAATCCACGCCATACGTCTGAGTAAAATCCTGTGCAACTAATCTGGCATTGTAACGATCAATGCTTCCATCTGCATTGTGTTTCCTTGTAAACACCCATTTGCAGCTGACAATAGATGCTCCATTGGGAGAAGGAACCATGCTCCATGTACCACGTGACTGTAGGGCAACCATCTCCTCCCCCATAGCTAGACGCCACTGATTGTCTTTCAATGCCTCCTGGTAAGCCCATGGTATTACCACGACAGATAGTGCAACACCAAACTTCCTGAAATCCCGTGTCAAGCGATCAAAGGAGATCGTGGAAGCTAGTGGATATGTGTCACATGTACGCTTCTGCCTTCGAATGGCAATAAGAGTATCCAGGTCATTGGGAATCTCCTCTAATTGAGAGCTAGCCTCCTACAAAGGTTCCTGCTCAGACAACTCCAGATCCATCGTGAGAAACCTTGTATTCAGAACATACCTGAGGCGTGCTGGATGACGGGCATAGAACATGAGCAGAAGATGACCAACGTGTATATTGACGTGGAAATGGTGGAACATCAGGTACAAACATGGCCTCAAATTTCAGCGAAATTCGGTCGAATTATTGTCGAATATCGATATCCAATCGAAATCGAAATTCGACCGAAATGACCGAAATGATCGAAATATGGGGGTCCTAGTACAAAACATGACCGAAATGATCGCAATTTCGGTCGAAATTCCATCGAAATTCTGTTTTGGTCGATACCGAAATGGTGACCGAAACCGACATTTAAGGCCTTGGGTACAAAAGGTGGTATAGAAGGTGGTGATGTATGTTGGAAAAAAGAGTGAAATGTTGTTTATTCCATGAACCTTAGGCTCTCTTATATAGGGGAGAGACCTATGTGTAAATTACATAAGATAGGCAAGAGAACAGAAAAATAGGAAAGCAGTACAGAAATATAAATATGACTCTACACTACCCCTCAAGATGGAGCATAGATGTCAATGACGCTCAGCTTGGATGAGCACTCCTGAAAAGGCCCTCTGAGCAAAGTCTTAGTGAAGATATCTGCAGTCTGATCCCCAGAGCTCACATGTGAGGTAGAGATAAAACCTTTTTGAATCATATCCCTTGTGTAGTGGCAATTCACTTCAATATGCTTGATTTTCTCATGAAATGCATGATTGTTTGCAATGAACAGAGCTGCCTGGTTATCACATTGTAGTTGCATAGGAATAGATACATCTATATGTAAATATGCCAGTATTGGTCGGACCCGCATCATTTCTGTACTAGCTTGTGCCATAGCCCTATATTCAGACTCAACGTTGGATCTGACAACCACAATTTGCTTTTTACTCTTCCAAGAGATGAGAGAGCATCCAACAAAAATCGCAAAGCCCGAAGTGGACTTTCTACATCCTGCATAATCGGCATCAACACATGTAGAAACCGTAAGTGTTGCTCCTTTTTTGAATAATAATCTTGCACCTGGAGAAGACTTTAGATACCTCAAAATCATATATACAACATCCATGTGTACCTGGGTATTCAAGTGGTAATCGAGGCTAAGAAATTCCTAGATCAACAATTTGTCACTAAGGACCTGGGAGAGTTGAGGTACTTTCTAGGCCTAGAATTTGCTAGAAATAAGCAAGGCTTGGTGATGACACAGAGAAAGTATGTGATGGATCTTCTTTTCAGAAGCCAGAATGGCATGGTGCAGACCGACAGATACACCTATGAATCCAAGTATGAAGTTGCATGATAACATCACCGAGGAAGTGGATAAGCGAAGATATAAAGAGCTGGTAGGGAAAGTACTTTATATCACAATTACCAGACCTGATATCTCTTTTGCTGTTAGTAAGTTACTCAGTTCATGGAACAACCACGACATGTGCACATCGATGCAGTCTACACGTTCCTCAGATATTTGAATTCATCATCAGGAAATGGCTTATTATTCAATAGGGTTACCTCATTGTCTATCTCTGGCTATGCAGACACAGATTATGCTGGGTGCCCCAAAGATAGGAAATCTACCTCAGGTTTCTGCATTTTTGTTGGAAATTCACATGCGTCATGTAAAAGCAAGAAGCAAACGGTGGTGGCAGATCCAGTGCAAAATCTGAATATAGAGCCATGGCTCAGAGCAGTCCCGAAATGATGTGGATAAAGTATTCTTTCTTTTTTTTTGACTGAAAAAACGAAGGGGGAGCCTTCCCAAGGCGGGAGTCACCACACCAACTCTTTCATTAATAGCAAAAAGGTACATCAGTTGGATATCCAGAAGTTGTACAAAGCATTACAATGCGCGGGCACATTCTCATAGTAGAACCGCCGTCCCTTGGATATGCTATCATTCTTGCCTACCCAAATAGCCTAGAGGACGACAAATGGCCTCGAGACGTCGTCCGAGGACCCAAGACCCACCAATCGAATAGATCTCCAGAAATTCTCCAAGCTGGATGCCTGGACCCAAGTCAGCCCCAACGACTCCCAGACCTGCACCGAAGACCTGCAACCGAAGAATATGTGCTCCGCATCCTCCAAACACTCCTCGCATCTATCGCAGCTCAGATCTGCCACACCAAACAATCTCCCCCTCCTTACTTTGTCACACAAACGGTTTCTCCTTAGACACCACAGGAATACCTTAACCCGAGTAGGAATCTTGGCCGCCTAAATCACTTTTAAGTCCGCGTAGAGGTCTTCATCACGCCCCATTCCTCCAGCACACAGCTTCTGATAGGCGCTCTTTACAAAGAATCTTCCATCTGCCCACTCAAAATGGTCCGGCTCACCAGACATCTCCCCAGGAGAGGGAACCTCCGACTGCAACCGCAAGAACTCATCCAGCCGCTGATCCGACAGAACCGAAAGGAAGATAGGGGCCCACGACCCCGAGTCCGCCACCTCCGCCAGCTGCGCCCCCTGTTAGCTGCTAAGGCCATCAACTTCGGGAAACGGTGGCCCAACACCCCCTCCCCCGTCCAGTCATCCAGCCAAAACCTGAAGAGCTGACCATTCCCCAACCTCGGCCGCAGGAAAGACCTGAGCTCCGGAAGCACGGTATGGATCCCCATCCACAACGAAGACTCCCCAGACTTCCTCCCAGCCACCAACTCCCCAGTGATCCCGTAAATCCTCCTCAGAAGCCTGGAGACCAACGAGTCAGAGGAGCCCCAAATCTGCACCACCCATTTGGTAAGCAAAGCTTTGTTCATCATCTCCACATCCCGGACACCAAGGCCCCCCTCAGCAAGAGGCCTAGCAAGATCCTCCAAGCAACAAGATGCAAGCCCCTCTTCGTCTGCCTCCCATCCGACCAAAAGAAAGACCTCATCAAAGCCTCCACCTTCCTTCTAACCCCAACATGCATCAAATGCGTCGAGTAGAAAAAAACTGAAATGGCAGAGAGAACGTGCTTCAGCAGGGTAAGCTTCCCACCCTTGGACAAATTAGAAGCCTTCCAGCCTTCCAACCGCTCTTCCATTCTCCGAAGGATACAGTCTCAGTCCGACCTCCTCAACCTACTGTCAACCAGAGGCAGCCCCATATAGGAGATCGGCAATCGCCCCAGGGGGCACCCCGTCCACCCTGCGAGCCTGCAGCTTTCCTCGTCGTCCATCCACAACGGATTCACCACCGACTTCTGCCTGTTAATCTACAAACCCGAGAGGCACCCGAACATATCCACCAGAATAGCAACATTGTGGTTCTGCTCCTCCGTCCCCTGCATGTCGTCCGCATACTGCAACACAGGTACTGAGATGTCCCCCAGTCGGAATCCCTCACACCACTCCTCCCCTACCGCTCGCTGAAACAAAATCGCAAGACAATCTGCCACCAACACGAAAAGCAGAGGAGCCAAGGGGCAGCCCTGTCAAACTCCCCTCTGCGGCTGAAACCACCCACCTTCCGGCCTGCCGTTGACCAAGACGGAGCACGAGCAAATAGTGACGCATCTCTTGATCCAACGAATCCACTCTTCCGGGAACCCCCTCCTCTGCAGCGAGACCCACAAGAACTTCCAATTGACACAATCGTAGGCCTTGGCGTAGTCAATCTTCCAAATGCCCCCCTTCTGTCTGGACCTCTTCCACTCAAGACAAATTTCTGAAGCCGTCACCAGTGTTCACTAAATCGGCCGCACGGGCCGCATATGCGGCCGCATATGCCCGTGCGGCGTGCAGACCGCCCCGATTACTTGAATCAGTGCATTATGCGCCCTCCCCGCATATGCGGCCCGCATATGCCCCGCATATCCCGCATATGCCCCGCATACTGCTCCAGCAGCTCCAACTTTTCAATCTTCTCATTCAGGTCCTTAATTTTGTAATTCTGCCTCTTCATTCAATTGTTAGAATATGACATGCATTTCTATACAATTGCAATGCATTATACCATTATGTATATGCAATGTTTTATGTTTTTCTCATGTATTATTTTCACGAGTATATGCAATGTATCGTCGAATATTTTTTAGATATGTCGATTGAGGTTTTGCTCATGTAGTGCATGTATGTGTATGGAAGTTTTGTTATTACGAATCATATAATGTAAAGTTTTTATGGTAAATATTTTTTTTTGTGATTAAATATGAGGCAATTAAAAGTATATATGCACACCCATCTAACATGAACTGTTTTTCTTAGATCTTCTTTAACTCCACTTAGATACATAACTTCAGTGGTAATGTTATTCATAGATATTTTTTATTTTTAAATTAAAAATTAGAAAACCGCTTAGAACCGCATATGCCCCGCATATGCCCCCGCATACCGCTTAATCAGTATTCGGTGACCAGTCCGAATGCATACGCATACCGCTTTCCTGAACCTTGGCCGTCACGATCCCATCCGCCATACAACGCCCCGGAATGAAAGCTGATTGCGCTCACCAGCACCTTTGCGACAATGAGATAAATGCCATTAGAAATAGAGATAGGCCTGAAATCCCCCACCCCCACTGGGGTATCTTTCTTCGGGCAACAGAAATATC
Source organism: Ottelia alismoides (assembly GCA_037367405.1). Lineage (NCBI taxonomy): Eukaryota > Viridiplantae > Streptophyta > Magnoliopsida > Alismatales > Hydrocharitaceae > Ottelia > Ottelia alismoides. Next base: position 185,759 of record JAZKJV010000493.1, on the reverse strand, counting down.
AAAGCCTTGTTAACTTTCTCAAACCCCCTGTTGCCACTCCTAAATTCATCCAAAATCTCCGAAATGTCACCCTTCAGCAAATCCAAGAACTCCCGATAAAAGGATATAGAAAAGCCATCCGGACCAGGAGCCCCATCCACATTTAAGCTCCATACAGCCCTACGCACCTCCTCCTCCGAAAAAGCCGCCACTAACGAGTCAGCCTGGGGCCCGCTCAAAGATCCCACTCCCAGACCCGTCCACCCCCAGCCACAATCCTCCCGCACCTTACGCGAAGCCCCTACGAAGTACTCCCGCAAGGCACCATCAATGCTCCTTTCACCCGACACCCTCACCCCTCCTACCTCCACCTCGTGCAGAAAATTCCTTCTCCTTCGCCCGGGCGCCAAGGAATGAAAATAGCACGTGTTCGCATCGCCTTCCCTCAACCACTTCTGGCTCGACCTCTGCCGCCAATGAACCTCTTCTTTCCTGTCTCCAGCAATGCCACCTCCAAATATGCTACCCTCTCATCCACCTCTTCTGGAGTCAGCCCCCGCTCATCCTCCACCCCATCCAACCTGTTGATCCCCGCCTCTGCCTCAGGCCTGACAGCCTTCCGCCTCCTGATGACCTCCCTCCCATACGACAACAGCAACCGCCGTAGCGAAGCCAACTTAGCCGCGAACCGTGACACCGCAGAACCCAACACTTCACAACCCCTTCAATGATCAACCACCAGCTCCCGGAAGCCCTCCTCCAACAATCAATTCCTCTCGAAACGAATGAAGAACCGCCCCATCCGCTCCTCCCCGGAGAACCAAAGAATGGGAGTGTGATCAGAAAGTGTCCTCAGTAGAGCTCAAGCCCTCGCCAGCGGGAAGGCCTCACCCGCCTCCACGGACATTAGGAACTTGTCAAGCCTGGATCTCGACCTCGCATTCCTCCAAGTGAATTTGCATCCAGCCACATCAACAACAGATAGGCCCAAGGAGCTAGACGCCTGCCTGGATTCTTCTGACCTCGAGTCTCTACCACTGCCCCCCCAGGCATGTCGCCAGGAAACAACGTGACGTTCAGGTCCCCACCGATAATCCAGACTCCAACCCCCACCTTCGCAGCAACAAGCACCAAGTCCGCAGCCAGCGAGCCATCCTCCCGCCGACACGGGCCATAGGCATTGGTGACCCACATGTGAACCCCAACCGCCCTCCGGAACAGCTTCACCGTCAAAGAGAACGTCGAGAAAGAAGTCCCCAACTAATCAAAGGAATCAGACCGCCAACCAGATAAGAGACCCCCAGAAGCTCCCACGCCCCCTTATCCGCCAACGAGAAAAGCTCCCCCCTGGACAACTCCTGCCGCAACCTCTCATCAAGGGACTGCAACTTCGTCTCCTGAAACAAGAAGATATCCGCACCAGCTTCTCTCACCAGATTCCACACTCCAAGCCTTTTATCGGGGCGGCCCAAGCCCCTCGCATTCATGGACAAGATCTTCATTTAGCAACCTGAAGCACTATCTTCTTTGGTGGAATGACCCCCAAGCGCCGCACGAGATCCCTATCCAGCGCTGCAAACCGGTTCCGAATCTGCAACGGACTGACAGGAACCTGATGCATAGACTCGACAGGTGACTCCGTCGCCCAGGAGGCCCTCACCGCAACCCTCTTCACCTTCCCCGACCTTTTCCGGGCACCCCCCCTCATAAGCCAAACCAAAACGCCTCGGTCCCAGACTCGCCCCCTCGTGGACCAACGCCACAGGCTCACGCCCGCCAACCTTACCACCAATGTCCATCACAACTGGACGAGAACGCCCACCGATGGCCACCTCAGAGCCATCACCGCATCCCACGGCAGAGCCCACCTTCACCACCCCGGAAGCACCCACCCTCTCCTCCCTCCGCAGCAGGGCGGCCTCGCCCCCACGCACACCGAGACCTCCCCCTTCCGAGTTCGCCAGACTCGAGGCAGGCGGAACCCCCTCCACCTCCAGAACACGCAGCTGCCCGAACCCCAAGCTCCCTCCAGACCTTTCCCCGCCAACCACCTCCATCGTAGGTGCCGCACAACACCCACCGTGGGGCCCGCCCGGAAAGCCACTCGACGAAAGACCCGAACAAACCCCAACACGAACCCCCATCTCGCGATCCAGACCCGAAAGTATGTTCTTTCTGACCTCCACATTAGTGTGACTCTCCCTATGCAGTTGAAATGCGACAATTAGACAGCCTTGTTCATTACCAATAATCCATCATTTCATGAGAGAACAAAGCACATCGAAGTAGATTGTCATTTTACTCGCGATATGATTCAAAAGGGACATGATTCCTGCCTCTCGTCAGTTCAAGTGACCGGACAACTGATATCTTCACCAAGTCACTCATTCGAGGACCTTTTGAGAAATACAGTTCCAAGCTGAGCATGATATATATTTATGCTCCAGCGAGGGGGGAGTGTTGAGAGTTTTATACTTTTATGTTCATGTATTTATTTATCACTCTTTATTTTGTTTGTCCTCTTTAGTACCCACTTAAATGGTCTGGTGGTAGTGTAGTGTTTCTACCACCCAAAAGACCAGGGTTCAAATCCCCCTTGTGGGGGTTGTATTAGGTAGTCGACTACCAACGTAAAAAACAGTCGAATCTTTAAACATAGATTTGAGCAAGAATCCATGTAACCGGCCCTACTTATAATGGGAAAAGGCTTCATCATTTTTGTTCTTTATGTCATTTTCCCATGGCCTCTCAACTCTATATAAGAGAGCCATAGGGCACCATAGAATAACAAGTTATTCTTTTCTCCCAACAAAAGATGTAGATGACTCGAAGTTATTTTTATGTTTTTATTTTAAATCAAATGTGGATGTCATGCCAAATTGAATCACCGTCATTTGACTTTACAAAGAGATAAATAAAAAAAACATATAATTGGCCGGACTTTTCTTTCTATACATGTTAACATACGTAAATGTTTGAAGGTTACTGACATGCGTTTTGTTAACTAGTTTTACTCAACATTCCTGTTCATGCGTCCTAAGCTAATTTAATTTGAACATGAGAAGTCCATGTAACTCGATTACATATCTAACACAGGAAAAGACTTGGTTTTTGTTTTGATTGGTTTTCTTTTTCACTCTGTTATCTTTCAATCGGATGTCAAGTTATCAACACAAGATTAAGATGCACGTTGCAGTTGGCTAACGTATTACTTTGTTTTTAACCATATCTAAGGTTATTGCTGTCTCAAAGTCCTCGGATATTGTTTTGATGGTTCTGGATGCTTCAAAGGTGAGTCTTGTATTGAATATTTATTGTATCTTGAGAATTTTGTAGCATGCAGTAGGTCGTCAACTTATATCACCCTTCTTTCTCTTCCCTTGGAATAAAGTTCCTGTCACTCTAACCCTTGAATTTTTTCAGAGTGAGGGTCATCGTCAGATATTAACAAAGGAGTTGGAAGCTGTTGGCTTGCGTCTAAACAAGAGGCCTCCACAAGTAAGATTTGTCTCTTATACCCTTTTCATCCGTCTGTTCTTCACTGTTCTGAGCACTTGACCTGGTGACAACAACGGGAAGGGAGGGCTGCAACGACTGAACCAGATGGATGCAGGGGGGGACACGAGCGCGGTTGGGTTCTAAGGGGTGATGGAGATGAGGGAGCAATGGGGAGGTGAAAGAAACTGGGTGCAGGTGAGGCTGTCGAGCTAGGGGGATGCTCGATGGGCTTTGGGACTCAGGGAAAGGTATTGTGACTAGCACAGAAGGCTCGGGGGAGGCACGCTGGCACAATGACGGAAGGGTCATGCGGTGCCACATGGTGCTGTGAGGAGTCATGAAATTACATGACGATGTGTATTTACAAGGGAAAACACGGTTGCTTGGAAAGGGGTGGCCGGAGAAAGAGGCGGAGGTGGACTTGTGGACTTGTGGAGGGAAGGAGGAGTCATATTCAAGTAAGGAGGAAAACGAAGAAGATGATGAAGCCTGCGGGAGTTAACGTGACTGTTCAATTTTATACTGAAAAATCATCAAGGTTAACAATTAGGGAAAGCAAGTTAACAGGTTGGATATGGGGGGGGGTATATATTTTCAAAATGAAGTTTGTTGGGGCATACATGTAATTTTCCAGAAACATGGGACTTCAGTGTAATATTGATTGAAATGGGGGGTATGTAAATATCCCAAGAATATATCTTGTTCCATGACTTTGGTCACGATGTCATTAAAAATGTACTTTAAAAGTTTTAGGGTAAATAACAAAAAGGGTCTCAACTTTTCATCGATTCACAATTAGGGCCTCTTTATCTAACTGTCACAAAAGGGGGCCTAATCTTATTTCATCTCAAATGTAGTCCTCTGTAAGCTTTCGTGACCCTTCTATGTTGACATTAAATCCTAACGTTGAAAGTAAAAGTCCTTTATTACATTTGAAAAATGAGACTCCTAATTGGGAATCGATGCATACTTGAGGCCCGTTTTTGTAATTTACCTGAAGTTTTTTTAGTCCAATTTACCCGAAGTTTTAAGTTTGCAATGTTTTCCTGTATTTTGTTTATTTTATTCTGCTTTTACGATACACACATTAGCATTTTTAATGTATTTCTTTAGCGTAAGAAGGGCCTAGCGCTTGATATCATTCATTTCACTTACAAATAAATTTTACAAGTTTGTAACCAAGATCCCTAATGTTGATGACAGTCAAAAACTTGATTACACCTTAAAAAAAGTAACCAAAAGTGAAAAAATAACCAAAAGTAGAAATGTCCCATGGCTATTATACCTCGCTCTGTCAGGAATTGTAAATCCTTGCAGTTATTCTTTATTTAAATTAAGGGTTTGGACCTTAGACAACCCTGCATTATTTTTAAAGCTGAATCTTGAAGGACGATCATTAAGTGATTTGTGATCGTTCTGAAGTTTATTTCACGAAAACCTTTGTAACACTTGAAATTATAAATTTAACTAATTGAATCACATTCGAAGTGCGTTGTCTGTTGGAACTGAGAACATCTTTCCAACAAATGGTCCAAATTACAACCAAGGGTGTGAAATGCATATCTCTTATCAGATAAGTCGAATCAATTATAGCAAGGTTGCAGAAAGCGGTAGTCGGTATTCGGTCGGCAGAGCCACCGACTAAGGATTAGTCGGCAGTCGGGCGACAAATCGGATTTAGTCGTATCATTAGTCGGTTTTTGAATTTTTAATTATTTTAAATATATAAATCAATTTTTATACACATATTCTTATATATTTACATTGATTTGTATATTTTCTATATTATCATAATAAAATAAAAGAAGTAATTGTCTTTAAATATAACATTAAGCATAAAAGAATAAGTCTGCTTTTAAAAAATACGAAAAACTAAAAAAAATAAATAATCTATATGTAAAAGTCGGCCTTGTAGTCGGCCGACTAGGCCGACTAGTCGGCCCGATTAGTCGGGTTAACCGACTAATGGCTGATTAGGCTTAGTCGAGTCGGTTACCCCACCTACTCGACTAGTCGGGCCGACTAATCGGCCTAGTCGGCCGACTTTTACAACAATGAATTATAGTTTGAATCATATTTCTTTACTTTATTAAGAGGAGGATCAATGAGTTCTAAGATGGGGGTTTAGATGGGGGAGACAATATTGAAGATGAGGTGAAGGAGCGATAGGCCACTATTGTTTGAGGATCAGAGAGTGAGAATAATTGGAGAACTGTCGAGCATAGATGACATGCATGTGGCATTCATGTAAGTGTCTGGTCCACTATTTGAACGTGGTCTCATCTTTCAGGTGCTCCTCTTTCCTCGAGGCACCCAACTTGTTGCTTGAAATGCAATTTACTTGACACTTCGTGCGAGAATGCAGATGTCATATGACACTTCTGGTGCATGGTGTGTCAAGCATCGTTGTTGAGGCTACAAGTGAGTTGGGAATGGAAGAGGAAGGTTGCTGGAGGTGTTGTTTCTTAAGTCGGTTAACAATTATCTAATAGGAGATGTAGTTGGCTCGACAAGATGGATGGATATGGTCCAACTATATGGGACGCCACCATTGGCCAGTGGTATTCATTTTATGAAGGTTTTTTTAGCAGAATGTTTCTCATTTCTTCAAGGCTAAATCTCTCTCTTTATCTCTCTCCATGTCGTAATACATCACGTTGGAGAGGTTGCTTGGGATCTTCCTCAATCACAGTGCATACTCTTACAATTTCTCATCCGCTCAGTGATGAGAATGGGCGAATTTTGGAAACTTAGATGAAAAATAATTGATGTTGAAATAAATAACGAGGGAGCATAATTAGAACAAGGATATAAAAGAAAGAATAAGAACACTCTAAAACACCATCATTTATGTGGAACCCTACTCCGTGATACTGCATTATGAATTTCGAAATTGATACATGGGGTGTTGGACTTCTTTCATAGCCCCATAGATAAACTAGAGGCCCTACTTATAGTTGATATGACACTAAAAAAGAGAGCATGGTACTCTAACACTTCCCCTAAAGCTGGAGCTTGCAACAAAATAACAAGTACAAACACAACCTCACTCGATACATCCCGAGAGAGACGAGAAGAGACCTGCTCGGAGTAGCCGCTGTCGGGAGAAGACTCACACAAGCACGTGCTTGAGATAACCAAGACGTGCTTGGAGTAGAGTCGCTATAACGACCATGACGTGCTTGGAGTAGAGTCGCTCTAGGAGAAGACCAACACGGAAAGTAGTTGCACTAGGAGGAGACCTGTGCAAAGTAATGGATGCTCGGGAAGATGGTGTGAGGCCCGCTCCCGCGGATCTGGGGAAACCCGTTTACAATACACCCGTAGTATCACGTTTGTTAAAGATCACATTATAGTACTGAAAATTTTGGGGAAATTTTTTTTTATGACATTCACATTAACTAACAGGCCACAAAACTATAGTATACAACAACAACAACAACAAAGCCTTTTCCCACAATTAAGTAGGGTCGGCTACATGGATTCTTCGCCTCCATTCAGATCTATCTTGGGTCAATCTCGGACTTATATCCAGCAAACTAAGATCCCTTCGTATAGTCTCTTTCCAACACTTCTTGGGCCGTCCTCGCCCTCTCTTAGTTGGCTCAACATCCCAACACTCGCATCTCCTAACCGGTGCATCAGTTGACCTTCTTTGCAAATGACCAAACCACCTTAAGCGGTTTTCTCGCATCTTATCCTCGATCGGAGCTACACCAACTTTCTTTCTGATTGCATCATTCCGAATCCGATCTTTACGTGTATGTCCACACATCCATCTTAGCATTTTCATTTCTGCTACAGCCATTCTCTGCACATGTCTATGGTTCACAGGCCAACATTCAGAACCATAAAGCATAGCAGGTCTCACGGTTGCTTTGTAAAACTTTCCTTTAATTTTTAAAGGCATTTTCTTATCACAGAGAACAGCGGAGGCTCCTCTCCACTTTAGCCAGCCTGCATTTATTCTATTAGTAACATCTCCATCAATTTCTCCATCATGTTGCAAAATAGATCCCAGATATCTAAAAGAATCTCTCTTCTGGATGTTATCGTCACCAATCTTCACCTCGATTCCTTCACCATTGCTTCCATCAAAGGTGCATTCCATATATTCCGTCTTAGCCCTACTTATACGAAAACCTTTAGTCTCCAATGCATGTCTCCAAACCTCAAGCTTCTCATTTACTCCATCTATAGTCTCGTCAATCAACACAATATCATCAGCAAATAACATACACCAAGGTAACTCATCCTGAATGTGACTTGTCAACTCGTCCATAATCAAAGTAAAAAGAAATGGACTCAAAGCTGAACCTTGATGTAAACCAATGTTGATATCAAAATAGTCAGTCTTCCCCGTCGGGGTCCTTACACAAGATAAAGCCCTATCATACATATCCTTTATGAGATTAATGTATAGGACAGGTACTTGTCTCTTCTCCAAAACTCTCCACAGTATCTCTCGTGGGACGGAATCATAAGCCTTCTCCAAATCAATAAAGATCATATGGAGATTCTTCCTTTTAGCTCTATAAATCTCCATTGTTCTCCTCAGCAAATGGATGGCTTCAATAGTTGAGCGACCTGGCATGAATCCGAATTGATTTTCTTTTATTTGGGAAACTTGCCTCAACCTTCTTTCGATCACACGTTCCCAAATTTTCATAGTGTGACTCATCAGCTTGATACCTCTGTAATTTGAACAATTTTGAATGTCTCCTTTGTTCTTATAAAGAGGCACCACGATACTCCTCCTCCAATCTTCAGGCATTTTCTTGCTTCGCCAAATAACATTGAATAGATTCGTAAGCCAAGTCAAACCACGCTCACCTAAAACTTTCCAAACTTCTACAGGGATGTCATCCGGTCCAACACCTTTCCCAGGTCTCATAACCTTCAAAGCCTCCTCTACTTCTTTTCTTTGTACTCGTCTAAAGCATGCACGATTCAAGTAACTTTCACTACTAGCTAGATCACCCAAAGTGATCTCTCTATTTCCTTCTCCAATGAAAAGTTTATGGAAGTATTGCTCCCATCTAGTCTCTATATCCTTCTGATGAACAAGCACGTGACCTTCCTCGTCCTTAATACATCTCACTTGAGAGAGGTCTTTGGTCTTTCTTTCTCTTGCTTTGGCCAACCTGAATATATCCTTCTGGCCCTCCTTAGAGTTGAGATTTTTATACAAAACCTCATAAGCTTTTGACTTAGCTTCGCTTACAGCCTTCTTTGCTTCCTTCTTCGCTATTTTATAGTCTGTGACAGTTTCCTTTGTTCTATCCTTAGACATAACTTTAAAGCAAGCTCTTTTAATTTTTAGCTTCTCCTGCACCCCTTCACTCCACCACCAAGCCTCCTTTTGACCCGGAGCTCCTCCTTTTGACTCGCCTAGCATCTCTTTGGCTACCTTTCGGATACAAGATGCTACTGCCACCCACATCTCGTTTGCACTACCGCTACAATCCCACGATAAGTCTTCTAAAACCTTCTCCCTGAAGCTTGATTGCTTCAGCGGAAGATTCCACCACCTAGTTCTAGTGATCTTAGGAACCTTCCTTTTCTTCACCAGCCCTTTTATTTGTAAATCCAAGACTAACAAGCGATGTTGGGTTGTCAAACTCTCTCCAGGGATTACTTTGCAATCTTTGCAACACAACCGATCTCTTCTCCTCAACACAAAGTAATCGATCTGTGTTCTAGTTGTGCCACTCTTATAAGTAATTAAATGCTCCTCCCTCTTCTTGAAAAGAGTGTTTGCTATGAAAAGATCATATGCAGTTACAAAATCCAGAATGACTTTTCCCTCTTCGTTTCTATCCCCAAAACCATGTCCTCCATGCACACTTGCATACCCTGAAACATCTTTTCCCACATGTCCATTAAGATCTCCACCTATGCAAACCATCTCCTTTTGTGGGATTACTTGTAAAATCTTATCCAGATCCTCCCAAAAAGCTTGTTTAGTCCTTTCATCTAAACCAATTTGCGGTGCATAAACTGAGATGATATTCAGAATTTCTTCTTCAAGCACCAACTTTAGCAAAATAATCCGATCCCCAAATCTTTGCACCTCAACCACACAATCCTTCAAATCTTTATGAACAACCACTCCAACACCGTTTCTGCCCTTATCTTTACCTGAATACCAAAGTTTAAAGCCTGTCTTCTCGATCTCCCTTGCTTTCTCTCCAACCCATTTAGTCTCTTGAAGACATAATATATGTATCTTCCTTCTTTCCATTGTATCCACTATCTCCATCAATTTTCCAGTTAAAGTACCGATATTCCAACTACCAATCCGTAACTTCCTTTGCAATCTCTTTTGGACTAACTTCTTTACTCGCATGCGTCCACTATGCGAGAACCCTTGTAAATTTTGGACTGCATCCGGGCGGTGATGCAGCGGAACTAGATTATTTACCCGCATGCGTTCCTCATGCGAGAACCCTTGCAAATTTTGAACTACATCCAGGCTGCGATGTAGCGGCCCTTGCCAATTTTTCATTGCATTCGGGCGATGCAACGCGTCGCAAGTAGGGAACGCCCCAACGAAATCTGTATGTTTGCTTAAATCCATGTTTAAAAGATCCGAACGGTTTCGAGATAAATTCATAAATAGTGTTCTTAGAAGAACTTAAGAACACTATTTACGAATTTATCTCTCCTGCGCTGGCTGTCGGCTACCTAACGCGCAACCCTCCTCATTTACCCGGGCTTGGGACCGGCCATGGCTGAGTTCCACAAAACTATAGTATGTCACAATTATATTGCATAAATATCCATAGCAGTTAACATGTAGCAATAGAAATTGCATTATGTACTTGCATCCCAATTATCCAGAAGAGAAATAAAAACATTAATAATATCCTTGAACAAAATTATAACATACATACCTGATATGTTTTGCTTCAGAAACTGACATTCAACTCTCCCAATACAACGGTGCAGGTATTTTGCCTGCAATCCATGGAATAGGGAGAAAAGAACATCAACAAATGTTGAGTAAATCTTAATTTATTTAAATTAACAGGAAATTTAGTGGTTTCAAAAGAAAGCAAGTAATTTGGCCTTGACAATTAAAATTTAGAGCTACTTGCAATGAAACAGGTTTTCAAGCTGTTTGGTATGTAAAATCCCATTCTACTCATCCTACACTAATTTCCTACATTAATCATTTATATATTAATATCATGTGATCCATATTTAAGTCATTGCCTTTCTATTAATTTTAATACAAGTTTATCTGGTCTTGAGAATATGAATGATGAGACTCTGATATAATTATTATCTCTATTAATGCTTATAATGATGTTTAAGAATCTTGTGGATTGATCATAGTAAGAGTATATGATGGATCTGGGGTTTTGATCTTTCCTTGTTGATTTTCTCAAGCTTAGTGGATAGTCTAATAAGGATGATTTTCATGATATGGTCTCTTTTCTCTTTGCCATGAATTATTGGCAGAAAAGTAACTAGTTCAACGGAAACCAACTCAACTGTAACCAAGCTTCCATGTAACCAATTCAACTGTAATTCAACTTTAGCCAACTCAATTGTGACTCAATCCAATCTCAAATGTATCATTTTCAGATTCAACTGTAACTGATTCAGATGTAGCCATAGAGGATTCAGATGTATACATGGATGATACAGATGTAGCAACGCCAAGTCTTTTGGCGAAAAATAAACAAAACTCAAGCGGTGAAGTAGCCTACAAAAGAGGCTCTTCCGTCTCGCCCTCTAATTGGAAGGGCGGTCCAATAGAGGGATAGGTCTACTCCAAAACTACGCCACTGAGACGGGTGAGAGAGACTCTCTAGAAAAGTCGCTCTAAAAGAAAAACCGGCCCGACCGGTACGGGCTAACGAGCTCAAAAAAAACTAAAACCAAGGGTCCTCCAGCCTAGGTACCCTAAAGAACAAGGGTCAGCGGAACTGGTCTTTAAAAGAAAACCTGTGGATCCCAGAGAGGCGTAAAAACTGCGAGCGCTCGCGAAAAACCGAGAAAAAGACTGGGATCCTAGACCCGCGCACGAAGCGGCCGCTGCCCTAACTGGGCTTCCTAATCTTCCGCCCAGCTGAGGGTCACCGCCCCCTCGCACAGTCATGCGTGAAGGTCACCATGACTGGCATTCATAATTATCGGTCTTGTTAAATTACCACCACTGACTTGATTTCTCAACCTTTCTCAATCTCTGATGTGGTTGACTTTATAGATCTAGCTCTTTTTCGTCAACGATTTTATGGTTATAACTGATTCATCATTGATTTCCCTTATTTGTGTACCCCATCCTTTCGTTAGTTATATGTATAAATAATAGATTATACATAAAGATCAATTGCTTGAGTATTACTTATTCAAAATGATCTTGAGAAATCATTTATTGATTCTAAGAGAAGAGCATTGATATTAATATTTGTAGTTCAATATTGATCTTAGTAGAGTAAGTATAAAGAACTAATTCATGAAGATGATCGATCTTTGTGGTCACATGTTATTATTTCTAAAATCATAAGATTACCATCTATGCTTTGGATATATACGTAGGTAGTCTTTATCCTTTTAAGTAATCATTTCCACAACTATGAGATTAAGTGTTATCCAATTATATACATTCTTTCTTTCTTTTCCTGGTGGGACTTAATCATCCTAATCTCAAAGTCAAGTGTCATGTAGGACGACTCGATTTGTAATATCTTTGAAGCGGTATTTACATGATTCTAGTGAGTACAATAATCTAAGAATTTAATTTCAGAATATTATGAAATTTCTGGATTTTACCGGAGAAGGTTTTTAAAGCAATTATGATGGTCATAAACGTCGGGTATAAAATGTTTTAACTTGAACTTTATTCTTTTCATACTTATAAACTGTAAGTGTAAGTTCTTTTAATGATTCATTAATTGTATATTAGTTAAAGTCCAATAGTATCGAAAATGAATACATCGTAGATTTAAGATTAATCCTATCCTATGCCATATCAGAAGGAGTGTTACAGGTTATATGCACTTTCATGATGCAAGTCTTTCTAAGTGCAGTAATCAGTCATAAGTTTGCCCTTACTCAAATGTGTGCCTCAGGGATATTTGAAGTGCTGAAACTACTATACATTGGACAGATTTATTTAAGTTCAAGAGTAACAACTCCTGGCTATTATATTTAAAATCGGTGAGTCATAACATAAACAGATGCAATTTAAGAATTATATGTCAGGGTATTCTCGAAAATTCTTATTAACATGAAGACAATGATATTTTATTTGGAATATGTATGGAAACTTTATAGAAATTAAAATCCCCACAAAAAAAAAAGATTGTAAATCCAACCTTATTATGATAAAATTCCTGTTCAAATTGAGACAGATCTATTAAGCATTATAACTTCATATCAAATTGCATCTCATCAAGAGTCATAAGAACATCACTAGGGTGCAAAAATTTTGCAATATCATTTCACGTAAGGTCCTTAATCAAGGACCAACAATAGAGCACTTGTAATGTTTCAGTCTATTTATTGCTAAGCTATTAGTTCTTTGTGATGGATATTCTGGATTCACACATAACTGCTTCCATTATATAAAATCCTAGTTAAATTAGTGCCCTTGAGTTGCCATTCGATCGTATATGTGGAGACATGGCAAAGAACATGATTATTGGAAAAACTATAATGTCATACATAATTTATTCTTATAAGACAGGAAGACAAAATCGACCCAAAAGACTTCAACTGGGTCTTAAATGTTTGGTAGATACATGCATGGCTCTAATTGAAAGGGGAAATTACATATATGCAGGGCAGCAAAAGAAGATAGGAAAGAATTGTGTAAAAACATGGATTACAGCAATAGGAAGGGAAGATTGTACCTCTATTGGTCTCAAAATTTGAGATCAAATGCATGCATGTGGCTCCATGTGAGAAAGAGAGTAGCGAGAGGGCTTTTATTGCAGCAAAGGCTTCAAATGGAGGCTTTTGGACCATAGTTATTGGCTGTTGAAGGAGCAGCACAGGAGCTTGGACAGCAATCAATCGGCAGCAGCAGTTGTGGAAATAACAGGAGCAATAGTCTCCAGCCAATTGGCCTGAGTAGTAGAAGGGGAAAGGCAACTGCTTGGAGAAGACGCAGCTTCATCTGCTGCTACATTGCAGCCGTTTCCAGGAATTTCTAAAATTGGGGGAAATTGCTGGAACTTCTTCATCGGTGGAAAGAAAAGTGGAAAACGAAAATCGGTGGAAAGAAAAGTGGAAAACGAAAGAGGAGAATTTTGCTATTAATAATGAGAGTGAGTGGCTATTATGTTGGCAAGTGGAGGTGAGAAAAAAGCCAGGTGGAGAGAAATAGAGTTTGACGTGGGAAGGGACAGTCTGCTGCTGTCTGTTATATTTAAATTTTTATTTTTTTTTATTTTTTTTAACAATAGCTCTATTATATCAAGAAAACCAAAGTTGACCGTATATGCACCTCGAGTGTCGGTTTTTGGTGCACAATAGCTCGTTTTGATCGTCTCTAAATGACGACCAAAATGAGTATAATATTCATATACTTCGGGTCAAAGATGAATTCCCGAAATTCCGAGATACGGTCTTGATTGGTCATTAAATTTTGCAATTTTAAAATATCAAATGACCTCCGATCGACGAACGGTCGATTCCGTTGGTCTTATTTTGTCGAATCAGATTTTTGGGTGGTCTCGGTTTGTTTCGCGGTTTCCGAATTTGCGTTGCGGCTTTTTCGGGCACGCATTACGATGCGATCGATTTTTGATCGATTTCGCCCGAACGACTTTTGATTCACGATCAAATGATCGATTTATGCTATTTAACACTGATTAATATCTTTATTGAGTCATACAGACTCTAATCAGGTCAGGTTCGGGTGTGTGCAGATCCGGATGTTATAGATGGTTTGTGTGCAGTAGTAGTTTGAAGTGTTGATCTTCATGCTGTCGATGGGCAGTAGAAGTCTGAGAAGATCCCAGGTAGAGTAGTTTATCCGGAGTAGTTGACGTCAATGTCGAACACCATAATTAGAGTGGTCTTCTCTCATACGCAGATCTCAAGGGTTGGGCTTCTCCTATACGTGGACTCCTATATTTTATGGGGACCTGGAGTTGGTTTGCTTTATATATTGACCCTGGAGATGAGATCTCTTTCTGAGGATCCACGAGTAGAAGATGATGGACATGATAGAAAGCCTGTAGATACATGTTAGCTAGAAGAATATGCCCTGCTCTCACTCCTTTTTCCCATTCTTGTCAAAATATAGATATAGGTCACCAAGTTGGGAGAAATAACGTAAAACATGCATCTTCTTTTATCTCAACACCATTCTTTTTTTCTTGGCTTTTCCCTGCTCGCTTTTCGTTCTAATTGGCCTCTCCTTTTTTTTCTCGACTCCCTTTTTATGAATACATCCCAATTGAGCCCAAATGCCACTCTACTGGGCCTCCTTTTTTTTCTTTCTCTTTTTACTTTTTTGTAAGCCGCTGTCCATCATTGGGCTCTCCCTATGTTTGTATGTATAGGGCTTATGATTCCGTGTAATCTTGTATACTAGGTTATAAATTTTAATATAAATACCGTTTTGGTGGTGGGTCCCAAATTGGGATGCCACCCGATTCACTTTCAAAAAAATGTTTGTATGTATTAGGGTTTACATAGGGTTTGTTTGTCTTGAAATAGGAATTGGGCCAAATATTTCCACTTAATATAACAACAGATCTCTCCCTATTTCACACTTTTTTTCTTTAAAAGGGAGTGGGTATCGTTTCCTATTTCTTCACACATGAATAGGGTATCACCGTCGCCACCATAGGAGTTTCGTGCATGGAGGGAGGAGGGTCCTGCGCGACATTACCTGAGAGGAGTGTTGTTATGCGGCACCTTCGTGCGTGTAGTATGGGAGGTGCGATCTGGAAGGTGGGCACCGCATGAGGCTTCGATATATATGTTGCATGGAGAGAGTTTTTACTTGACACAAATCCCTAGAATATGGCGGTGAGGGAGAGGAGCCTTGACCGCCTCCGCCTTGAGGAGATGGGGGCACTGGGATCGCCTAGAAAATTCAGCCTTCGTGGAGGAGCGTTGCTTGGAGTGCTTGAAGATGTTGGCTCACTGCCTGTAGAGGGGTTCCACGTCGCGCGATGGAGGGGAGAGGTTGGCGAGCTGCCTAGAGAAGTTGTACATGTTGGGGCGCATGCTTGCGGGGATCCATTGCCACCGCATGGAGAAAAAGTTCTCGTGCGAGTTCTACTGGGAGTCGCTATCGAGTCGGTTCTTCGCACGTGGGGTTTGCTCGAGCTTGGAGGTGCGACGAGGGTGTCGCCTGGAGGCTGTGCGCGAGAAGGGTTTCAAGATTGAATCTATTGCCTCTTGCTGTACGTGGAAGAGGTCGGGGAAGGAGTCATGTGCACTTGGAAGGTGTGCGTTGACACATCAGAATTAGGGTTTTAGTAGGGAACCCTTGCCGTTGCATGCTTATAATCAAAATTTTCTGAACGCGATGCTTGAACCAATAACGATATTCACAACTTGAACAATATGAGTAATAATCGAACCAATCTAATCTCCCAAAACCGACTTGCTCTGATATTAAATAATGTTGAAGCGTAATCAGAGCATGAATATAAAAAAAAGAATAAGAATGCTCCAGGACACCATGATTTACATGGAAATGTACTCTGCGAGGAGCGAGATGAAACCATGGGAGAAGGCCTCATAGGGCCAGATACCAGATTTTGAATCTCTCAATGAAAACAATGGAGCTTCTTATATAGCCCCACAGTCACAGACAGACCAGAGTCTTATAAATGATGTGGGATTAAACAAGAGAGCACAACAATTGAACCTTGGAGAGATGCAATTGCCCCATCTATTACATACTCTAGCCATAGAACACTTTTTGGAGTTGGGTATCTACAATGACGAACACAGGGCAACATGCCTAGTTGAGGACAAGGTAATGGGGTCATTTCCTATATGGTTGGTTACTTGCACTTTCAAGTGAGGCTATGAGACGAGAAGTTTTAGGAGCTGTACATAGATTCATGTAATAGTAGGTTTGTCTGTCTAAGAAAGGGTTATACCTAGGAGTTGTTTCAAGGATTTTTGCTTTTAATTGGGCAAGGTACATGAAACTAATTGCTTGTTGATTCATTCTTCAACTTGCCATATAAACTCTTCATATTTTTGTAGAATATGAAACTCTTCCTTCCGTATGTAAGAGAAGGTCATATATTTCATATATTGTTTAATCATCAATATTTTACACGTTTATCTCTCATTCAATTTGACCAGTGGTACAGTTGGCTTGACATTTAAGGTCTTGATTTTGACTCTGATAGAATGCCCATCATTCTTCTTTCACATTAGAGATAGTTAAGATGTGTTGATTGTCTGTTGAGGAAGCGGGACAATGGGCACATTTAAGATCATTTAGCCATTAAACGTGCATCTTAGCCTAACGAACTTATCCTTAAATGTAGAGTTTTGTTTTTTTTAAAATGTGACAACTTTATTCATCCCTTTTTCAGGAAGGCAAAAAGAAAGATGGACATACCCTACATGCTAAGCCTAAAAATATTTCAAAAACCAAATAAGGATATGCCTATTGGTCTTTATGATTATGGCTATTAATTATTATTTTTTAAGCCAAAAAGGGTGTAACATGTAGGTGCCCACCCCATTAATTAATCAAAATAAACTTGTTACACGAGCCAAGACCCAAGGAAAGTCTTTGCTTGAATAACAACAATTCCACAATAGAAATGCTCATTATGAAATATTTTTTCAAGAGAGGGGGAAACACTCACAGGTGTGCGTCCTAGGATTTGAACCTTGGTCTTTTTGGGTGATAGGTACACTGCTCTACCACCAGACCATTAAGTGGGTTCGCTCATTATGATACATGACACCATTCCTAGCTAACCAAAGCGTCCAAACTAAAACTATGGGCAACACCCTCTCCTCAATTGGACAAAAGCGGGAATTAAATAATGAATTCCAAAAATTGACAGACTGCTGTGATCTACCTACTCGGGACCCATCTCCATCCACGCCTCTTTAGCTTTCACACAACCGAAAGAAAGATGATCAGTCAATTCCACATCTTCTCTGCAAAGCACGTACGAATTGTCATCTAACTAAAGATCCTTGCCCTTTAGTCTCTAGTGAGGAGTCTGCCCTGTCTCAAATCCATAAGAAAAAATGGACGCGGGATGAGATTTTCAAATCCCATATGGTTCTGCAATCTCTAATCAGCTCCTTGTAGTAAGGATCCAACCGTGCAACCGCCATCTTGTATGCCTTCTTTATAGAGAAATCACTTCTTCTCCAGACCCAGTGGTCTCTACCAGTTGTTGGAACATCATGGGAACTAATGTCTTCCGTTAGTCCAATGAAAATCTTAGAATTGCTGTTACGAAAAATCTGAGACAAAAGTAGGTAACCAAGTTTCCATCTGTCCAAATGTCAGACACACGTGCATTTTTCTCCACTGCTATGGTGTAAAGACGTGGAAACCAAGAGGTCAAAGTACCACAGTTTGTCTAGTTATCTGTCCAACAAGAAAAACTGCACCCATTTCCTAGCACTGGTCTAAATTATCGAGGCAAATCTGGCATGACAACACAAATATCTTTCTAGAATGCAGAAATATGATGTTGAGGGTGGATGTTCAGAACACTTAGCATGTGAATCCTGTAGATTTTGAGCTAATCTGCAACAAATATCTTCACCGTCTCCCCAGATTCGTGTTACCCATTTCAGGAGCAATGCTCTATTCATTGTTCCCTACCGTGGGATGCCAAGTCTTCCATCATCCTTGGTAAGAGTAATTGTATCTAATCCACAAGATGCAAATCTTTTTGGTTGACTTTCCCCCATAAGAAACGCCTCGTAATCATCTTCAAACGACAATGTATTCCCGCAAGCATTAATCTCAATGACAAGAAAAAGCCTGGTATCGCGGCAAGGACCGCCTTTACCAAGACTAGATTCCCTCACCACAAGAATAAACTTCATTTCCAACCCACCAACTTATGCTCCAACATCTCCACCTCTAGAAGCCAATCCGATATACACAGAAGACCGCTACAAAGAGCTAACCATAACGGATCGGTAACACCACATGAAGTCCCTAACTCCTTGCCATATGCTTCAGCCACCTCCTTAGACAAACCAAATGGAACCACGTTTGACTCATTTCTATTGATTCGTAAGCCATAGAACTCCCGTATATCTCCAGTATCATCGCTATACCCCTCACCTCATTCAACCCCCGTTAAAAGAAAAATAGTGTCATTTGCATATTAAAGAACATGAATGAAAATGCCTCCTTTAGAATAACCTGTAGAGAGACCATGGGGTACCACTTTTTCTACCATGTAAGGAAGTACATCTGCGGCAAGCACAAAAAGAAGAAGGGACGCCAACTAACAACCTTGCCTAACCCCCCTTTGCGACAGGAAAAACCACTTCCAATCCTCCATTCACCAAGATCGAGTAGGAATCAATGATGACACATCTTTTCATCCAAGAAATCCATAGGTGTGGGAACCCTTTTTGGTCAGAACCGACCACAAAAATGACAATCCACACTGTCATAAGCTTTCGAAAAGTTTACCTTCCACAACACCCCACCAACCTGTCGCCTCATCCAATCAATCACCATCTTAGAGGCAAGAGTTAGGATACCCCCAATTTGTCTACTTGGTATAAAAGCTGATTGAAGCGAAGAAACTAATCCTTCAAGAACTTCATGCTTGTTAACTAAAACTTTTATAGTTGCCATGTAGATAGCAATAGAGAGAGCAATGAGAGGGAAGTCTTCAGCTTGTTCTGAACACTTCTTCGGTAGAAGAAAAATGAGTGCTCTATGAGTCTATCAAAGCCTGCATTCTTCGGAGTAAACTCCTCCATCACAACCATGAACCATTACATCATCCCCAACCACATCCCAAAATTCACAGTGAAAGAAGAACAGGAAACCATCCGAGCCTGGAGCTCCCTCTGCGTTCAGCCCTGTCATCGCCATCTTCACCTCCTTCCTCCAAATAATCCGACTGATCAAGCACATTGCTCGATCGGTAGACCAAGCACCCTAGTCCCAGCCTACCTCCATCATATGGTTACACTTTTCTAGAGATGCCATGAAAATAATTCACCAATGCTCTCCCAATCTCGATCTCTCCTTTCCCCCCACAACCTTTGCAGTAGTAAGATTTCGCCTTCTCCTTCCGCTGGCCACCATATGGAAGAGTTTGGTATTTGCACCTCCCTTCTTGATTCACCTTTGCGTTGCTTGGACGCCGCCATTTGTTTTCTATCCTCAATCATGATTATCTTTTGTTGCTCTGTTCTTTCCTTCAGCTCAGAGCATGTCAAGTCTCAAGTATCTTCAACCTTGTCCAATCTCACCTCTTTTTGTAGATGCATAGCCTCTTCCTCATGTTGGTTCAATATTGCAAAAAGCGGTATGCGGTATTCAGTCGATAGGGTCACTGATCACTGATTAAACGATATGTGGGAGTTTAAACGAAAATTAAACGGGTTATGCGATTTTGCATTTTTAAATATAAATCAAATATTGTCAAATTCAAGAAATGTTTCATCCAAATTTCAAAATAGATAACATAAACAACTAGAATTCATGGCCAAATATCGAAATAGACAACATAAAAGGCATGGATAATGGTGATCCTTTGAAGAATTAAATCCATGTCCTGAAAAGGTCATTTAAGAGCGTTTAAAAGGCCATTTATGTGGCATGCCCGTTTAGGGACGTGCTTTTGATTAAACGATGTTGTCGAGCACCACATGCGTTTAAACGACCGTTTAGACTGTTTTTTGCATCCCTATGTTGGTTAGCTTTTGGGCTAGTCGAAAAGCTCCCGACCCATCTGCTTCCATAGATCCCTAGTGAGCGGCCACCTGGTCTCTAAACCCATCTTCTAGTATCCAAGATTTCTCGAATATAAAGAAAGACAGTAAAGACATCCCCTCCCCATATTCCCACATAGGGGGGGTATGATCAGATCTGGATCTTGGGTGCGACAAGATACAACTAAGTGGAAAGGCCTCCAAGAGTTCACATGAAATCGGGAACCTATCAAGCCTAGAGCGGGAGCCTGAGTTTCTCAAAGTTTAGCGGATGCTAGTCAAATGAATTACATATTTCCAGTTGCAACCCCCAACCAATACGATAAAATTTTCTAAACTTGGATACTCCCCCTACGCAGTCTCCATCTATTAGTGGAGAGTAGCGTGACATTAAAGCCCCCTATAATCCACGCATTGCCGGTGCCAGGTTCTCTTACGTCCCGCTACTCAGCCTACATTCCCGATCTCAATGAAGATTCTGATGGGCCATACACATTCAAAACGATCAGCTTATCCCCGATTTCCTATCCTTAAGAGTGTCTGCTATAAGAAATCTTCCTGACATGAAACAAATCACCATTCAAAGCAATAACACTCCAACATGCACCTTTCACTGCATCTAGCGCATGGAAGGCAAAAACACGTTGAAGTCCTAATGATTTCCACAACCGATTAGTCAACCCCCATATATTCGTCTCTTGCAACAAAATAATGTCTCCAAACCAACCATTTAATGAGCTAATGGATTTACGTTTCTCTGGTTCTCCCAACCCCTCACATTCCATGAGATTATCTTCATTAAGTAAATTATTTTTGTGCGGCACACTGTTGTAAAAGTCGACTGACCAGTCGATCCGACTTGTCAAGTCGAGGGGTAGCCGACTCGACTAGGCCTATTCGGCCATTAGTCGGTCAACCCGTCTAATCGAGCCGACTAGTTGGCCTAGTCGACCGACTTTTACATAGAGTTAATTTTTATTATTTTTTTTGCTTTTTTTATAAAGAAAACTTATTCTATTATGCTTAATCTTATATTTAAAGTCAATTACTTCATTGTTTCATTATGATAGTATAGAAAGTGTATAAATATTCTTTCAAAAAAAAGAAAAATGTACAAATCTATGCATATATATATATAAGAATATATGTATAAAAATGATTTATATATTTAAATTAATTAAAAAAAATTCAAAATCGACTATTGGCCGAGGAATCCGACTAGTCGAACGACTGCCGATTAATCCTTAGTCAGTGACCCCGCCGATCGAGTATCGACTACTGATTTCTGGATAATAGAATACTCAGCCATGCATGCCTTCACCGCATCCCTTTCTGGATCCATACTAAATCCAGAAAGGGATGCAGTGAAGGCATGCATGGCTAGAGAGAATCCAGTTTATTCAGAAAGGATCACAATAATACTTCAATCATGCTAGTATAGGCAAACAACATACGGAGGTGGGCGCTGTGCTAGGAGAAGACACGCTATTAACTGTCTGTCAGCGCGTGGGTCCGACCTTGGGAGGGGGGGGCAACTTCATTCGGCAACTTTTGCGATTTCGCTCACTGAATCGACTTGGATCTGAATTATGATTGCGAGAAAGTCTGACTGAAATCGAATTTCATTTTCGTACTATATGAACAATTGGATTTTTCCCCTTTCTTCCCTATCCAATATTGCTTTTCACTTTTAATATGTTCTCGTGGTCAGTGCTATATTAAGTAAGAGACCCTGTTTGTTTTAAAAAGTATGAAAGAGCAAAGCATGCATGGATGCAAGCTGTCAATAACTGTTAGAAAATAGGAAGCGGAAGCGGAATGATAAACAAAGCAAAAGAACATAAAGAATAAACATGGAACACCATGATTTTTACGTGGAATCCTACTCCCTAAGGAGCGTGATGAAACCACGGGAGAAGCACTCAAAGGGGCATATGCTTCATGACTTTTTCTCAATGGATACAGGAGGTCTGGGGCTTCTTATATAGCCTCCACAGAGCCTCCAAGTCCCACCACTGGTAGACGTGGGACTAATTTGTTGGATGGGGTAAATGGATCCTGGAGGGATCCATTTACCCATCTCCCTCATATATGACGCATACAACTTATACTTCAACACTCCCCCTCAAGCTGGAGCATGCAATCCTCAGCTTGGACAAACAGAAAGAAACTCAACTCGCACTACAGAACACTACGGACAATATCAACCCAACGCGCACAACTGCTGCTGTCGAGGACGTTGCTTCTCATGTCGTGTTGGTGAGGAGGACGAACGGGCTGGAGTGTGAGTCTGCTGAATCTCCTCCTCGGAGAGCATGTACTCTGAACTGCGCCTGTCAGAGTCACTGCAACTGAAATGAGTCTCCTTGTCGGAGTACTCTGGCCCGCCACAATATGTGGACAACTGCTCCATCTCTGAAAAGGGCCTAATAGAATAAGGGTCGTGGCTGTACAATCCTCGTCGGAGTCCACAGTTGCTGGAGAATGGAGTCTGAAATAAGTCTCCTCTTCGGAGAACTGGGTCTCTCCTATCTGGCTCAGAGAATGGTACACTACTCTGGAGTCCCTATGATACTACATGAAAACCCTTGCCAACATGGCATAGGGAATGGTCCTCTACTATGGAGTCCCTATAGCTCACATGAAAACTCTGGCCGAAAACAATAAGAAAAGATGGGGACCATAACAAAAGATGGCAAACATGTGCTCATCTGAAAATGACTGCAAACTCACGCGTGTCTGAAATTGAGTCTCTCTGGAGAACTCGAAAAATGGGTCACTCAACCATGGAGTGCCTCGAACTTGGACTCTGACCAATCTGAATGTCGAGTCTGAATCTGCGCATCATACCGTGGACTCGGAATATGAACATCGAGTCTGAAATTGCGCATGGAGAATCTTCTCTGAAAAACTGTAGAGTCTGAAAACTACATGGTCTGGAGAATCTGTAGAAGAAGAAGACCTGTAACTCTACATATACTCCCCCTTTCTCCCATACTTGTCGAAAAACATGGACGTCGACCAAGTTGAGAGAAGACAAAGAAAATGAGGAACAAAATCAAATCAAGCCGTCACATTTTCGGCTTTTGAATAACATTTGACCGTTTTATTTTTGTTAATACGACTCTTACTTTTCCTTGTTTTTTTATAAAGCCGTTTAATCATTTTTTTAACGGCTATTCTTTTTTTAAATATGGCATCTTCCCCTTTTTTTATAATAGCCTTTCTCTCCCCTCCCCACTTTTTTTTTATTCACACGTTTTTTTAATAAAAAGCAACGGCCCACTTTAGGGCCTTTACATCCCAAAGCCCACATGGGCGGCTATACGTAGGTTTCCCTGTTGGAAACCCTCAATCTTATGAGAATAGTGCCACCGCCTCAAGGGATCTGGGATGCGGCCGCTTGCGGAGAAGATCGATGCAAGAGGATCAGCGGGAGGCTGAAGATCGAGTTCGATGGAGATGCGGCTGATGCGGAATGGAGATGCGGCTGGGACCGAGTCCGATGGAGAGCGCCGCCGCCTGGAGGGCCTGATGCTCGAAGGCGGCGCCGTTCGTTGGGAAGAAGAGCGTGGGGATCGATAGGGAGGAGGCGTTGCGATGGGACGCCACCTGGATCGCCTGGAGGCGCGCCACATCGGCCAGGAGGGGCGCCTGCGCCGTTGCGCGCAAGGAGGAGGCGCCGCTAGGGCTGGAGGCGCGGCAGAGTTGCACCGCCAGCGCTGATGGAGCGTCGCCAGTGCCTGGATGGTTGCGCCGGAGGTCGCACGTCTGGATGGTTACGCCGGGGGAGAGCTTCGAGATGGGGGCTGCTGCTATTGGTGATCTTCGCCGGGAATGCTTGAGGGCAGATCGAGCACCGCGCGCCGCCTGGGAAGGAAGGGAGTCGCCGCCTGCTCACGCGCGATGCCTGGGCGTATGGAATGCTTGGAAGCTAGGGCTCCATGGACTGCGCCTTCTGCGCTTGGAGGTCTGCACGCCTGGATCGGAGGATGGGAGGCGCACCTTGGGTGCGCGATGCTCGGATGTGCAGACTGGCTAGGTTGCAGGTGTTGACGCACAGCCGCATGGGTAAAGACATGGAGAGTAGCCATCATGGAGATGGGGCCTGAAGATTTCTTCTCTCGGAGCATGTAGTTACAAAAATAAAATCTCCCATGACCTTGATTAGGGTTTTGTGAATAACCCTAGCATTTGAACAAACTATGAACATGAACTCCATAAACTGATCTTCAAGAATAAATAATAATCGAATCTCGAAAAATAAATCTTCAAGCACAAATCCTCGAGAATCGACCCGCTCTGATATCATGTTAGAAAATAGGAAGCGGAAGGGAAAACATGGAAGAAGATAAAGAAAGAAGAACAGCGTGATTTTACGTGGAACCTACTCCGTGAGGAGCGGGATGAAACCACGAGAGAAGCCCTCAAAGGGGCATATCTTGCATTGCTTTTTCTCAATGGATACAGGAGGTTTGAGGCTTCTTATATAGCCTCCACAGAGCCTCCAAGTCCCACCACTGGTAGATGTGGGACTAAATTGTTGGATGGGGTAAAATGGATCCTGGAGGGATCCATTTACCCATCTCCCTCATATATGACGCATTCAACTTACTTCAACAATAACAATTCTCATAAAGTGAAGGGTAAGAGCGTGAATTTGATGAGATCCCTGACTTTTTGGGGAGGGTCTTAAAGAAGTGTATTAATGTGAATCTGGTATTGTGTTGGGAGAAATTCCATTTTATGGTTAATCAAGGGATAATGCTAGGACACATTGTATCAGAAAGAGGCATGGAGGTCACCACCTTTTGATACATGTCTATGCTCGTTTTGTTAACTAAGCTCACATTCTCTACCTCTTTTAGCTCTACTTTGAACGAATGCCCAACTACTCTATGTTGAGAGATTTATGTTATTTTGTTCTATTTATTTATCTTCTGTCCATACTATGTAATTTACCCATTAGGGTTTCTCACCTCTATATAAGAGGACCCCAGGGTACTCTTGATGAATAAGAAAACTCTTCATCGCTTTCCGCATTGTATAAGAGCGACATGTCTAGACCCGAGCACTGTACCCTAAAAATCCCATCCCCACTCGGCATCCTCCTCACTCTTAAGGACTTGCGGCAACCCTAGCAGCCACTAGGGGCCACCAAGTGCATTTACGACACCACAACACTGCCTGAAGCCTCCAGTGGTGCCCCTACAGTCATCGACATCCATCAACCCAATAACGCACCAGCAATCACTAGCAGCTCTTGGGCAGCACCCAACGGCAACGACATCGTCTGGTGGGTTCAACGACAGTCCAGTAGTCGTCGAAACCCTAGGTGGGTCCCCAACGACACCTGACGTGGCTTTCAAAGAAGCCTATGGTTTCGTGAGGTCCTTCCTTTTCCTATGTTGTGCGCACACGTCATCTATGGACCTCTTTATGGTATGATTATGAGCCGAGAAGGTTGAGTTCAGAGCGATAAAACATCCTTCCAGCCCTACCGCGCAAGAAAGTTGAATGCGAATGGTTCTAGTTTGAGTCTACACACACAACTCCTTAGATCTCTCTCAACTCTACATTCCAGTGTGAGGCGTGTCAGCTGGGAAAGCATCATCGCTTTAGCTTTCCAAGTCGCCATGGTCGTAGTAGTCAGAGTCTTTTCGAGCTTGTTCACTTTGATATTTGGGGTTTGAGTTGTGTCACTGACCATCAAGGAAACATGTATTATCTTGTCGCTGTGGATGACTAGTCTAGATTATCTTGGGTGTTTTTGTTAAGGAATAAGTCCGAAGCTGGTTTTGTGATTCAAACCTTTGTGAATGAGATAAAGGATATCTTTTTTGCCATTATAAAATATATTCGTTCATATACTGCCTTGGAATTTTGTACATCTCAGTTGTCCCAATTTTTTAGATGCCATGGTATTATTCATCAGACTTTGTAACCATACACTTCTCAGCAGAACAATGTTGCTGAACGTAAACACCATCATCCATTGACATTATCAAGACTCTCCTTATTCAAAGTTGGGCTCTCCATTCATTCCGGGGCGATGTAGTCCTAATTACATGTTATTTGGTCAAGCAGATGCCATCCTCGATTTTGGGAGAGAAAGTCCCTTTTTCAATAGCATTTCTTGGAAAAGATCCTTTCTCCCTTACTCTACATGTGTTTGGGTATGTGGCATTTGTTCATCTCCTCGAGCTGTCAAATGTATTTTTGTGGGTTATTCTCGTACCCTAAAGGATTATCGTTGCTTTGATCCTATTCAAAAGAAGTATTATGTGAGTGTCGATGTCACCTTCTTTGAGTCCATTTTGTATTGTACTCCTACAGGTAACATATTGACTCCATCTGAGTCTGCGGATGAGGTCCATCTTCCAGCTCCTACTCCTACCCTTTTTGCTCTAACGCCTTTCCCATTATCTGGCATGCCCCAGGTAAATTTTGATAACTTGGTCTCTACTGTTGGCGCTGGTGGTTTGGGTGATCATCAACAAACTATACATGTTGAGCATCAAATACCCCAAGAGGATACGATACAAGATGATGATCTGGGCTGGTCTATTTCTCTACGCACGGGGAAACACAGCTGTGCCAAATACACACTTGCTGGCTATTTCTCACTGGGATAGTTGTCCGAAGAATACATGAGGTTTGTTACAGGATTGTCAGCAGTTGACATTCCACGCATGTATTAGGATGCCTTGAAAAAGAGCCACTGGCATCTCGCCATGGAAGAGTATATGTTGGCATTGCAATCTCGTGGTACATGGACTCCAGTTATTGCTGCAGAAGGTGCATCTATAGCCAGCTGCAACTGGGTCTTTACAGTGGTGCATAGGGCCAGTGGCACTGTCGAACGATACAAGGCACGTCTGGTAGCCCGAGAATTTACTCAAACATACGATGTTGATTATCTGGATACTTTCTTTAGTGGCTCGACATTCCACACTAACGATCCCCCTGTTAGTTGCCGTGACACGTGATTGGTCGCTCTCACAACTTGATGTTAAAAATGTAATTTTTGTATGGTGATCTAAAGGCAGCGGTGTCCATAAAGCAACAATGTGGGTTTGCTACTGAGGGGGAGTCTCACAGGATATGCAGACTTCATACAACTATTTACAACCTTAAGCAGAGTCCCCAAGCATGGTTCCGAGAACTCTCAGATCTGATAGAGTAGAAGAGTTTTATGCACTTGTCTGTGGACCATTCCCTCTTCGTTCAGAGAACTCAATGAGGTACCATTGTCATTTTGATTTATGTTGATAATGTTATTATCACTGGAGATGACACTCAGGTCTTCAATGTGACCAAGAGCTTTCTGGGACATCAGTTTGTCCAAGGATTTGGGTGAGCAGAGTACTTTCTAGGTCTTGAATCCGCCAGGAATCATCAGGGTTTTGTGATGACCCAAAGGAAATATGTTACAGACCTACGAGGCGGCATGCGTGGAGGTCGATATGTACTTGTCATTCCTGCTTCTGAAAAGAGATCGGTTACATATTTTCTTTGGGTCATGACAAGGCCCTGCTAGTTTCTAGCAAACACCAGACCCTGAAAGTAATGTTGTTTACCCAAGTCTTTGGTGACAAGCTGTTGTCCCAAGATGTTCTTGGCCACATTAACAACCGGGATATCATTTCCATTAACAATAATATCATCAAAATATACCAAGATGACAACTGCACCTCGCTGAATCCTCCGTGCAAAGAGGGAATGATCTGCAATCGATCGTATAGACCTCTTTTGTTCAATCGGATCTGATGACTTCTAAAACTTGGCCTTGGTGCTCTGCTTAAGGCCATAGATAACCTTATGTAGCTGACATACATACTCCCCCTCAAAAGCGAACCCATGTGGTTGCTGCATATAGACCTCTTCCTGTAAATCACCATATAAAAAAACATTCTTGACATCAAGTTAGAATAGAGGCCAATCACGTACCACAACGGTTGACAGCAGAATCCACAGCATGGAATGTCGAGCAACTGGAGAAAAGGTGTCAGGGTAATCAACCCCGTAAGTCTGCGTAAATCCTCTGGCCACCAAACGAGCCTTGTACCCATCTAAAGAACCGTCCGCCATGTGCTTGACAATGAATATCCATTTGCAACTCACAACAGATGCCCTGTTTGGAGCAAACAAGAATCCATGTCCCACGAGACTGGAACGCAACCGTTTCTTCCTCCATGATAAGCTAGTAGTGGTTCACGTTGAGGGCCTCCTGGTATGTTTGTGGGGATAATCCCACGAAAAACTTTTTGAAATCCCTCTACACTCGTGTCAAAGACACGTGTCCGGCGAGGGGGTATCTCGTACATGTATGTTTGCCTCTACACAAGGCAATAAGCATCCCAAGACCACCCTTCTCATCCTGCATACCTTCATGCTCATCTTGTGAATGTTCGTGTTCACCATTCAAACCACAGTGCCATCAGTTGAAATCAAATTTTCAGAATTTACCTGAGACGTGCTGGATGTTGAGGAAGGCGCTAGAATATGGAGAACAAACCGAGGTATGCGTGGAGGAGTGGAAGAACAACCTCATCTCCATACTCAGAGGGACTCAACCTGTCACCTGTAGGAGTATAGTACATATATAGTAACATCAACACTAACATACTATTTTCCTTATACATAATCAAAACTCCTATAGCCCTTCTGGGTACGAGAATACCCAATAAACATATATTTGACAACTCTAGGAGCGAGCTTGTAATGACCTTGATGTAGAAGGTGGACAAATGCCACATAGCCAAAAACTTGTGGCTTAAGAGAGAAAATATCATTCTCAGGAAAAGCAAGAGAGAAGGGTGCCTTTTCACCCAGAATGGTAGAGGACATCCGATTGATGAGCTAACATGCTATTATTACATCATCACCTTGGAAGGAATGAGGAGCCCGACTATGTACGAGAAGAGTTCTCGTGATGTCCAGGAAGTGACTATTGAGTTTTGCAACACTATTTTGCTGTGAAGTATAATGGCATGAAGTCTGATGTATAATGTCGCGTGAACTAAAGAATTCAGACAATTGATCAGTACAGAACTTCAGAGGCAGAACAAATGTATTTAATAGAAGCAGAGAAAATATTCTTCATTTCAATCACAAAATTCTGAATCATAGTATTAACATCAAACTTATTCTTTAACAAAATACCTATGACAATATGGAGAAATCATCCACAATAATCTAATAGTACATGTGCCAATATCGACAAAAATAATTACCAAAGCGATGCTTGGCAAAGACAAATGTTTAAAGTATGTGACAATGACACACGCTCTAATGAGCTGATTTAAAACTCAAAAATACACAACTTAAGTAAGAGTGGTATTCACTGTCCAAAACAGACCAATACCTTCGTCTTGGGAAGCATTAGGGTGGTAGAGGGGTGGCTGTGTGGGTGGTGGATGGCAGCCGGTGGCGGAGGGGACGCCGCTGGGCGGCAGCGGTGCTGCTAGACGATGCTGCCGCCCAATGCTGGGCGGCGACGATGTGCAAAGGGTTGTCAGGTAGGGCAGGATCTAGGGTACATGCTCTGGTCTAGGACTGCCACTCTGATACCATGCTGAGGGAAAATGTGCTGTTGTTTATTCATAGAGCCCAATGGTTTTCTTATAGAAGAGAAAAACCTTAATGGGTAATGAGTAACATAACATAAAACTCTCAACAACCTTTTTGGAAGGGCTTATGATTTCAAATACACTAGCTACATGAACTTTTCTGGGCGGTTCTTGGAGATGCGATTTCTTTTTACTTGTGGACTGATAATTTGATAGATGGAAGCCTTTCTGCGACATGCTTTCCTCGACTGTATGATTTGGTTGCAGATCACAATGCCAAGGGGACAGATTGCTGGGAAAATGAAACATGGATGCCTTCCTTTCGATCATGCCTTTTAGATCAACGTCTGGATGAACTCCTTGAGCTTTTTCGTATACTTCAATGTAGGAAATAACGATATTGATATCGTATCGGTCTGCCCGGAAAAGGATATATTGGGATATATCGCCGATATCGGTGGAAATATTGGAAATGGCTCAAAAAAACCATTTTTTATTTTTTTTCAGAAGATCCAAGATATCAGAACAATAAATAACATATGAATACACACTTTTATCACACATATCGATCATTTATACCTCATATACCACACATATCAATCATATCGAACATATCACTGTTAATGTTGATTGCTGACTTATAGATATTGGAACTGGATTTAATCCTAGTTCTCATAACATTAGATAACTTACAAATATACACTTAGATGACACATATAGATAATCTGTGACCCTTATATCACACATATCGGTTATATCGAATATATCGTTGTTTGTGTTGATTGGTGATTAGTAAACATCGCAATTGAAATCAAAGTAGCTAAGTTAAGCACACTTAGAATACTTGTTTTGTTCTTAGAAGACAACGAATGGCATTGAGATGAGTCATTTTATTCAAAAGATGTACATGATGATTAATGAGATAATGTTTCTTTGGTATAAAGATTTATCTATTCACAAAATAAAGGGAAAAATGTAAATTAATGTAATATTGTAAAAGAGATTAGCTAGTCATGAGGGGTTTAGAACCAAGAGTTCCTTGGTGGGCAAGGTAGAAGATATCGATATCGTATCGATCTGTCTCGTCGAAAATGACGTAAAAAAGCGATTTTTTTATAATTAAGATCATCCCTGTTATTAAAACAATAAATAACATACAAATACACATTTATATGCAAGAATGAGGTGTATTTAGCACACTAGTACAATATTATATCACACAAATCGCTAGATGTTAATGCTGACATCTGCGTTGACTTAATGCTGACATCTGAGTTGACTGCTAAGATGCATTATGGACCCATGATTTTAACTTGATCAACATTTGACTTGTTTTCATCTCTATTTGCCAAAGAGGGAGAAATCCACCAATTGTATGGGTCCTGTATTGGATGCCCTTGCAGCATCAAAGAAGGTGGCAACGAGAGCCGTGCTTGAAGCGTGCACAGTGGCGGATGGTAGGGCTCCGCCAGGGTGCTAGGGTCGCATGGTGGTGGCTGGCGGCGACTGCTGAGGTCGGGGATGGGAGCAATAGTTGCGTGGAAATGACGATGAGTGGTTGGCGGTGTTGTTGGTACCGGTGGAGGCATCGGTGGTGGTGGTACCAATGCCACCCCCTTTTAGACACCCTGTACCAGGGCGTTGAAAGCGAATTCTGTGACATCTTCTTAAACCAGATATGTGGTTTCAATCTCATTAACGCAGATGACCTCTTCTTTCGTGGACAAATAACTTCAGATGCGAATAGATGGGGAACTTCGGGTTCTTCGTCCTCTTGACTTTCATCATAGATATGCTCTTTCTCTTCCCGTTGTTCTTGTGATGAATTTGTATCATCAAAATCTTCTTTTAAACAGAAAATACCTGTGTTTCTTGGATCGAAATCAGGTTGTATCAAGGCAGCGACGGTCTGAATTTTTTATTGACGAAGGATTCTTCCTTGAAACATGAATCCAACCATGCTTGTACCTTGACGCTTGATATAAGACACTGTTTGAACTTCTTTGAATGTGAATGTGAACCTTGACCGAGATGGCTCAAATCAAATTGCATTCACTAATATGCAATCGGATCATCAAATCATAAGAACGATTCAGTTGCCATGCTCTGATACCAATGATGCAAACGAAAAAATCCAACAATAAAAAAATAATCGATTGTGGAAATATTTGGCGGAGAAGAAATTAGAGGGCGGGAGAAGAGAAGAATGTGCCGGTTGCGCGAGATTTTTGAGACGAAGCACGAAGATCGTGAAGAGAGAGACAACGACATACAAATAGAGATTATCTCGATTTTTCATATATTCTGAATTGTTTTAAAACAAATTCCTACCATCCCCTTTATACATGAGGGACGGAAATACATAATCAGAAAGTGTGTCAAATTCAAACTTAATAAAATCTTAATTGACGCTAACTGACTCTCATTGATATCTAACTAATTTTATCTATCAGAAATGTGAGATTAAAATATCAATTTATTTAAATAAAATAAGCGACTAATTTAAAATAACTAATTAACAAAAAGAATCCCAACTTTTGAAAAATCCCCAAATCTACAATTTGCTTCCATTCAATTTGAATTGACAATTTGAGAATAATTGCATCAATTCTCCCCCGCTTGAAAAATTCGTCTCTTGACGAATTGCTTGATCTTCGGTTTGTTGAGGGAGAATATGATCTGAAATCAATGACTTTAGAATTCCCAGTTTGAGTAATTTCGCTTCCTTTCAGCATTACGTTTGTAATTTCTTTCCACTTGGGGGCATGGCTACAATTTTTCTACCCCTTCAACTTAAACAATTCCCCCTTTTATTGCCTCCTCATATGCAACCTTTAGATAAACATATCTTGGAGGGTTGGCCTCTTAGAAAATTTCCCAAATAAAGTCCTTTTGCCTTATTTTAATTGACTCGCCTGGAGGAAACTTCCCCAATCGAAGGGAATTGTTTCCCTTTCGAGAGGAGCCCCCAACCCATCTTAGGGTTTCGATTCCCTTGCTCAAGTCCAAACGATGGCGATGGCACATCGTGGTTGTATCTATTGGCAATGGGGGCGACGACGGCGAGGGAGCCGCTTGAGGGACTCTCAACGACGTAGCTGCGACAGCGATGGGGGAGGTCTCAAGTCCCCGTAGCTGTGTTGCGATGAGGGAGCCGCTGGAGGGACTCCTAAACGACGTAGGCGGCGATCGTTGCGGGCCCGAATCCCGTGTGGGGGTGGCTGCAAGGGGCCTGTTGGAGGAGGTGTGGCGACGCAAAAGCCATCTGGGCAGCAACTTCACGTGCACACTGATAAAGGATTTTGGGTTCTTCATCCTCAGGACTCTCGTCGAATACTGGACTTGTATCGTCATAGTTTTCTTCATCTTTTTGGTCATGGACAACACCTTCAACTTCTAATGGATCAACGATTTTTAGTGCTTCCTCTGTAGGATCTTTGTCGAATATTGGTCCCATGTCTTGTTTTCTTGTACAAGAATTGTAATAAAATATTCATTTTCAGTGAATATACCTTCGTTTTCTTGGTCGAAATTTGGTTGCCTAGCAGATATAATGATCTAATTTTATTGTTGATAATTGAATCTTCCTTGATTATCATGTCCAACCACTGTAGAATCTTGAAACTTGCTAGGAGATGATTCTTGAACTTTTGTTGACACGAACACGAATCATGAGAGATGCGACTTAGATCGAAATTCAAGCTCCTGTATGCTAAATGATCGTCGAATCGTAAGAACAATTCGGTTGTCATGCTTTAATACGAGTTAATGCCAATGAACAAAATCCAAACGTGATAAATAATTTTGACGGTGGAAATATGTGGTGGAGAAGAAATTAGAGGGAGGGAGAAGAGAAGAATGCGCCGGTTGCGCGGGATTTTGGAGTCGAATCGCGAAGATCGCTTTGAGAGAGAGACAGAGACAGAGAGAGACAGAGTGAGATAATCTCAATTTTTTATATATTTTGAATTGTTTTAGAACAAATGCCTACCTTCCCCTTTATACAAGAGAGGTGGGAATACAAAACTAGAAAGGGAATCAAATTCAAACTAAATAAAATTCTAATTGACTTTAACCAACTCTAATTGATGTCTAACTAATTTTATCTACCATAAATGTTGTGATTACAATATCAATTTATTTAAATAAAATAAGCAACTAATTTAAAATAACTAATTAGGGACGAGAATCCCAAATTTTGAAAAATTCTCAAATCTGCAATTTGCTTCCATTCAATTCGACTTGTTGACGAATCCTGAATTGCCCTTGCTAAATTGCGTGAATTATCGTTCGCTTAAATTAATGTGTCGTTTAGTTGTAGGCGAGCAATCGGAATCGGTCAAGAAATAACCACAAGAAATTTTAGTCAGTTTTGATCAATGCGGTTTTATGTTTATCTTACTTGGGCAAGTCCCAAGGTCGAACTCAAGGAGGCAAAGGAACAACCTAAAATTTTCTATATCAAAGTTCGTTCACGTTTTTCGAGGCGGTCTTTTTTTGTATTTTTTTAATGCAATTTGGGATGCAAAATGCAAAATTTGGCCAATTTTAAGGACTGGAAAAGGAATATTAATCAAATGATGTCCGAAAAATATGAAACTTGGCCAAGATGACAATAATGATGAAACGAATGCACTATAAATTTTTTGGAATTTTTGAATGCAAGATGAATTTTTTATGAATTTTTGAATGCAAACAAAGTGAATTTCAATAATTAATTATAATAAATATTAAACCTAATTATTTTCAAGGGATAAAATTATCCATGACCTATCACTAGGTGATGGATCTCAGAAAAATCCTAAATATCAAAAATACAATATTTAATACCTATTAAAAATTAAATATTGAACTATGCAAAATGATTTTTAGAGAGCAAACGATGCATGCAAATGCAATTCTTTTTGGGCACAATGTTAAACACAACTAATTATACAATCCTTGATTTTTCTGCAATTTTCAGAGCTGTGGGTAATTAGTTATGAATTTCAGAGCACAAAATGGGTAAAATATGCAATTTTTCACAAAATAATTAATTATTAATTAACCACTGATCATAAAAATGTCAATCATATGCAAAGATGTAGAGAATTAGTTGTAGAACAAAATGCCGATTTTTGATAAATAAAATAATACAATGTAGCAGTTCGAAACAACGGGGGAATACGAGGGTGTTTCTGCAATAATATATAATAAGATAATATAAAGAAAGGATTGAAATGTAATTACCGCAAATGCTAGGGGAGATTTTGCAAAATTTCCAAAGGGTCACGTGCATAGCACGTGACCTCTGGCTAGGGGGACTTCTTTGCCAATAGACGAACGACGAGGGGCTCTTTGCAAATTGTCCCGCTCTTCCACGTGAGTGTCACGTACGACAGGGTCTGATGGAGAATACGACAACACCAGGGGGTTTCGTTGCAAATGTTCCTTCAGGGGCGGGCGCTGAGCATGTGCTCCCTCCCGCACATGCACCTCACGTGTGGAGGGCCTCGGGTCAGCCCCCGACGGCGTAGCTCTTCTGGTGTCGTCCGGCGATGGTCGAGGCGCTGGTAGCGGAGGATGTTCTGGAGGCTGTACCCTGGCAGAGCTGCATGCTCCGGCGAGGCGTTGGGTGCTGAGGGAGGAGCGGAGGGCCGAACACCTAGCGGTGGCTGGAGGTCGATGAAGACGTGGACGTTGGCGGTGATGGCGAGGCGCTGGTGTCGAAGATGATGATGAACTCAGGTGGATTGTTGGAGAAGCTTGCACGGAGTGGACGTTGGAAGCGTTGACTGCGGTTGGAGAAGACGAAGTCGTTGATGGGAGATACGACTCGCAGTAGCAGTGTCGGAGAAGAACTTGGCGTAGGCTCGACGGCTATGATAGCCGGAGCAGAGCAGCAAGCATGGAGTGGCGCTTCGACAAGGCGGCAGTAGGGGGCCTTGGATCTCACCGGCTGGTGGAGGTGACACTATCACCGTCGACTCCACTCGCAGCTATGGATCGACAGATAAAGGCGAAGGTCGGGGCGACGTTGGTTTTATAGGATGAGGACGACCGACCGAAGATGGAAGGCTATCGCGATGGAGATCGGAGACGAGGGCAATCACGGGGTAGCGGTGGATCGTGAGATTGAGGTGATTGCGATACGCAGGATGGCGATGATCGGAGGCGCGAGATTCGCGGGATTTGGATGCAGCGGCGGCGAAAATCGCGGCGGAGAATGCGGTGCGGCCTAGATTGGGAAAGGGGCTGGAGGAAGATGGTGACCAGGGACCGTCCGATCGACCGAGATCGGATGTCCCTGGGAGCGTCACGTGGCAGCGTAATTTGGGGGCTGGCGATGCACGTGCAGGGCACGTGCATGGAGGCACGTGCTCTGCACGTGTGGTGCTTTTAATATTTTTTTTTATAAAAACGAAAATAAATAAGGCCCAAAAATGGGTGACACGTGGCGGCTCCAGGAGCGGCCACGTGTCAGCCCCAAAAAATCGAAAAATAAATACCTTAATAAATATGTAAAAAATAGTAAATGACCTCGAATCAAAAAAATTTCTTCATAAAAATTGCTCGTCTCGATGAGATCTGCAACTTTCATGAAGACACCGAAACAAAATCGATCAATTGCACAAAGTGATATTTTTGAGGTATCACATGTAAATAGAATACCATGATTTTTGGGTTTTATAATTTTTTTGTCATTTTTAAACCAGTTAAAAATCCGGAAAAAATATGATAAAATCAAAGATAAATATTTACACATTAATCTAATTTTTTGGATTTTTATTGGGTAAGAAAAAGAAGAAATAAAATAAAAGATGAAAAAGACCATTTTTGCATAGACAGTTAGTGAAGACTCGGACTCAATTAGTTTCTTTGATTTTAAGCTCAATTTGGATCTGGATTTTTGCGCATTTTAATAAAACTTTCATCAAAGAAGACAAATGAAAAAGAATTAAAATAAAATGAGTCAATTATGTACATAAAATAATAGGTCAAAAACCGCTAAAATACAAAATGTACAAAAGATGCCCAAAACCCAACTTTCACATATGAGCTCCTATTCATTTGAACTTGGTCTTGTTTTGAAGGTAATTGAATGTACAATAGTTCAAAAATGAGTAGGCTCAAATCAGACACTGGATGGGGGAAGATATGAAGGTTTTAGTCCGGAAATCCTAGAACTAGGGTTTGAGTTTTTGGTCTACTTGTTTAGGTTAGTGATTTTTTTGTATTTTTCATTTATTCTTGTTAGTGATATGTACACAGTGGAGGTGGTTTCGGGTCAATTGGAGTTAGCATGAGTTAGTTAAAAATCGGGGAAGTTAGGCTATTTGCAAGTCAATTTTGGTTGGGATTTTTGGCTTCTTATTTTGTGACAAAACAAGTGATAAAATGCAATTCTTATCAAAAATGCATGAATGCTAATTATGCAGAATAAATGGAGAAATGCCAACGATTTTTAGGTATTTGAGCTTAATTAATCAGCTTTAAAGTGATGAAACTGAGATTCATTACCTGTCAATTTGGAAATAATTGAATCAACAAATTCACGACGACTTCAATGCGGCTTGGCCTGTCAATTTGAGAAATATTGCATCAATTAGGGAAGAAACAAGAGATACGAAAGAATAAAGAACATATGAGATCAAATGCTTACACAAATCGACATCATGATGATTGGAGAGAGATTGAGAGAGGCGATGCTTGGAGGTACATAAACCAATAGATTCTCAAAGGGTGCTAGGGACTGGAGAGAGAGAGAGCACACATCGAGGTTTAGCTTGAGAGGCCGAGTAGAACACTAGGGTTTCTCGATTGGGGTGGCATATACTCGAAGTCGGGCGAGATGCTTTCTATGCTCTGGTTAAATCTATTCGGGTATACATATTTGTGTTCATAGTTTAGCTTTAATACATTGCGGCCGCATATGCCCACTACTCGGCCACATATGTGCTTTTACCGCATATGGAGCGACTATGGACTACTCATCGCTCTTTGCCCCTCGACTCCGCATATGCAACCGCTTATGCGGTCGCGTGGACCAACTTTGTGAACACTACCCTTTCGTCTCTTGAACATTGGAGGTTTTGAGATCACATTACGTTAGCTTGGAGAGGTTTCAAAGATCATCTTCGATGATCGGCTACTTAGGATTGATCCTGACGCCACGATTGCATTGGTTATGGATATGAGATTTTATTTCCAAGGAATCAACATGTTCCTTGGTGGGATATGTCATTTCCAGTTGGTGGTTTAGATGCTACCCCCACCCCCTCCGTCGCATAGTGAACATGGTGATGTGGTCGGAGATTCGCTGTCGAGGTGCTCACCAGTGAAGCTGGAGGCGGAGGAGGCGATTGTTCAGCCGATGATAGAGATTGCAGAGTCGCCATTGGTAGCGAAATCCTCGGGAGAATTGGTTGCGCCTATCTCAGACTTCAATTTTCATATAAGGTCGTTATTGAAAGGTGTTGAATGGCTAGCGCAAGGGGATTCTTAGGTGCCCAATCTCCCTTCGCCTTTGATGACACTTATTGGTCTTAGGTATCTATGTACGGCATCATTGAAGAATCTTTATTCTAGGAGTTGATTATTTGTGTATTTGACTCGCTCTTGTTCCTCATTGGAGCTTCCTTTAATCCGGTTCGGTCCAACCCTCTTAACCCGATCTAGGCTTTACTCCTATGTGCAACCCACACTCATCTCTATGCATCAAACTGACCCGACCCTGTTTTATTTACCCAATGCGAAACTACGACGCTGTTACATCCTTATTGTTGATTGGGATCAAGGCCCTAAATGTCGGTTTCGGTCACCATTTCGGTGACCGATCGAAACAGAATTTCGGTGGAATTTCGGTCGAAATTCGATCGAAATTTCGGTCATTTCGGTCTTTTTTTGTACTAGGTCCCCCATATTTCGGTCATTTCGGCCATTTCGATCAAATTTCGATTTCGACTGGATATCGATATTCAACAGAAATTCGATCGAATTTAGCTGAAATTTGAGGCCATGATTGGGATGGACTTCTTGCGCTCGGAGGAGCTCGAGAAGGGGTCCTAGGCGACATTTCGGTGTCTCCTCTCGCTGTCGACATCCTAAAGTTTGATCGAGCACTCTTGAGAGCCCTCCTTGGGTTAGGGCGCTTGATGTCGTTATTGACTTACTGGATTCAGTGCGCTGTCCGGAGTCTTCTTAAAGCATTTCTTTGGCATCTGGAAGAGTTGAGGGCTTGCCCATCTCTACGGATTCTTCCGGGCTAGAGGATGAACGATGGGAAGGTAAAGCACTATCGAAAGTGGAAAAGGGCTGCTGCTGCTGGAAAGGCAATCTTCACTATCTTGATCCGTTAATTTTGGGTGGTTCAAGCCACGGGCGTGGTCCCAACAATAGGAGATAAATTGGAGTCCAAATGAAAGTTTCTGACCTGCAATGTTATGTGTCTGGGTGATTCGGAGAAGTGAAGGTCAATTTGAACACTTCTGTGAGATTATGGATGTGATATTGTTATGCTGTAAGAAACAAAGCTAGCATCTTATACGTCCTTGGGTGCTGCAACCCTTCCAGATTTCAGAACAGTAGAGGCCGTTGGCAGTGTTGGGGGGCGCTATTGTCTGGTAGAGCTCTCTCTTATCATGGTAAAAGGGGTGACATGTTCAAACAGTTCTTCAGAATATTCGGACCGACTCCCACTTGGCTGTTTCTTGTGTATGGACCTACTCTGGTTGCTCAGAGGGCATATCTTTGGATCTAGATTCGATATTTAGAAGAATCTTCCCTAGCGAGGCCTGGTTAGTGGGGTACAACTTTAATGTATCTCTTTTATCCTCAGATTGTCATCGCTTTCTTGGAGGCCAAGATCTGGAGTTTGCAGAACTGATTGATTATCCATAGATGTAGGTGATTGATGCGTTAGATACGAGGTAGAAATTCTAGCTCACTTTCAAGGATTGACCATTTTCTAGCCTCGTCAATGCTTCTAGAGACGTTCCCTATGTACTCGATGTCCTCTAGACCGCGTTCTAGGTCTGACCACTCCCCTTTGATCTGGGAATCTGGAGACGGTTCAGCTCCTCAGCTGGCTATTGGAGGAGAACTTCAGAGAGTTGGTATCTGATCATTGGAACTCTACAGTGTGTTTTGGTACCACCGTGGCTTGCTTGTCTAGGCTTTGCTTTTTCAAGACGGAGGTGCGAGAAGAGAAGCAGAAGCTTCTTGACTCCTGCTTGTTCAAGAATCAGAATTGTGCATGCTAGACGGGAATGGTGATGACAGAGATCTTGTCGCGAGTGAACTATTTGTGAGGGCAGAGTGCCAAAAAATAATCATGCTTGAAGACAAAAAGCGTGTTGTTGAGTGGAAGCGGAGATCTAGGCAAACCTGGCTTAAAGAAGGCGATGCAAATACTAGGTGCCACCATAATCAGATTCAGTCTGTGGTGGGGACCGGTAAGAGGGTGGAAGTTGATCGGGACGAGGTTAGCGCTGGCAAAACACTTTCGAGAGTTTTCAAGGAGAGCTTTTGGTAGGGAGGGCCGTTATCTGAATGAAATGCAAAGTGCAAACCATTTAATTCAAAGCTTCACAATGGAGGAGGTTAAAGCAGCAGTCCGGAGTTTGAATGCTAATGGGGCATTCGGCCATAATGGTTTCGTTGTTTTCTTTTTTCGGGAGTTTTGGGAGCTGGTGGAGAGACATGTGGAGGTTGTGGAACAGTGGTTGAAGTGAGAGGAGCTTTAGGTGTTCTCTGATAAAAAAATGCAACAGGGTTACCGTGAGAGCTGTGATGCTTTACAGCATCAAGTGTTGGGAGTTCAAAAAAATAAATGCAACATGGTTACCGTGGTTGAAGTGAGGGGAGCATAGGCATGTTTGCTGCTAAAGCTGTTTGTACTTATGTGGATGCGTTCCTACAAAGAAGGATGATCTTTGCATTGTGAGTATCGAGAAAAGATTGGTGTGGCACCAATAGAAGATGCGTTGAGGTGAATTCATTCAAGGTTGTATGGACAAGTGTAGAAAAGGTCATCCAGGGTTCCAACTCGAAGATGTGAATCATGTGATACGGTAGTAGAGAAGCCTAGCAAGAGGAGTGCTGACCAAAGAGACGGAAGAAAACTACCAAGAGGAATATGGCATCTCAAGATTTAAGTTCGGGTATGGCACGAATTAGACCTTATAAAAGCTATGAATCAATGCAACTACCACTCCACTTAGAGTGTGAAATTGCTTGCTTGTTGTTGCACATTTTATCTATTTTGTTTATTATTTAATCTCGCTTCACTAAGTTAGCATGCATCGACCTCTTTTCTATTTTTGTTGTTTGATACACGCTTCTATATATATATTTACCTAAACTGTAATCATTGACTGGTTTGTTGAACAGAACCCTAGCTGTCTAATAATCAGGTTCAATGGAGAGATGGCTGCTCCAATTCGTCACTTTCAAATAAATCCTCCTCGGATCATACCTGATGTAGATTGAGATAGTCGGCGTTTTCTATTGTTAAAATGGCCTTAATAGTTCTAGGACATCATGAAAGCAAATTTTTTCAAGCTTTCTTATGAGCATTGCTGCTTCATGTATTAAAGTATATTTCTTTCTTTTTACTGAAGAATATATTGCTTTTTGCAGATATATTTCAAGAAGAAGAAAACTGGTGGCATTTCTTTTAACAGCATTATGCCTCTGACTCATGTTGATGAGAAGCTATGCTATCAAATTCTTCATGAGTACAAGATACACAATGCGGAGGTATCCGCGTCTTATATTTTAATTCCTAGAATCAATAGATGGAAGTTGGTATTTTTAGGGCAATAAAGAAACGTGCATCTTTCTTGTTAAAACTGGAAATCGTCTTGTTACAATGATGAAATGACGACGCCTTATCAATAAAGATAGTGTATCTTTTAACTTTTTTAAGAGTGGTTTAGTTAGAAGGCCATGAAAATAGAACCCATGTAAATAACATAGCTTTTAGGATTTGAAGGGAAGAAAATATTACAAGCAGATTGTAGGTACCCAAACATAATGCCATATCTAGTAATCATGAAGTATTGTAGTATCATATAGACAACTTTGGTTAACGCATTTTGGGCTATGGCCAAGGGCTTTAGTTGAGCCCAAGCCCAACAAGTTGTCTTGGTTAGTAATCCTTGATAACATACCAACTCTAGGGCCTGAGATGTTGTGGATGGGATTAGAGCCAGGTTTCCTCTAATCAAAGTTGTAGAAATCGGTAGTCGGTACTTGGTTGGCCAGATCACTCATTAAGGATTAATCGACAGTCGAGCGAATAATTGGATTTAGTCGGCCTATAGTCGGTTTTGCTATTTTAATAGTTATATATCTAAACTATCTTATACATATATTCTTATGTATTTACAGTGATTTGTACCTTTTCTGTACTACCATAATGAAATAAAAGAAGTATTTGAATTTAAATAAGGTATTAAGCATATTATAATAAGTATGCTTTTAAAAAAAGCAAAAATTGAAAAAAATTTACAAAATCTCTATGCAAAAATTGGATGACTAGTCGGCCCAATCGGTCGACTAGTTGGGTCGAGTAGCCGGTTGACTGACTAGATCGATTAGTTAATAGTCAATATGCCACCCTACCAACTCGACTAGTTGGACCGATTAGACGACATAATCGGTCGACTTTTACAACAATGCCTCTAATAGTAAACCGAGCTATCTAAAAGGTGGAGTCACCCCTACCATAGAGTCAGGAGGAAAGGACTACCCAAGAGGTGAAGCCTCCACTATAACTAGGAATAGGTCATGGGTCATTGCACAATGAGGACGTTGCGAATATAAGAGGTGTGATTGTAGCAATCCGAATATACCACATCTAGTAATTACAAAGTGTGGTAGTAGCTTTTATGTAAAGGATACTACTAGACAAATTGAGCTTAAGCATTTTGATTGTGGTCAAGAGCTCCACTTGAGCCCGGGCCCAACAAGTTGTCTAGGTTAATATTCCCTGAAAACAGATTTGCTCTAGGGCTCGGCCGCTCAGGATGTTACACAAACTTTATACATTCTGCTCTACTTGAAAGTACAATAAGAGCAACAATAAAGCCTTTTCCCACATTAAGTAGGGTCGACAATATGGATCCTTTGCGTCCATTCAGACCTATCTTGGGCTTATATCCAAAAAACTTAGATCCATTCGGATAGTGTGATTCCAACACTTCTTGGGCTTTCCTCGCCCTCTCTTAACCGGCTCAACATCCCAAAACTCGCATCTCCTAACTGGTGCATCAATTGATCTTCTTTGCAAATAGCCAAACCACGTTAAGCGATTTCTCTCATCTTGTCCTCGATTAGTGCTACACCAACTTTCCTTCTGTTTGCATCATTCCGAATCTGATCTTTATGTGCATGTCTACACATCCACCTTAGCATTTTCATTTATACTACTGTCATTCTCTGCACATGTCTATGGTTCACATGTCAACATTCAGATCCCTAGAGCATAGCAGTTCTCATGGCTGCTTTGTAAAACTTTCCTTTGATTTTCAAAAATTTTTCTTATCACATAGAACAATAGAGGCTCTCCTCTCCACTTTAGATAACCTGCGTTTATCCTTCGAGTAACAACTCCATCAATTTCCCCTTCACGTTGGAAAATAGATCTCAAGCATCTAAAAGAAAATTTCTTCTGAATGTTATCGTCACCAATCTCCACCTCGATTCCTTCGCGATTGCATCCATAAAAAATGCATTCTATATATTCGATTTTAGCCCTACTTATATGAAATCCTTTAGTCTCCAATGCAAGTCTCCATACCTTGAGCTTCTCATTTACTCCATCTCTAATCTCATCAATCAACACAATATCATCCACGAATAACATATACCAAGGTATCTCATCCTAAATGTGACTAGTCAATTCGTCCATAATCAAAATAAAATGAATGGACTTGTTGGGAAAAATAAGAGTTCTGTATATTCCTTGAGCCCTAGACTCTCTTATATAGGGAGAGGCCTATGGACAAATTACATAAGGTAGACAGATGAAAAGATAAACAGATAAAAGATACAGGAACATAAATAAACTTCTACACTCCCCCTTAAGATGGAGCATAGATGTCTATCATGCTCATCTTGGATAAGCATTTCTGAAAGGGACACCGAAGCAAAGCTTTCGTAAAGATGTCTGCCGTTTAGTTTCCTGAGTTGACATGTGTAGTAGAAATGAAGCCCTTCTGGATCATATCACGGATATAATGGCAATCCACCTCACTGTGCTTCGTCCTCTCGTGAAAAGCAGGGTTGTTAGCAATGAA
Organism: Ottelia alismoides; assembly: GCA_037367405.1. Taxonomy (NCBI): domain Eukaryota; kingdom Viridiplantae; phylum Streptophyta; class Magnoliopsida; order Alismatales; family Hydrocharitaceae; genus Ottelia; species Ottelia alismoides. The sequence continues at coordinate 141,550 of JAZKJV010000493.1, read as the reverse complement.
TAATGCAACCTGATTGTCACATTCTAGTGATATGGGAAGTGGAACATCTATATGTAGATCTGTCAGAACTGCGCGAACCCACATCACTTCTGCACATGCTTGGGCCATAGCTCTATACTCTGATTCAGCACTGGATCTCGCAACTACTGTTTGTTTCTTGCTTTTCCATGAGACAAGAGACTCCCCAATGAATATAGCAAAGCCTGATGTAGATTTCCTATCCTTTGGGTCTGCATCTGCACATGCTGAAATAGTTATAGTGCCCTTCTTCCTAAACACCAAACCTGCACCTGGAGATGACTTAAGATACCTTAGTATCATATGTATGGCGTCCATGTGTACCTGGCGAGGTTGCTCCATGAACTGACTCACTTTATTTACTGCAAATGTAATATCTGGTCTAGTAATAGTAACATAAAGGAGCCTCCCTACCAGTTCTCTGTACCTTCTTTTGTCAACCTCCTCAGTGTCGTCATCATGCATCTTCATGCTTGGATCCATTGGTGAAGCAGGTCGACATCCAAGCATACTTGTTTCACTTAGCAAGTCAGTGACATATTTCCTCTGAGTCATCACGAGTCCTTGTTCATTTCTAGCAAACTCCAAATCAAGGAAATATTTCAGTACTCCTACATCCTTGGTAACAAATTCACGGCCCAAGAATTCTTTTGCTATTTTTATTCCCTGCATATCATGTCCTGTAATGAGTATATCGTCAACATACACCATAATGACAATCATACCTCTGGATGTCCTCCGTACAAAGAGTGAATGGTCTGCATTTGACCTTTTGAATCCTTGCTTCTCAAACAAATCCGAGAGCTTCTGGAACCAAGCTCTTGGGCTCTGCTTTAGGCCATAGATTGCCTTATGAAGTCTGCATACCTGTACACACTCCCCCTCAGCAGTAAACCCAGGTGACTGCTGCATGTAAACCTCCTCCTGAAGATCACCATATAAAAATGCATTTTTGACATCTAATTGAAACATAGGCCAATCTCGAATCACATCAACAGATAGAAGAATCCGTAAGGTAGAGTGTCGAGCAACAAGAGAAAATGTGTCAAGATAATCTACCCCATACGTCTGAGTAAATCCCCGAGCAACCAGTCGAGCCTTGTACCTATCAATACTGCCATCGGCATGGTGTTTCACTGTAAACACCCACTTGCAACTCACAATAGATGCCCCAGTAGGAGCTGGAACAAGACTCCAAGTACCTCTCGACTGAAGGGAGACCATCTCTTCCTCCATAGCCAGACGCCATTTTCGATCGACCAATGCTTCCTGATAGGTCCTTGGGATAATCACAGTGGACAAAGCACCTACAAATCTCCTGAAATCTCCTGCCAGGCGCTCAAATGTAACATGAGAAGCAATTGGATAGGAAGCACATGACCTCTTCTGCTTTCTCAGTGCAATTGGAAAATCAAGATCTGCGTTGGTTGTACCGACATCCACGTCATCCACTGCCTGTTCCTGCTGAGAAATGCCATCAGTCCCATCACTAGGAATAATGTTATCAGAACAAACCTGGGGCATGGTAGATGATTGTTCATGATTATCAGCAGGGGCCTGTCGTCGACTGTAGTGGCGTGGTAGGGGAGGAACCAAAGATATGGGAGGTGGTAGAGGTGGTGGCGGTGGTGGAGATGGTGTAGGTGATGGGGATGACGGTGGTGGAGATGTAGAGGCTTGTTGTGGCTCATACACGGGGGGAGAAGGAACATAGATTTCATCATTTAAAGCTGATGGCACCAATCTGTCACCTGTAGGAGAGAAAAACATGACTGACTCAAAAAACGTGACATCTGCACTGACATAATATCTTCGACGTAAAGGATCATAGCAACGATAACCCTTTTGAGTCCTGGAATACCCGGCAAAAACACATTTGATAGCCCTAGGAGAGAGCTTGTCAACCCCTGGAGACAACTGGTGAACGAATGCCACATACCCAAAGACACGTGGAGTCAGTGAAAACAACTCCTTGTTGGGAAAAACGAGGGAGAAAGGTATCTTCTCCCCCAACACAGACGAGGGCATGCCGTTAATGAGATAACATGCAGTAAGAACTGCATCGCCCCAGAACGAGGGAGGAACACAACTCTGGATAAGAAGCATACGAGTGACATCAAGAAGATGGCGATGTTTTCTTTCGGCGACACCATTCTGTTGGGACGTGTAGGTAAAGGACGTTTGATGAAGAATGCCATGGGATGAAAGAAATTGAGATAATGTTCGAGTACAGAATTCAAGGGCATTATCAGTTCTCACAATTTTGACAGAAATAGAAAACACATTCTGCACTTCTTTAATAAAGTTCATAATAGTAATGCCCGCTTCAGATTTATTCTTTAACAGAAAGACCCACGACAAGCGACTGAAATCATCCACAGCAACTAAATAGAACCTGTGTCCCTGATGATCTGGGACACGACTTGGACCCCAAATATCAATATGAAAAAACTCAAATGGAGAGCTACTGCTTCGACTCTGAGGACTAGGGAAGGCAGACCGATGATGCTTCCCTAACCGACAAGCTTCACAATCAAAAGACGGGCGGGGTGAGATATGAGGAGGACATGACACAACTTCTGAAACGGAAGATGACCAAAACGCAGATGTCATAAGGAGTGCCAGGTCCAGTGGAGTGGGATGAAGCTCCGGCGTAAGGTGTATGGACCAGTCGATACAACCCGCCTTGCTCACAGCCATGTCCAATCACGTTGCCCGTGAGAATGTCCTGAAACACAAGAGATGATGGGTCAAATATCGCTCGACAATGTAGATCCTTAGTAATCTGACTAATTGACAATAAATTCATTGAGAAATTAGGAGCATGGAGCACATTCTGCAGCTGCATAGAGGGTGTCAAGGAGATCTACCCCTGTCCTGTAATGGGTGAATGAGTCCCATCTGCTATGATGACGGTTCTTCGTGGAGAAACTTCCCTGTAGGATGTGAGTTGGTGTCTATCTCTACACAAGTGATGTGTGACACATGAATCTACAATCCATTCTGAGGTATGAGAGCCCTGGTAGAAAGCAGAAGTATAAGCACTACCTGAGGAACTAGCTTCTGCAGTAGCAACAACGTCCAATCTGCTCTCTGAAACTGGAGGAGTACTGGCTGGAGGCATGATATCACGTAGACGAGACACTAGGTCATCATATCGTAAATCCGACGCTGGCGTAGCACCATGATGTTGTATCTGTTCTGCTGCACGGGCAGATGCTGGGAAGCCATGCTTAGAGTAGCATGCGTCTTCTGTATGACCAATCCGACGACAATAAGTACACTGTAATCCACGATCACGGCCAACCCTACCATGTGATCCTCGTCCACGAAAATGAGATGAATTGCCTCTTCCTCTAAAGGCTGCCATAACATAAGAATTCGGTACAGTAGTAGGGCTTGAGATACTGATACGACTCAATCGACGAAAGGCCTCCTCCATGGGAGGAATTGTAGCGTCGGTTAGAATCTGAGAAGAAGCAGCCTCATACTGTGAGTCAAGAGAGGCTATAAAGACTCCCACCATCGTCGCATTCCGATATGTCTTCAATTGTTCCGGAGTCTCCCTGAGAGGCATGAAGCTGTGAAGCCTCTCAAACATTCCCCTCAGTGTAGTGTAGTGAGCATGAAGGGGTCGACCATTCTGCTTTATTGTGAAGATGTCATGCTGAAGCTGTAGGATTTTTGTCTCATTCTTGGCTTGAGAATACGTGGCAGCAAGAATGTCCCACATTGCTTTGGCAGTAGGTTGATGCAATACATCATTAGCAATGTCTGGAATCAGAGTACCAGACAACCAGACCTGAGCATATGCGTCATCAGCCTCCCATGAGGCATACAACCCTGTTTTCTCCACTGGTTCATCCTCGGTAAGAATATGTTTCTTATTCATCGACTTCATTAGGCTCATGAACTGCATTGCCCATAACTCGTAATTGCATCCATCTTTACAATAGGCGCATGACCCTTGAAGGTGCCTGTAGTGGGGATCTCGATCTTTCTCTCTGACATTGTGACCGGAGAGAATCAGGGTTGTAGACAAGATAATCTTTGGTCTACACTGACATACGGAGGTTTGGTTGCATGTGTAGACCTCACACAACCAAACCCATTAACGTGTGTGACGCGGACGGAAGTCTCCTTTGCAGATGGCGAGGATGCCCTAGGGTTGATCGAACCCTAGGAGTGCGCGGGTCCTAAAACAGGCTGAGGGGATAGGCCACAGGCAACACATGCCACAGGCTGCACACAGGCCGCTGGCAGCGCACAGGCCACGGGGCCGAAGTACGACACCAAAAGGGAAGGGGTGCCGATGACGCGGGGCCGCACGCGGCTAGGATCAGCACGCGGGGCCGAAGCGCGAAGCCGCACGGGGCTAGGGCGGCGCCGAATGCGTGGTCGAGTAGCAGCGAGAGAGAGGCCGCACGCGAGGCTTGGTGGTGGACGGCTAGATTTAGGGTTTGGTACTAGAACTCCGATCTAGTATCGCCGTTCTAATACCATATTGGGAAAAATAAACGGTGTGTTTATTCCTTGAGCCCTAGACTCTCTTATATAGGGAGAGGCCTATGGGCAAATTACATAAGGTAGACAGACGAAAAGATAAACTGATAAAAGATATAGGAATATAAATAAACTTCTACAGGACTCAAAAAATGAACGTCGATGCAGACTAATTTTGATGTCAAAATAGTCAGTCTTTTCAGGTTGGATCCTTACACAAGATGAAGCGCTGTCATACATATCCTTTATGAGGTTAATTTCGCCATGTAAGGAAATATCGCGATATATCGCCGATATATCGACATCGAAATGAGATCGGTATCGGTATCGATATAGCGATGTATCCTCCTTTTCAGTTCTTTCCTTCACAAAAGTGCATCGATATAGGCGGTATTTCGGCGATATATCACTGATATATCGTTGAAATATCATATCATATCGACACGATATCGAAATGATGTCGATATCGATATGGCCTTCCTACTCGCCTCTTCTCCAAAACTCTTCATAAGCCTTCTCCAAATCAAGAATAATCATACGGAGGTTCTTCGTTTTAGCTCTATAAATCTCCATTGTTCTCCCCAGCAAGTGGATGTCTTCAATAGTTGAGCGATCTGGCATGAATCTGAATTGATTTTCTTTTACTTCCGAAACTTAGACTCAACCTTATTTCAATCACACATTCCCAAATTTTCATAGTATGACTCATCAGCTTGATACATTTGTCATTCGAACAATTTTGAATGTCTCGTTTGTTATTATAAAGTGGCACGACGATGCTTCTCCTCAATTCTTCATGCATTTTCTTATTTCGCCAAATAATAATGAATAAATTTGTAAGCCAAGTCAAGCCACACTCACCTAGAACTCTCCATACTTCTATTTGAATGCCATCAGGTCCACTATTCTCAGGTCTCATAACCTTCAAAGACTCCTCTACTTTTTTCCCCTTGTATTTGTTTATAGCTTACACGATTCCAATAACTTTCACTACTAGCTAGATCTCCCAAAGTGATCTATCTATTTCCTTCCTCAATGAAAAGCTTATGGAATTACTGCTTCCATATATTCTTTATATCCTTATGAGTAACAAGCATGTGTCCTTCCTCATCCTTAATGCATCTCACATAATGAAGGTCTTTGATCTTTCTTTCTCTTGCTTTGGCTAATATGAGTGTATCCTTCTGGCCCTCCTTCGAGTCGAGATTTTTGTACAAAACTTTATAAGCTTTTGATATAGCTTCGCTTACAGGTTTCTTTGCTTCTTTTTGCTACTTGAAAGCACAAGTGTGAGAAAAAAACTAGAATGGGATTATTTGTTGTTGTTGCTAAAGTCTGCTTGCTAGTGTTGAAAATGATAATCTGGAAAATAAACGCATCAAAAATAATATCAAAACTTACCTGTTCAGAACCATCAAGATGATCACCATACTTCGTAGGAGAAGTATCTTAATAGCCATGTTTTCATCATAGATTGTCTCATTGAATACTATAGTATATGGTCATATGTATAGGCCCCAATTACACCCAACTCTCTCACAGTGGACAATGTGGGACTAAACGCATGATCCTATACTAGAATAGATTGTCGTTGAGAGATAGAATGAGATTTTCGCGATACATATTAAACACCTTAGGGCTTCTTATATAGGTGGAGATCTGTAACGCCCATCCTGCGGATCCGGGATACCCGTTTACATAACACTCGTAGTATCATGTTCGCTAGAGATCATATTAGCTTATTGAAATCAAGGAAAATTTTTCGCATTTAGGTTTCGAATGACATTCACATTTTATTAACAAGCTATATAACTAAAAATGTGTCACCAATTTATGTTACATAAATTTCTATATAATTTATCATATAATAATAGAAATTGCATTACGTATATGAATCCTAAATTTTAGTAGAAGAGAAAGAAAAGCATTTATAATATCCTGAAAAGAAAAGCATTTGTAATATTCTGAACAAAAAGTATAACATGCATACCTATTAATAATAACTGTAGAAGCTGGGGTTCAACCCTCCCAATACCACGATGCAGGTATTTTACCTGCAATCCATGTAATAAGGAGAAAAGAATATCAACGAAATACTAAGCACATCTAATTAATTAACAATAAAAACAAAATTTAGTGGCTTCAAAAGAAAGCAAGTAAATAGGACTTGACAATTAAAATGTATAGCTACTTGCATTGAAACAGATTTTCAAGTTGTTCTGTAAAGGTGAATCTCCTGACTTACCCATTCTACCTCAATTACCCATATTTAGTATTTCATATATTGGTTATAGTTAGCATTTCATATATTGATTATATGATTCATACTTAAGCTATCACCCTTTTTTTAAAGTTATGATTCATGTTTGATGGATCTTGGTGTTGAAGATGATGAGACTCCTATTTTGATCTTTGTCTTTGCCAAATCATATACAACCGTATATTATTTCTAGTCTTCTTTATTCCTTTTCAAGTCTCAAGGATTCATTAATTCTTTGATTCATTATATATTTATTATGACCGAGGTGATCCAGATCTCTTTTTGATGTTTTTGAATCATGTGGATGGATCATAGTAAGTGTATATGACGAGTCTAGTGTTTTGATTCTTTTCTTGTTGAATTTCTCAAGCTTAGTTGATAGTCTATGGTCTTGGTCTGGGTAAGACCTCACACTATGACTTTAAGGCAGTAAGAAAAACTTAGGGTTGGGGTGCCTCCGTAGGCATGCGGTGAAGTAAAATGCATCCTAACTAAGTTCCTAGCACGTCCACTAGCTATGTCTAACAACCGTGGTAGTAACTCGTAGTCTGATAATGATAATTTTTTATAATATGATCTTTTCTCTTTGCTAGGAACTACCGACGGAACAATAATTAGCTCAACTGAAAACGGACTTAACTGCACTGTAACCAAACTAAACTGTACTCAACTCAACTGAAATCAAGCTTCGCTGTAACCAACTCAACTGTAATTCATCTCAACTCTAGTCCAACTTATTTATGACTCATTCCAAGCTCAATTATAACTTCTCCTAATTCAACTATAACTGATTTAGATGTAGCCATAGAGGATTCAGATGTAGCCATCGTCAAGCCTATTGGCGAAACGGTAACCAAAAACTCAAGCGGTGAGGTAGTCTCCTAAAAGACCCTTCCGTCTCACCCTCTAAGTGAAAGTGCGGTCCAGTAAAGGAATACGTCTACTCTAAAACTACGCCACTGAGACAGGTGAGAGAGATTCTTCGGAAAAGTCACTCTAGAAAAATCGGCCCGATCGGTACGGGCAAACGAGCTCGAAAAACTAAAACTGAAGGCCCTCCAGCCTAGGTACCCTAAAGAACAAGGGTCAACGAAACTGGTCTTTAAAAGAAAACCTGTGAATCCTAGAGAGGCGTAAAAACTGTGAGCGCTCGCGAAAAAACCCGAGAGAAAGACTGGGATCCTCGACCCGCGCACTAAGCGGCCGCTGCCCTAACTGGGCTTCCTATCTCCCGTCCAGTTGAGGGTCACCGTATCCTCGCACAGTCAGGTGTAAAGATCACCATGACTGGCACTCATAATTATCAGTAATTGCTGAATCGCCCCCACTGACTTGATTCCTCATTCTTTTTCAATCCTTTCTGTGGTTAATTGTACAGATCTAGGTCATTTGGTCAATGATCTTATTGATAGCACTGATTCACGACTACTTCATCATTTCTTTATTGATATGTATAAATAGTAGCCTATACAGAATGATCAATTGATTGATGATTTCTTATTCATAAAGATCTTGAGAAATCATTTGTTGACTTTGAGAGAAGAGTTCTAATATTTTAAAAGATGAATTCTCAGAGGATGTGAATACTATATAATATAAAGGGGTTATCGTGTAGTTACTACATATCACTGTGAATCGCTTAGACATTGCTCGTGTAGGTAGCAAAGTATGTTAGTTCATGGGTCACCTTAAGATGTTGCTATAATGCTACATATATAACTTAAGACTACATTAGGAAAGGATCATCTCTTCCTCAGTAAGGAGTCTCTGGGTTTCACCATTTATGCATATGTATATTATGTAGGTTATCCTGTAGACAAGAAATCCATGACAAACTTTATTTTATACTATGGATGAAACCTCATCATATTACGTAATAAGAAGCCGGCAGTTGTAGCCATATATCGTGTAGAATATGAGTATAGAGTCCTGACTCAAGCAACTATAAAAGCTATATAGATAGATCCTTAGGGGCATATGTTCTTATAGGAGGCTCTACCTATGCAACCAAATTGTGATATTTATACTGCATTATTCATAGATACAATATTGTTTTCCACCAATGGACCAAACATATGGAGGTTAATGGCACATGATCATGAGTGGGGATGTGGTATTCTCCACAGGATAGGGATAACAATCATAGACAATGTCATAACACATATCGGGAGTAAGCTTTGTAGGTGTAGTAGGAGGTTTGTGAATAGGTCTCATTTTCAATGATGGAAGTATTTAACCTTGTCCCAGTAGGATACACATATGAAACAATTTAAAAAAAATGCAATTGCGTTAACATGATAGTGTCTATTAAGAGGATCATAACATCCACATCCCCTGTTAGTTTATGAGAATCCGAAAAACACATTTGATAGCCAGTGGAGAAAATCACAATATACGTTGTGAGGAGTATGGATATGTTTCAAAAAGTTCTGGCCATATTAAGAATACGACGTTATCTCTGCAACCCGTCTATTCAAGATGTATGTGCGTGAAGTCTAGTGAACAATCTCAAGTCCATAAAGAATGTTTGATACTGACCAGTACAAAACTCAAGGGCGCTACGAGATCTAAATTTGAGCTTGTGACCACTTCTTAAATTTGTACTGTAATAGGTCAAAAACCCTCTTATTAGATTTAGTTCATCTGTCACATGAACCTTATAAAATTACTGTAGTTGCATGCTTGCTCCTTTATTTTCCAGTGGTTGGATTGGGACATATTACATATCTTTAGAGTTTATTAAGTTGGGTCAAATGAACCCGCATTAATCAAATAAACTCTTGGGTTACGATACGTGCCAATTGTTGAACATTAGAATTTCTTGTATGAAAGCTCGATCCCTTTGTTGTGATTGGTTCACTAAATTGTTTCTAATAATAATAGTGATTCATTCTTCAGGAGAAATTAGGATTCGCAAGCATGGAATGCAACAAGAAGGGGGAAAGATTGTACCTTTGATCCTTTAAGTTTGGAGGGTATTTGTGGCTTTATCAACATGCAACAATAGCTAAAATACCTGCTGGACAGCAGCATAAAAAGGGAAAAATTGAATTAGAGACTTCAACATTGGCTTTAATGAGAGTAAAGAGAAGAGGGATTTGTACCTTTGAATATCTCTGCTTTGGAGATCCAAACTTGCATGCAGCAACCTCTTCTTGACACGAGCTTCAGTTCATTCAGATCTGGATGTTATAAGATCTATCATTATGGTTGCAATAAAAGACGCCTCTTGCTGACTACCCCTAGGTTAAGGTTACATAATAACACTCAATGCTCTTCTTCACATGGAGCATATATTTCAATCATGCTCAGTTTGTTACAATATTTTTTTATTGTGTGTGAGAGAGTGACCTGGTGAACATGTCGACAGTCTGATCCATAAAAGACACAATACATGTACATAGCAATCCTCTCTGTATCAGGTCTCTAATATAATGGTAGTCAACTTCCACATGTTTGGTACATTTGTGAAGCATGAAGTTATTGGCTATATGCATTACCGTTCGATTATCACAACTGAGCGCCACAATGTTGGTGGGAGTGACATGATTTGTGCGTATGGATTGAGTCCACACTAGTTCTCCTGCTTTATAAGACATTTCTATATTCATTCTCATAAATCGAGCTGGAGATTGAAACATGTTTTTTGCTTTTTAAAGTTATGATTTTTCCTGCAAGATATGCGCAGAATCCGATAGTACAATTTCTATCCATTATGTATCTTTCGTATTCTGCACCATAATAGGCTATGAGGTCAAAGGTGTTACCTTTGATGATTATTAGGCCCTTCTATAAGGAAGACTTGATATATCTCAAGATAATCATACATGCATCAAAGTGTGTTGAGGTAGGAGAGTTCATGAACTGACTTAGCGTACTGACCATAAGTGATTTATTTAATTGCGTAATGGTTAGATATAGTAATTTGCCCATTAATAATTTATAACGTGTGTTCGACAGTTTTTGGTTCCTAGATGCTTTCCTTAAGGCATATAGATATCTGTATTGGCTTAGATTCTTGCATTCCTGTCTCTTGAAGTAGAATGGTAGTACACTTTGTTGGGACATAACTAAGTTTCATTTGGACCGTTTATTTCATTCCCAAGAAAGTATCCTAATTATCTCAATCATTAATCACAAAATAATATCATTAACGTCATCCTTTATGAGATGATATCATCTATATAAACAAAGTATTGCTATAGTTCCTTTTCCGTTCTTCTATACAAATACAGAATGATCTGCTGAACACTTGGAAGGATCCAGACTTTCCAAGATCTCACGACTAAGGTTGTTGTTTCCATTATTAAATAATTTCAAGATCACGACAGTTTTATAACTATATTAGTTGATTCAAAAATTTGTAACTATATTAAGATAATATATTTTCAACTACAATAGAATAGTATACAAAGTTCATAGATCTCAACTAATATACAACAACAACAAAGCCTTTTCCCACAATTAAGTAGGGTCGGCTATTTCAACTAATGAATGAAATCTAATTTATGGCTACACCAACCTTTGAGGGCAGTTCTAGGTCTAGACCAAGGCGTATTTATGCAGGAGATTTATTGAAACCGTTGAATTTGAAACATGGTAAAGTAGTTTCGGACTGGGGAATATTCAATTTAGGGGGATTGCAATGGCTTTATTTGCAATATTCCTATCTATTATTTTGAAAATTTACAATCCTGCCTTTTTATTGGATTGAATTTCAATGAATTATATTTGATTTATAAGAGTTATGAAGTCCTAGTTTTCGATAAAAAAATTTTAGAACTCGAATTTCTAAGACAACAACAACAACAACAAAGCCTTTTCCCACAATTAAGTAGGGTCGGCTACATGGATTCTTCGCCTCCATTCAGATCTATCTTGGGTCAATCCCGGGCTAATATCCACAAAACAAAGATCCCTTCGTATGGTCTCTTTCCAACACTTCTTGGGTCGTCCCCACCCTCTCTTAGCCGGCTCAACATCCCAACACTCACATCTCCTAACTGGTGCATCAGCTGATCTTTTTTGCAAATGACCAAACCATCTTAAGCGGTTTTCTCGCATCTTATCCTCGATCGGAGCAACACCAACTTTCTTTCTAATTGCATCATTCCGAATCCAATCTTTACGTGTGTGTCCACACATCCACCTTAGCATTTTCATTTCTGCTACAACCATTCTCTGCACATGTCTATAGTTCACAGGCCAACATTCAGATCCATAGAGCATAGCAGGTCTCACGACTACTTTGTAAAACTTTCCTTTAATTTTAAAGGAATTTTCTTATCACAAAGAACAACAGAGGCTCCTCTCCACTTTAGCCAACCTGCATTTATTCTATTAGTAACATCTCCATCAATTTCCCCATCATGTTGCAAAATAGATCCCAGATATCTAAAAGAATATCTCTTCCGAATGTTATCATCACCAATCTTCACCTCAATTCCTTCACCATTGCTTCCATCAAAGGTGCACTCCATATATTCTGTCTTAGCCCTATTTATACGATATCTTTTACTCTCAAACTCATGTCTCCAGACCTCAAGCTTCTCATTTACTCCATCTCTAATCTCGTTAATCAACACAATATCATCATCAAATAACATACACCAAGGTAACTCATCCTGAATGTGACCTGTTAACTCATCCATAATCAAAGTAAAAAGAAAAGGACTCAAAGCTGAACCTTGATGTAAACCAATGTTGATGTCAAAATCGCCAGTCTTCCTAGACGGGGTCCTTACACAAGATAAAGCCCTATCATACATGTCCTTTATGAGGTTAATGTATAGGACATGCACTTGTCTTTTCTCCAAAACTCTCCACAATATCTCTCGTGGGACAGAATCATAAGCCTTCTCCAAATCAATAAAGATCATATGGAGGTTCTTCCTTTTAGCTCTATAAATCTCCATTGTTTTCCTCAGCAAATGGATGGCTTCAATAGTTGAGCGACCTGGCATGGATCCGAATTGGTTTTCTTTGACGTTGGAAACTTGCTTCAACCTTCTCTTGATCACACGCTCCCAAATTTTCATAGTGTGACTCATCAGCTTGATACCTCTATAATTTGAACAATTTTGAATGTCTCCTTTATTCTTATAAAGAGGCACCACGATACTCCTCCTCCAATCTTCAGGCATTTTCTTGCTTCGCCAAATAACATTAAATAGATTCGTAAGCCAAGTCAAACCGCACTCACCTAAAACTTTCCATACTTCTACAGGGATATCATCCGGTCCTACACCTTTCCCAGGTCTCATAACCTTCAAAGCCTCCTCTACTTCCTTTCTTTGTATCCGTCTATAACTCACTCGAATTTCTAAGACGTTTTGGTAAAATTCGACCATGAAATTTCTTTGTTTCCATATTTCCGAAATGAGTACATGACTTGTTATAATTGATCGTATTAATAATAGAATAGACATGCCATCTTCAGAGAGATGAACCTTGTTGGATATTTCTAGGCTCGAGGACTCTATTTAGTTCCATAGATGGTTTTGTATATGTTGAAGGAAAATATGTTGTTATTCATAGAGTCCAAGGGTCTCTTATATAGAAGAGAGAAACCCTAATGGGTAAATTACATAATAATAATGGGAAATAAATAGACGGTAAAAGATTAACATAACATAAAACTCTTAATACCCCCCCTTAAGCTGGTGCATGGATGTCTATCAAGCGCAGTTTGGAACATCTCTGAAAAGATCCTCGGGTAAGAACCTTAGTAAATGCATATGCAGTCTGGTTTCCTGAAGTAACATGAGAATGATGATAACCCCTTTTGAATCATATCACTGGTATAGTGACAATCCACTTCAACATGTTTAGTTCTTTCGTGAAAGACCGTATTATTTGCAATGAAGAGAGCTGCCTGGATGTCACAAGATAACTGCATGGGAAGAGGTACATCGATGCCCAGACCAGAAAGAACAGAACTGACCTACAACATTTCAGTGTTACACTGCGCCATGGCTATATATTCTCACTCAACACTGGATCTTGTTACCAATGTCTGTTTCTTGCTTTTCCATGAGTCAAGAGAGTTCCCACAAACACATTAAATCTTGGGGTAGATTTCCTATTCTTAGGCAACCGACATAATCCGCATTTGCAAAAGCGGTGAATGGTGAAGTTCTACTAAATAATAGACCTGTCCTTGGAGAAGACTTCAAGTATCTCAAGTGTACATTGCATCCACGTGCACCTGTTTTGGTTGCTCCATAAACTGGCTAATCTTGCTTATTGCAAAAGAAATATCAGGTATGGTAACTGTAACATAGAGAAGCTTCCCAACATGCTCTCTATACCTTCTTTTATCTATCTCTTCCATAGTATTATTATGTAGTTTTATGTTTGGATCCATGTAGTTTTATGTTTGGATCCATAGGTGTAGATGTCGGTCTGCAACCTATCATTCCTGCTTCTAAAAGGACATCTGTTACATACTTTCTTTGAGTCATGACAAGACCCTACTTGTTTCTAGTAAATTCCAGACCAAAAAAGTAACACAGTTCACCCAAGTCTTTAGTGACAATCTGTTGTCCCAATAAGTTCTTGTTCGTAGTAATACCCTGAATTTCATCTCCGATAACAATAATATCGACTTATAGTCATATACCAAGATGACAACTGTACCTTGCTGAGTCTTCTGAACAAAGAGGGAATGATCAACAGTTGATCGTATGCACCCCTTTCGTTCAATCAGATCCGACAACTTCTGGAACCAGGCCCCGAGGCTTTGTTTAGGGCCATAGATAGCTTTATAGAGTCGACATATATACTCCCATTCAGCATGAACCCATGTGGTTGCTGCATATACACCTTTTCCAGCAGATCACCATATAGAAAAACATTCTTGACATCAAGTTGGAATAAAAGCCAATCACGTACCACATCAACTGACAACATAATCCATAGTTTGGAATATTGTGCAATTGGAAAGAAGGTGTCGAGGTAATCCACTCTAAAGTTCTGTGTAAATCCTCTGACCATCAAATGTGCCTTATTCCGATCTACAGAACTGTCTGCCCTGTGTTTGACAGTGAATACCCATTTGCAGCTCATAACCGATGCCTCGTTTGGAGCAGAAATAAGAGTCCACGTCCCACAACTCTGGAGCACAACTATCTCTTCTTCCATGGTAAGCTACCGGTAGCTCTCCTTGATGGTCTCCTGGTATGTTCGTGGGATTTCAGTGGTAGATAACCCCACGAAAAGCTTCCTGAAATCCTTCGACAGTTGTATCAAAGACACGTGTCTAGCGAGGGGGTATCTTGTACAAGTACGTTTGCCTTTTCGCAAGGCGATAGGCTACCGCAGATCATTCTCCTGTGGTGGTCTCTGTTCGTCCTGTATATCTTTCTGCACATCTTGCACATGTTGCTGTTCATCATTCAAAGCACCGGTGCCATCAGTGGAAACTAAATTTCCAGAATTTACGTGAGGCGTGTTAGATGTTGGGGAAAGGTGTAAGAGCATGGAGAACCAATTGAGGTTTATGTGGAGGAGGGGGCGAAAGAACAACTTCATTCCCAGACTCAGGGGGACTAATCCTGTCACATGTAGGAGTATATAACATGATGGACTTGAAGAATGAAACATCAACACTAACATAGTATATACCATGTACATGGGGGGCCCTTTCTGGGCGCACAAGTACCCAACAAATATACATACCCCTTCTTGGTATGTGAATATCCAACAAGCATACATTTGATAGCTCTCGGAGCGAGCTTGTCACGACCTGGATGTAGAAGGTGGACAAATGCCACGCAACCAAAAACCCGTGGCGTAAGAGAGAAAAGGTCATTCTCAAGAAAAGCGAGAGAGAAAGGTGCCTTTTCACCCAAAATGGTAGAGTACACTGTACATCCGATTGATAGGTAACATGCTGTCATGACTGCATGTCTGCATCTCCCCAGAAGGAATGAGGAGCCTGACTCTGTATGAGAAGAGTTCTGGTGATGTCCAGGAAGTGGCGGTTGCGTTCAACATCACCGTTGTGCTGTGAAGTGTAAGGGCATGAGGTCTGATGTATAATTCTATGCAACAACAACAAAGCCTTTTCCCACATTTAGTAGGGTCGGCTACTTGGATTCTTTGCCTCCATTCAGATCTATCTTGGGTCAACCTCGGACTTAGAGCCAAAAAACTAAGATCCCTTTGTATAGTCCCATTCCAACCCTTCTTGGGCCTTCCTCGCCCTCTCTTAGCTGACTAAACATCCCAAAATTCGCATCTCCTAACTGGAGCATCTGCTAACCTCCTTTGCAAATGGCCAAACCACCTTAAGTGATTTTCTCACATCTTATCCTCGATCGAAGCTACACTAAACAATATTGTAAAAGTCGGTCGACTAGGCCGACTAGTCGAGTTGTGTGAACCCCTCGGATCCGGGCACCTGTTTACAACACATTCGCAGTATTTCATTCGTTAAATATCACACAAGATACATGAAATGCGGGGAAATTTTTCCTTTTTGCCATAACATTCAAATCAATATTCACAACCACAGAACAATAGGGAGATATGCCACCAAAATTCCATTTCATTAATTTCCATATTTATATTCAACATGTACAAAAGAGGTTAACGGTACATACATGTATTTCCAAAAATGTGACTGAAGAGAAAGAAAGCATTTTACATCATAACTGAACAAAAAATGTAACAACTGTGACTGTACCGTCTGGTGTAGCAACGAATGCCAGGAATCATCAACCGGCTACTGGGTCACATGCTGCTTGCCTGCTAAGCATGAAAGGATCAAGATATGTCAGCTAGCGCTGGTACATCTCGAAATTTTATAAAAAAACTGTCAGACATTTAAAGTGATTGCAAAAGAAGCAAGTAGTAAGGCATAAATAACTTAAAAAAATATCAACTACTTGTTACTCTGAAGGGACGCCCCTAAGTTTTACCCAATACCTTTCATTTGTCATATTCTTACTCGTGTCGTGGTTAATGACTCATATATATATATATCTATATTAATCTCTTGTTATCTAGAGATCTTAAATATGGATTTTGATAATGGGGAAATTTGTATTTGAACTAATTCTTCATTTTATCTAAATTCTCCAGTTTAGTGGATAGTCTGTGGTCTTGGTTTTTGTGTGACCTCACACTGTGACTCTAAGGCGTGAAGAGTGCCTTAGGGTTGGGGTGCCTCCATAGAAATGCGATGGGGTATAGTGCATCCTCACTACGTTCCCAACACGTCCACTAACTCAATTTTAATCAACTCTAGCCAACACAACTTATAATTAATTTCATCTCTTAGCCAAGATCCATTATACTTCATTCCGAGTTCAACTGTAACTCCTC
Source organism: Ottelia alismoides (assembly GCA_037367405.1). Classification (NCBI taxonomy): domain Eukaryota; kingdom Viridiplantae; phylum Streptophyta; class Magnoliopsida; order Alismatales; family Hydrocharitaceae; genus Ottelia; species Ottelia alismoides. Next base: position 124,440 of record JAZKJV010000493.1, on the reverse strand, counting down.
CAAATTCAACTGTAACTGATTCAGATGTAACCCTACATGATTGATATGCAGCCATAGAGGAATCAGATGTAGCATCGCCAAGCCTATTGGCGGAAAAGTAACCAAAACTCAAGCGGTGAGTTAGTCTCCTAAGGAGACTTTTCCGTCTTGCCCTCTAAATGGAAGTGCGGTCCATTAGAGGGACAAATCTATTCCAAAATCACGCCACTAAGACTGGTTGGTGAGAGAGACTCTTCGGAAAAGTCACTCTAGAAACCGACCCGACTAGTATGGGCAGATGAGCTCGTACAAAAAACTGAAACCGAGGATCCCCCGTATGTGTATCCTAAAAACAAAGGGTCAGTGGAGCTGGTCAAAAGTTAGGATCCCAACGAGGCTTAAAAACACTGCGAGCTCGCGTAAAAACTGAACGAAAAACTGGGATCGTAGACTCGCGCATTTGGCAGCCGCTGCCTTAACTGAGCTTCCTATCTCCCGCCCAACTGAAGGTCACCGCACCCTCACACGATCTGGTGTAAGGGTTACCATGATCGACACTATTAATTATAAGTCATTGATGATTCTCAATAACCCATTTATCTCAAGATTTTTCAGAATGTTGTAGATTATCTAAGTCCTTTTGATCCGTTAAAGTGATTAGATCATGGATAATTCAATCATTGAACAGTCTAAACCTACTAACACCATACTATTTGATTAGACATTTCAAGACCTACAAACAAGTTATTATTATTATTATATATATATATTTTAAGGGTCAAAGGTTAATGTCAAAATAACCTGGTTTTTCTCAAGTGTAACATTTATAGATTTAGGTCCAGAGACCAATATTACATTTGTAGTTAAGTATACTCTATCCAATGCTAAAAAAAATTACAGCAATAACCACCGTAAGTGCATTCACAATCTTTCTTATCTGTATTCAGCTGACTTGCATGACATGCAATTCTTAAAGAAAGGTAATCACCAAATTCGTTTCCAATCATAAAATATGAAAATCCCATCTTCATTCTTCACAGCAATCAAGACTCCATTCAGAATCCAGATATTTAATTTTACGAACCTACTGATTCTTTGCAGATCATCAATATACACCATTCCTCTAAATCCATCAAAAATCTCACATTCCTAATCGAATCGCCAGTAACCTTGCTATACCAGAATATAAAAAGGATAACCAAAATTTATTTGATTGCAGGCTTGCCATGTGAAATTATATCGACACAATGGATTCTGTATCTCATTCAACTTTTCAACTTAATAATTCTCATCATATAACAACTTCAAAAGCATCGTATAAATTACATTCCATAAACTATTTAATCATCAAATTTATTTATTTTCATTTTTTTAGATGGCATTAGCTTTTAGCATGCTCTTCTTTTAATAGCAAGTGGCGTTAGAGCACACTCCAGGTTTGAAACCTAAAGTGGATGAAATCCCCCCTTCACGTTAATTGTTAGCATTTAAACATCCAATTATTGTTGATCTGCAATATCTATTGTCCATGATAATTTACTGCAAAACCTCATTGCTATATTATACATAACATAGGCTTGCATAAAAACAAGAAGGCAGGGTGTGAGTAGGCACATTAACAACCCCTTTGCACAAGATTAAAACCAGAAAACATTCATACCAAATTTTAGATTCCACAAAGGAAAACACCATGAAGGAAAGTACATAAATGACAATAAAAAGAAGGGGGAAAAGGCTGGATTGTGCATGTAGGGCAGCAAAATGAAGGAATTTAGGATTGTACCTTAGTTATCTCTAATTTAGAGATTAATCAAGGGGCTTTCCAGCAACAGTTGATCAGGAGCATGGACTTGTACGGTTGCTGGAAAGCAGTAGTACCTGCTGTTGCAACAAATTTTGAAGATAGGAAAAAGAGTGCTGGAGAACAACTCGTTGGAATTTTTGGGGGAAGAGAGAGCTTCGTTGAAATTGGGAAAGTATTGGAGAAATGGAGAAAGAATATATGAGAAAAGAGAAGAGGGGAAATAGAGGAGGAAACCTCCTATGTGAATGATGTCAGCCATGACATCAATTGTGACATCAGCATGCTATTGTCAGCATGCTGATGTCATATTTACAAAATTATTATTATTTTATTTTTTCATCTGCTGGAATCCATACTCTGCTGCTACTGTTAGCAGATCATTGTTCTAAAAGTCGGCCGACTAGACCGACTAGTCGGTTCGACCAGTCGAGTCTGTGGGGTAGCCAACTCGACTAGGCCTAGTCGGTCATTAGTTGGTCAACCCGACTAATTGGGCCAACTAATCGGCCTAGTCGACTGACTACTCGACCGACTTTTACTTGGAACTTTTTTATTTTTAATATTTTTTCTTTTTTGAAAATGCAAACTTATTCTAGTATACTTAATATTATATTTAAAGTCAACTACTTCTTTTGTTTCATTATTATAGTATAAAAAACGTACAAATCTATGCAAATATATAAGAATATATGTATAAAAAGTGATTTATATATTTAAAAAATTCAAAACCGACTAATGGTCGACTAAATCCGATTAGTCTCCTGACTGTCGATTAATCCTTAGTCAGTGACCCCAACCGAGTATCAACTACAGATTTCTGCAACATTGTAGCAGACAATTAAAAATTTAAATAAATAAATAAATATATTTCTCTTATTTATTTAAGGTGTTAAATTTGGTCGTGTGTGCACTTCGACTTTCATATTTCAATGCGCAATATCTCGTTTCGATCGTCTTTAAACGACGACCAATATGAGTATAATGTTGATATACTTTCGATCGGGTTTGGATCCCCGAATTTCTCGAGATACGGTTTTTGGTTTGGGGTTAAATTTTGTGAAATTAAAATACCAATTGATCTCCGATTGACGAACGATCGATTCCATTGGTATGCTAAATGATAATTTTATTGATTTATACGGACCTTAATCGGGCCGGTTCGGGTTTAATCGGACCCAGATGTTACAAATATAAAACCCCAAAGGGAGTCTCGTCCTAGAGACTCGAGTCAAGGTCATTTTGTGTCTTGATTGGATTTCATATGACCATAAAAACCTCAAAGGGTTTTGAACCAATAAAACCTCAAAGGGAAAATAAGCCATATTTTTAACATGTATATATAATTACACAGGCTTGCTTTAATGATTACCTGAGAAGAGCTGCGGGTATCGTACCTTCATGTCGGCTTCGGTCTCCCACGTTGCCTCTTCGACACTGTGTCGGTGCCACAACACCGTGACCAATGAAATCTCCTTCCTGCGAAGCTTCTTCACAGCGCTGTCTAGTATCTGCATTGGCCTCGCCTCATATGTCAAGTTTGGCTCCACGTCTAAATTCTGATAGTTGATGACGTGTCGAGGGCCGTGCACATACTTTCTCAGATTGGATATGTGAAATACGTCGTGGATAGCTGAAAGATGTGGAGGAAGGGCTATTCGGTATGCCACCTTCCCCACACGAGCCAAAATTTTGAATGGACCAATATATCGTGGCGCCAACTTGCCATGAACGCCAAATCTCCGTATTCCCTTTATGGAAGATTAATACATCGTGAGATGGATAAATAGGGCCGCATTTCTCTACTTTTATTCCGTTAATTTTATTTACGTTTATTTTGAGTCGTCGTAATTTTAGTCAAATAAAAGAGATCGCATGTGATCTCAACTGTAGTTAGTTTTAATTTGAATTTCAAAATTAGTTAGTTAGTCGGTTAGAGTCAAATTAGGATAATTAGTTTGAATTTGAATTTGAGTTTCCATTTTGTAACATTATCCCTCCTATATAAAGGGATGATAGGCTATTGTGTTAAGGGAGTTTAGTTGATATAAAAATTGAGATTTTATCTCTATCTCCGTCTCTCTCTTTCTCTCTCAACGTGGTCTTCACGATTCTCATCTCCAACGTCCCTCGTTTTTCTGACGAGTATTCTCTTCTTAATCCCTCCAACTTATTCTACCAAATAATTCCGCCGATCAAAATTTATTTTTCCGTCGTCGCAAATCCATTTGCACGATTGGTATCAGAGCATGGCATCTAGGTCGTCCTCACGATCTGGCGATCCCTCTCGTCATTCACGCAGAAAGTCCAACGTATCTTGCTCCAACGACCGTGCATGGCATGCCGAGGTTAGACAAGCATTATCGAATATGCTCCAAGTTTGTGCCGATATGCAAGTTTTGGCGTCCCAGATGCGAGAGCCACGGAATATTGAAGCAATAACGCGCCAACTAGAGGAGAACGTCGCTAAATCAAAGTTTCCGACCACCGAAGCCGAGGTTGAGGAAGAAAAACAAGAAAAAGAGAGTGTCAACGATGAAACGCATGCTGTCAAGCACATCCCAGATTTGATTCCTCTACCGGAATCAATTCCATCACCCCCTTTGGCCTTCCCGGCACTGCCCAAACTATCCCAGGTACTTCCCCTGCCTTCCTCGACGACCACGACCCTGCCCTCCACAGTTTCTTCCCCATCCGCAAACGCAGATCCCCGGTTGCCATCGCCTCCTTCCCCTCCTACCCTCGCACCCACTGTACCGCCACCAAAACTCCCCACCCCCGCACTCCCAGGAAAAACCCCGGCCTCATCAACCCCTCCTGCAGCCCCTGAAACCCATGCTGCCCTACCCCATGCTGCCCTACTCCTGCCGCCAGCCCGCAGGCGCCACCACCCCCACCTGCTATACACACCCCCGTCGTCCCCAGCCCCCGCACCTCTCATGTTCCCGCGCAACCCCCTCCCACCCCCCAAACCCCATCGCCACCGCTTCCGTTACAACACCATCGCCCCCGCCAACCCTATTCCGGCCCCCCTATCGCCCTGTATCACCCCCGCGTGCGTCTCACGCACCGCCGCCGCTCGCACCGGCTACCCCGCAGTCACCATCACCCCTTTTTTTTTTACACCAAAGCACTTCGGGGGAGTCACAGCATGGTGTTCGCCCCAAATATTATTTAAAAACGAAGATGAAGACAGGGGGGAAGGGAAGTTATACAGACACTAAGGATTGAGTGGATCCCGCCTGAGGGTCCCCAAAAAAGGAAGACACACGCCATAAGCATTACAGGAGGAGCCAGTCATTCACAAGCGAAGAAATGTGTAGTAAAATATTCTCCTTGTAAACCCTTTGACCCCTGAAGATCTTGGCATTCCTAGCAAGCCACAACGCCCAAATGCACGCGAAGGGGCGCAGCAGCTCCCTCCTTGGGCGATCACCATCGCCCCTTGCTCCCATCTTGCGTCCACCGCCGCCACTGCCAGGGAACGGAACACAGAACCCTAACGAGGGGCCCTATATCTATGGGATTCGAATCCCATGAAGTTTGGGATCAGAAATTAATTTGGAATATTTGCAAGAAGATCCCCCCTCACAAAAGTTTTTATCAAAAGGGTTATTTGGAGGATAGAATATGCTATAGATTTTATTTAAGTGAAGAGGTACGAAATTTGCATTCCAATCCCATGGAGCAGAATTATTTTAAAAGAAGGGCTGAAAGAGAAATTTGGAAGGCCTCCTTACCCAATTAGGATTAAGATCATGGGTTTCACCTATTTAAAGGCCCCATGGCTTCATTCATTGGCCACATCTCCTCTACTCTACTTGTGCTATTGCTTTGCTATGGACTCTCCAAAGGCCAAGCTGTTCGTCATGAAGATGCCCCATCAGTTCTTCAAGCACCATGTCAAAGGGACGAAACCCGGATGGATGCCCGCATGTGCGCCACACCTGCTCTTCCGCCACAACGCCAACGTCGCCAACACTCGCGCCACGCACACATGGCATCCGCCATTTGCACCACACCAGTTCTTCCATGGGATGATCGGGAATGCTGATTTAAAGTTATCAACCCTCCATCATGCAGATCCAGCAATTCGTCAGGAGACGAATTTTTGAAGCGGAGGAGAGTTGATGCAGCGTGAGATGGATAAATAGGGCCACATTTTTCTACTTTTTATCCATTAATTTTATTTACGTTTATTTTGAGTCGTCGTAATTTTAGTCAAATAAAAGAGATCGCCTGTGATCTCAACAGTAGTTAGTTTTAATTTGAATTTCAAAATTAGTTAGTTAGTCGGTTAGAGTCAAATTAGGATAATTAGTTTGAATTTGAATTTGAGTTTCTATTTTTGTAACCTCATCCCTCCTATATAAAGGGATGATAGGCTATTGTGTTAAGGGAGTTCAGTTGATATAAAAATTGAGATTTTATCTCTATCTCTGTCTCTCTCTTTCTTTCTCAACGTGGTCTTCACGATTTTCATCTCCAACATCCCTCGTTTTTCTGACGAGTATTCTCTTCTCAATCCCTCCAACTTCTTCTACCAAATAAATTCTACCATAAAATTAATTTTTTTCGCAGTCGCCAAATCGCTTTTGCTTCAAAGGTACACAGAGAAATACCTAATCTCCCCCCCGCAATTACAGGAAGATGTTTAGATTAAATCATATTTGTAAGAGGAGTAAGAGAAGAAGATTAGGTACCTGAAACTCCAAGTCTCTTTTCCGATGGTCTGAATAGCTCATCTGGCGCTTTGTACCGTCAGAAGCTTCCGTCTCACAAGAGCAACAACCCTCGCAGTCTCCTACAAGAGATCTACGGAGTAAAGAGAATGATCACCTATCTCACGTCAACTGAGAGGTATAAGGCATCTTCGCCCGTATAGGGCTTCGAATGGTGTCATGCCGATACTGGAATGATAACTGTTTTTTACGTGAATTCTACTATCGGCAGATGGTCCTTCTAGGACCCTTTCCACTCCAAAGTGCATGCGCGTAGTAAATCCTCAAGCGTCTGAATGGTGCGCTCACTCTATCCGTCTATCTACGGATGGTACTCAGAACTCATCTTCAGCTTTGTCTGTAATGCTGACATGAACTGATGCCAATAGTGCGATGTAAAGCTCGAGTCTCTGTCAGGCACCACCTCGTGTAGTATACCATGAAGTCTAATGATATTCTGCACATATAGCCTGGTCAATATAGATGGAGTATAGGTAATGCGGACAGGTATAAAAAGGACTGACTTGGTCAACTTGTCAACAACGACCCAAATAGAATTATGGCCACCTGATGTCTTCGGCAAACCTGTGACAAAATCCATAGAGATACTCTCACACTCCACTCGGGAATGGGGAGAAACTGTAATAGCCCTAGTGGTCTCCTGTGCTTTGCCTTGACCATCTGATAGGTCATGCATCTGCTAACATGATGTGCCACATCTCGCTTCGTCCCATCCCACCAGAAATTTCGACGTAGATCAGGATACATCTTCGTGCTGCCAGGTTGAATAGATAATCGTGAATTATGTGCCTCATCAAGAATGTCTCTGCGTAGCTGCTCATCATTGGGCACGGTCCGATTGACTTTCCTCAAAATAGACTCTGCCACAACAAATTATCAAACTCGTCCTTGACAGTGCGCATGTATCTATTTCGAATCCAAGGATCTGTCTTCTGGCCTTCTACTATGCGATCCCATAAACTGCTGAATCGTGGAGGCATGGCAGTAGATAGGGATGCACTCTCCTGATAATGCCAATCAGTTAAAGCTGCGAGCATATCCCATGTGTACAACCAGTTCGTTGTACCTTCAGCATGAGCTCTCCTGCTAAGCGCATCTGCCATAACATTTTCCTTACCTGGATGGTAAGAGATCGTGCAATCGTAATCCTTCAGTAATGCGAGCCACCTGCGCTGTTTAATGTTCAACTTCTTCTGATCAAAGATATACTTCGGGCTCTTGTGATCCGTGAAAATCTCGAAATTCGCTCCATAAAGATAGTGGCGTCAGATCTTCAAGGTGAAGACAACTGCCGTCAACTCCAAGTCATTTGTGTGGTAATTCCGCTCATGCGGTCTTAACTGTCGTGATGCGTAAACAATCACGTGACCTCACTGCATCAACACTGCTCCTAGATCTTCTTTTGAAGCATCCGTGTATACTACATAATCCTACATGCCTCATGGAAGTGCAAGAATGGGTGCTGTCGTCATCCTCTCTTTCAGTGTCCTGAAGGCCTGCTCACATGAATCATCCCAAATAAATGGAACTCCCTTCTGTGTCAATCATGTCAAAGGGAGAACAATGCCTGAAAATCCGATGACAAAGCATTTGTAATAGCCTATTAATCCAAGGAAGCTTCGAATCTGTGTGACTGTCTTGGGCTGCTCCCAAGATATGACTATCTCAATCTTCGCAAGATCAATTGTGATACCTGCTCCAGAAATGACATGCCCAAGGAATGATATCTATGACAACCATAACTCACATTTGCTTAGCTTATCATATAGCTTGTGCTCTCACAATGCGTCTTTGACAATCCTTAGATCATTTGCATGATCCCATTCATTCCGTGAATACATCAGCACATCATCAATATATACCACCACAAACTTTTCCAAGTACGGACGGATTATCCGATTCGTCATATCCATGAATGCTACAGGGCCATTGGTGAGCCCAAATGGCATCACTACAAACTCGTAGTGTCCATAACGAGTCCTGAAAGCTGTCTTTGGAATATCTACTCTTGAATCCTCAGCTGATGATAGCTCGAACGAAAATCGATCTTCGAGAACACTGAAGATCCCTGGATCTGGTCGAACAAATCACCGATTCGCAGCAAAGGATAACAGTTCTTCACCGTTCTCTTGTTCAACTGCCGGTAATCGATGCATAATCTCATGGATCCATCCTTCTTCCTAACAAATAGAACTGGAGCACCCCAAGGTGAAGTGCTCGGCCTCACAAATCCCAAGTCAAGTAACTCCTGCAACTGCACCTTCATCTCTCTCAACTCAGCTGGAGCCATACAATATGGTGCCATCGAGATTAGCCGTATATCTGGTAGCAATGTGATATCGAACTCGATCTCTCTCTCTCTCTCAGGAGGTAATCCTGGTAATTCCTCAGGAAAAACATTTAGATAGTTTGATACTACTCTGATGTCCTGTGCCATCGGCTCATGATCGGATGTCTCTCTGACAAATGCTAAATAGGTATCACATCCTTGATCAACAAGTCTCTGAGCTCGCAAAACTGAAATGCACTCTATTTTGGAGTCATGTAGTGTACCCTCAAAAGTTAACTCAGGTAAGCCTGGAATGCTGAAGACAACCGTCTTCCTAAAGCAATCAACCAGAGCATGATGAGATGACAACCAATCCATGCCTAAAATCAAATCAAACTCATCAAGCTGAAGTAAGAGACAATCTGCAATCATCTCATGACCACCAATCAACACTGGTAAGTCTCTATGAAATAACGAACAACTAGTCACCTGGCACACGGATGTGATATGGAGAAGATAGAGTGTCTGCGACTCTTCGTAATGAAACTAGCAATGTCGATGCAAGGAAGAAATGCGTCGCTCCAGAATCAAACAAAACATGGAAAGGTCGACCCAAGATTGAGACCATACCTTTCACCACAATAGCTGCTGAACGGGCCTGCTCCTCGGTAACTGAATGTAACTGACCTTGTCTAGGGTATTGGAACCTGCCATGCTCTGTGTCTGTCTCTGCGGCCTCTTGAAGTTGGAGTTCCTGCAACGGAAACTCCCAACTTGATGTGCATGTGGCTGTGGTTGTGGTCAAGGCTCTCCAGAAGCTTGTGGGCACTAAGCTCGGTAATGTCTCCACTCATTGCACAAGTAGCATTTCACAGATCTGGTAGGTGTGGTAGTCGTGCCCGTGCTCTGACTCTGAGTCGATCCTGCTGGAGGTCTGTCTGCTCGCTGCGAACCATATGGTCGAGCGGAATCGGTGCCACTTCTGGCAAGTGCTTCTCCTAAGGTAGTCGCTGGAGATGAGCGAGCACCGTCCGAAAATGTCGAACCCGTAGGCTGAAACCGCTTGGCTGATCTCTGCTGCTGAAACTGTCGTCTTATCGACGCAAACAATCGTTGTTGTCTAGGTGTCGTTCCTGACGAACTCCCAAAGCGTCTCTCTCTGATATCCTCAAACTTCTCTGCTGCTTCAGTAGCCTCGGAGATGGAAGTGATGCGTAGTCCAACCAGCTTCTCCTGTACCTCCCGCATACCTCTGATGAACTTTTCCAGATTCTCATCTGGAAATGCGGCGGCTGCTGGTGTGTGTCGTGACAACTCGGTGTATTGAATGAAATACTCTCCGACTGTCTTCCGTTCCTGATGAAGTTCTGGAAAAAGTTGGTGTTGGAACTCCTTCCACTTCACAGCAAAGAAGTGGAATCTGAACATAGTCTCAAAGTCATCCCATGTGGGCTCGCGCCTCAGCTCAGAAACTACCGCCTCCCACCATCTCTTTGCGAAATCTGTCAACGATTACTCCAAGAAGGATAGCCACGAGTCTCGCGGTGTGCTTATCATCCAAAGTACCTTCATGACCCTCTTGAGCCACTGCTCGGTTGGTCTGACGTCCCGGTGCCCTCGAACATGGGCACATTGGCCTGCTGGTAGGAAGTAAAAACTGACTGGTGCTTGTGAATAACAGAGTGCTCATGTGCATCCTCATTCGCGAAGAGTAATGTAGAGATATTTCTATATTCTATGTATTTTTCTGTTAATTTTATTTTCAAGTTTCCATCTTATGTAATTTACCCACAAGCCTTCTCTATATAAGAGAGCTTATGATTCTCTGGAATAAATAATGAATCCTTTTCTTCCAACGTGGTATCAGAGCCAACCTAAAACCCTACCCCAAAACCCTAGCCGCCCACCACCTCGTCTCCTCTCTCGCCGTCCGCCAACCCCCTCCCTCCTCTCCTCTTACCGCCCCCTTCCTTCTCTTGCCGCCGCCCCCTTTTCTCTTCCTCCCCTCTTCCCGCCGTCGGCCCCAAACCCCCTCCCTCTCTCTTCCCGCTACTGCCCCCCCTCTTCCCGCTGTCGGCCCCTATGGGTTTGAGTGCATAAGTCTACATATGCACTCAAATCCTCTGCTGTTTATATAGACATTTATTCCTTGGTACAAACCCTAGTTCTATATCTCTGGCAAAATGTCAGAAAACAAGTTCGATATGCTCTCCATAGGCGCTTTCAAAGGTCCAACGCCTATTGTCAAGATGGATGGGACGAACTATGAGCTTTGAGCTATGGAGTTCATGAGTCTCATGAGGTCGAATGGTAAGAAGCACATTCTTACCGAAGATGAGCCGGCAGAGAAACTAGGGTTTATGCCTCTTGGGAGGCCGATGATTCGTACGCCAAAGTCTAGCTTTCTTGTACACCAACGATGGAGATTGCTAATGATGTACTCCATCAGCCCACTGCTAAGGTGATGTGGGACATACTTGCAGCAACATAGTCGCAGGTGCGAAATGAGACCAAGATCCTTCAACTCCAGCATGACATATTTACCGTCAAGTATAACGGACGACCTCTTTATTTGTTGTATACATCCTTGCGAGGGATGTTTGAGAAGCTCTACATCATCGTTCCCTTTACGACAACTCCCGAGTAGCAGAAGGCCTTTCGGAATGCTACCATGCTGAGGGTCTTACTTGTGGCACTTGACCCTGAATATGATGCTGCTTGCTCGCAGATTCTTGTAGATGCTACTATTCCTCCAATGGAGGAAGTATACCGCAAGCTTAACCGAATTACATTCTCGTCCAATGCTCCTACTCAACCTCCTTCGGCGATGACGGCCTCCGGAGGCAGATGAGCCTCTTCTTTGTTCTTTGGCTATGGACCTCGTGGTAGAGGCGGTCACATCCGTCTGCCCTGCACCTTCTATCAATGTCCAGGTCACATGGAGGATACATGCTATTCTAAGCATGGTTTTCCAGCATCGACATGTGTTGCCGAGCATGTTGAATCTCCACCAGCACCTGCTTTCGAACAGAGGTTTGAGGAACTTGTTGCCAGATTGAGAGATATTGTGCCTCCCGCCTCTACATAATCTCAAGGAGGCAACACGAATATAGCTATTTCAACCTCTGCTAGTACATCAACCATTGCTAGCACCTTAGGTAGTGCTTATGCCTTTACTTCCTGTTATGGATCTGGCGTTTCAGAATGGATTATGGATATGGACTCCGGTGTGACACATCATCTTTGCCGAGACAAAGATAAACTTACATCCTATAGGGCGATTCCACCAGGGCGATCTGTCGTGATAGCCGATGGGACCCATTCCCCCATCATTGGACAGGAGGAGATCAGTTTAACGCCTTCTATCCGTCTACAGAATGTGTTGCATGCTTTAACGTGATGATGATGCCGTCTGTCTGCGGATGGTACTCAGAACTCATCTTCAGCTTTGTCTGTAATGCTGACATGAACTGATGCCAATAGTGCGTTGTAAACTTCGAGTCTCTATCAGACACCACCTCGTGTGGTATACCATGAAGTCTAATGATATTCTGCACATATAGCCTGGTCAATATAGATGGAGTATAGGTAATGCGGATTGGTATAAAAAGGGCTGACTTGGTCAACTTGTCAACAACGACCCAAATAGAATCATGGCCACCTGATGTCTTCGGCAAACCTGTGACAAAATCCATAGAGATACTCTCACACTCTACTCGGGAATGGGGAGAAACTGTAATAGCCCTAGTGGTCTCCTGTGCTTTGCCTTGACCATCTGATAGGTCATGCATCTATTAACATGCTGTGCCACATCTCGCTTCGTCCCATCCCACCAGAAATTTTGACGTAGATCACGATACATCTTCGTGTTGCCAGGTTGAATAGATAATCGTGAATTATGTGCCTCATCAAGAATGTCTCTGCGTAGCTGCTCATCATTGGGCACGATCCGATTGACTTTGCTCAAAATAGACTCTGCCACAACAAAATCATCAAACTCGTCCTTGACGGTGCGCATGTATCTATTTCGAACCCAAGGATCTGTCTTCTGGCCTTCTACTATGCGATCCCACAAACTGCTGAATCGTGGAGGCATGACAGTAGATAGGGATGCACTCTCCTAATGATGCCAATTTGTTAAAGATGCGAGCATATCCCATGTGTACAACCAGTTCGTTGTACCTTCAGCATGAGCTCTCCTGCCAAGCGCATCTGCCATAACATTTTCCTTACCTGGATGGTAAGAGATCGTGCAATCATAATCCTTCAGTAACGCGAGCCACCTGCGCTGTTTAATGTTCAACTCCTTCTGATCAAAGATATACTTCGGGCTCTTGTGATCCGTGAAAATCTCGAAATTCGCTCTATAAAGATAGTAGCGTCAGATCTTCAAGGTGAAGACAACTGCCACAACTCCAAGTCATGTGTGGGGTAATTCCGCTCATGCGGTCTTAACTGTCGTGATGCGTAAGCAATCACGTGACCTCACTGCATCAACACTGCTCCTAGATCTTCTTTTGAAGCATCTGTGTATACTACATAATCCTACATGCCTCATGGAAGTGCAAGAATGGGTGCTGTTGTCATCCTCTCTTTCAGTGTCCTGAAGGCCTGCTCACATGAATCATCCCAAATAAATGGAACTCCCTTCTGTGTCAATCATGTCAAAGGGAGAACAATGCGTGAAAATCCGCTGACAAAGCATTTGTAATAGCCTATTAATCCAAGGAAGCTTCGAATCTGTGTGACTGTCTTGGGCTGCTCCCAAGATATGACTATCTCAATCTTCGCAAGATCAATTGTGATACCTGCTCCAGAAATGACATGCCCAAGGAATGATACCTATGACAACCATAACTCGCATTTGCTTAGCTTGTCATATAGCTTGTGCTCTCACAATGCGTCTGTGACAATCCTTAGATCATTTGCATGATCCCATTCATTCCGTGAATACATCAGCACATCATCAATATATATCACCACAAACTTGTCCAAGTACGGACGGAAAATCCGATTCGTCATATCCATGAATACTACAGGGCCATTGGTGAGCGCAAACGGCATCACTACAAACTCGTAGTGTCCATAACGAGTCCTGAAAGCTGTCTTTGGAATATCTGACTCTCGAATCCTCAGCTGATGATAGCTCGAACGAAAATCGATCTTCGAGAATACTGAAGATCCCTGGAACTGGTCGAACAAATCAACGATTCGCAGCAAAGGATAACAGTTCTTCACCGTTCTCTTGTTCAACTGCCGGTAATCGATGCATAATCTCATGGATCCATCCTTCTTCCTAACAAATAGAACTGGAGCACCCCAAGGTGAAGTGCTCGGCCTCACAAATCCCAAGTCAAGTAACTCCTGCAACTGCACCTTCATCTCTCTCAACTCAGCTGGAGCCATACAATATGGTGCCATCTAGATTAGCCGTGTATCTGGTAGCTATGTGATATCGAACTCGATCTCTCTCTCTCAGGAGGTAATCCTGGTAATTCCTCAGGAAAAACATTTAGATAGTTTGATACTACTCTGATGTCCTGTGCCATCGGCTCATGATCGGATGTCTCTCTGACAAATGCTAAATAGGTATCACATCCTTGATCAACAAGTCTCTGAGCTCGCAAAACTGAAATGCACTCCATTTTGGAGTCATGTAGTGTACCCTCAAAAGTAAACTCAGGTAAGCCTGGAATGCTGAAGACAACCGTCTTCCTAAAGCAATCAACCAGAGCATGATGAGATGACAACCAATCCATGCCTAAAATCAAATCAAACTCATCAAGCTGAAGTAAGAGACAATCTGCAATCATCTCATGACCACCAATCAACACTGGTAAGTCTCTAACTATCAGTGAAATAACGGACAACTAGTCACCTGGTACACGGATGTGATATGGAGAAGATAGAGTGTCTGCGACTCTTCGTAATGAAACTAGCAATGTCGATGCAAGGAAGGAATGCGTCGCTCCAGAATCAAACAAAACATGGAAAGGTCGACCCAAGATTGAGACCATACCTTTCACCACAATAGCTGCTGAACGGGCCTGCTCCTCGGTAACTGAATGTAACTGACCTTGTCTAGGGTATTGGAACCTGCCACGCTCTGTGTCTGTCTCTGCGGCCTCTTGAAGTTGGAGTTCCTGCAACGGAAACTTCCAACTTGCTGTGCATGTGGCTGTGGTTGCGGTCAAGGCTCTCCAGAAGCTTGTGGGCACTGAGCTCGGTAATGTCTCCACTCATTGCACAAGTAGCATTTCACAGATGTGATAGGTGTGGTAGTCGTGCCTGTGCTCTGAGTCGATCCTGCTGGAGGTCTGTCTGCTCGCTGCGAACCATATGGTCGAGCGGAATCGGTGCCACGTCTGGCAAGTGCTTCTCCTAAGGTAGTCGCTGGAGATGAGCGAGCACCATCCGAAAATGTCGAACCCGTAGGCTGAAACCGCTTGGCTGATCTCTGCTGCTGAAACTGTCGTCTTATCGACGCAAACAATCGCTGTGGTCTACGTGTCATTCCTGACGAACTCCCAAAGCGTCTCTATCTGATATCCTCAAACTTCTCTGCTGCTTCAATAGCCTCAGAGATGGAAGTGATGCGTAGTCCAGCCAGCTTATCCTGTACCTCCCTAATACCTCTGATGAACTTTTCCAGATTCTCATCTGGAAATGTGGCGGCTGCTGGTGTGTGTCGTGACAACTCGGTGTATTGAATGAAATACTCTCTGGCTGTCTTCCGTTCCTGATGAAGTTCTGGAAAAAGTTGGTGTTGGAACTCCTTCCTCTTCGCAGAAAAGAAGTGGGATCTGAACATAGTCTCAAAGTCATCCCATGTGGGCTCGCGCCTCAACTCAGAAACTACCGCCTCCCACCATCTCTTTGTGAAATCTGTCAACAAATACTCCAAGAAGGATAGCCACGAGTCTCGCGGTGTGCTTATCATCCAAAGTACCTTCATGACCCTCTCGAGCCACTGCTCGGTTTGTCTGACGTCCCGGTTCCCTCGATCATGGGCACATTGGCCTGCTGGTAGGAAGTAAAAACTGACTGGTGCTTGTGAATAACTGAGTGCTCATGTGCATCCTCATTTGCGAAGAGTAATGTAGAGATATTTCTATATTCTATGTATTTTTTTGTTACTTTTATTTTCGTGTTTCCATCTTATGTAATTTACCCATAGGCCTTCTCTATATAAGAGAGCTTATGGTTTTTTGGAATAAATAATGAATCCTTTTCTTCCAACGTGGTATCAGAGCCAACCTAAAACCCTACCCCAAAACCCTAGCCGCCCACCACCTCGTCCCCTCTCTCGCCGTCCGCCAACCCCCTCCCTCCTCTCCTCTTGCCGCCCCCTTCCTTCTCATCTCGTCGTCACGCTCTCCTCTCTTCCTCCCCTCTTCCCGCCGTCGGCCCCAAACCCCCTCCCTCTCTCTTCCAGCTGCTGCCCCCCTCTTCCCGCTGTCGGCCCCTATGGGTTTGAGTGCATAAGTCTACATTTGCACTCAAATCTTCTGCTGTTTATGTAGACATTTATTCCTTGGTACAAACCCTAGTTCTATATCTCTGGCAAAATGTCAGAAAACAAGGTCGATATGCTCTCCATAGGCGCTTTCAAAGGTCCAACGCCTATTGTCAAGATGGATGGGACGAACTATGAGCTTTGAGCTATGGAGTTCATGAGTCTCATGAAGTCGAATGGTAAGAAGCACATTCTTACCGAAGATGAGCCGGCGGAGAAGTTGGGGTTTATGCCTCCTGGGAGGCCGATGATTCGTACGCCAAAGTCTGGCTTTCATGTACACCGACGATGGAGATTGCTAATGATGTACTCCATCAGCCCACTGCTAAGGTGATGTGGGACATACTTGCAGCAACATAGTCGCAGGTGCGAAATGAGACCAAGATCCTTCAACTCCAGCATGACATATTTACCGTCAACCAGAACGGACGACCTCTTCATTTGTTGTATACATCCTTGCAATGCAAGGGATGTTTGAGAAGCTCTACAGCATCATTCCCTTTACGACAACTCCCGAGTAGAAGGCCTTTCGGAATGCTACCATGCTGAGGGTCTTACTTGTGGCACTTGACCCTGAATATGATGCTGCTTGCTCGCAGATTCTTGTAGATGCTACTATTCCTCCAATGGAGGAAGTATACCGCAAGCTTAACCGAATTACATTCTCGTTCAATGCTCCTACTCAACCTCCTTCGGTGATGACGGCCTCCGGAGGCAGATGAGCCTCTTCTTTGTTCTGAGGCTATGGACCTCATGGTAGAGGCAGTCACATCCGTCAGCCCTGCACCTTCTATCAATGTCCAGGTCCCACGGAGGATACATGCTATTCTAAGCATGGTTTTCCAGCATCGACGCGTGTCGCCGAGAATGTTGCATCTCCACCAGCACCTGCTTCCGAACAGAGGTTTGAGGAACTTGTTGCCAGATTGAGAGATATTGTGCCTCCTGCCTCTACATAATCTCAAGGAGGCAACTCGAATATAGCTATTTCAGCCTCTGCTAGTACATCAACCACTGCTAGCACCTTAGGTAGTGCTTATGCCTTTACTTCCTGTTATGGATCTGGCGTTTCAAAATGGATTATGGATATGGACTCCGACATGACACATCATCTTTGCCGAGACAAAGATAAACTTACATCCTATAAGACGATTCCACCGGGGCGAACTGTCGTGATAGCCGATGGGACCCATTCCCCCATCATTGGACAGAGGGAGATCAGTTTAACGCCTTCTATGCGTCTACAGAATGTGTTGCATGCTCTAAATTTTTCGATGAATTTATTATCTATTTGTCAGATTACGATGGATTTGCACTGTTGCGCTATATATGACCCATCGTCTCTTGTTTTTCAGGACATTCTTATGGGCATTGTGATTGGCTGGCTGTGAGCAAGATGGTCTTTATCGTCTGGTCCGAACTCCCTATGCTGGCATCTCCTCTCAGTCAAGTGGACTAGTCTCTCCATTTGCATGGCATCTACGCTTTGGCACCTCCCTCTTCAGAAGATGCGTCATATCTTGCCGCAGATTTCACCGAGTTCTTACTTTCAGTGTGAAGCGTGTCAATTGGGATTCGAGAAAGCATCATAGATCTGCTTTGCCTAATCGTCAGTCTTGGAGCAGTAGCTCCCCTTTTGAATTATTTTATGTTGACATTTGGGGTCCGAGTCGTGTTCCTGATCACCAGGGTCACATGTTTTACCTAGTTGTTGTTGATGACTTTTCTCGGTTGTCATGGGTGTTTTTGTTGAAGAGTAAATCTGAAGTAGGGGATGCGATAAAAAATCTTATAAATGAAGTGCAAAATGTTTTTTCTTCTACTGTGAAATTTGTGTACGGATAATGCTTTGGAATTTTGTACTCGTGCTCTTTCACATTTCTTCTCGTCTCGAGGCATTATCCATCAAACAACATGTGCTTACACATCTCAACAGAATGGAGTTGCAGAGAGAAAGCATCGTCATCTTCTTGATATTACTCGGACTTTACTTATCCACAATTGTGCTCTCATAATCTCATTTCCTTTTGGGGTGATGCAGTCCTTACGGCATGTTATCCGATGAATCGTATGCCATCCTCTGTCTTAGGTGAGAAAGTTCCTCTTTCCGTTGTTTTTCTTGACAATGAATTATTCTCACGTATGTCTTTGGCGTTGTTGCCTTTGTTCACCAGTTGTCTCCGAGACTTGACAATCTCTCACCTAGGGCTGTCAAGTGTG
This sequence comes from Ottelia alismoides, assembly GCA_037367405.1. Taxonomy (NCBI): domain Eukaryota; kingdom Viridiplantae; phylum Streptophyta; class Magnoliopsida; order Alismatales; family Hydrocharitaceae; genus Ottelia; species Ottelia alismoides. The sequence goes on along the minus strand of JAZKJV010000493.1, from coordinate 105,913 downwards.
TGTTTGTTGTGTACTCTCGGACTCAGAAGGGTTACCGATGCTATGACCCTATAGTCAGGAAATATTATGTCAGTGCCGATGTTAAATTCTTTGAGTCTGTGATGTATTTCTTCCCTACAGGTGACATGTTGGCCTCATCTACTTCTGATGATGAAATCTATGTGCCACCTCCTCCTTTGTGTCAGTCTTTGCCCGTATCAGTTCCGGCTGTTCCACCACCATCATCACCACCACCACCACCACCTCCACAACCACCTGCTTCACCTTTACTGAAATTCTATACCCGTCGGTCTGTCCCTGCTCATGGTACTCGTTAATCATCCAACATGCCTCAGGTTTGTCCAGATATTAGTACTAACGATGTGTCTGATAATGTACAAGTGCATGGATCTTTGCAGGAGAATAGCATACCATCGAGTATTGTTTTTGATGATATGAATGCACCTATTGCCATACGAAAGCATAAGCGTACTTGTGCATCATATCCGCTTGCTTCACATGTTTCCTTCCAGCGTCTCACAGGGGACTTTCAGAGGTTTGCTGTGGCCATATCTGCTGTGGAAATACCATGGAATTATCATGACGCCTTGAAGGTTGGCTGCTGACGTTCAACCATGGAGGAGGAAATGGCCGCTTTGCAGTCGTGGGGTACATGGAGCTTGGTTTCCGCTCTCCCAGGAGCATCTGTTGTCAGCTGTAAATGGGTATTCAATATCAAATATCATGCAGATGGCAGCCTTGACCGTTACAAGGCAAGGCTAGTAGCGCGAGGGTTCACTCAAATATACGGCGTGGATTATATGGACACATTCTCTCCAGACTCTACGTGCCCTTTTGTCAGTTGCTATGGTACGTGATTGGCCCTTGTTTCAGCGGATGTTAAGAATGCCTTTTTGTATGGGGATCTGCATGAAGAAGTCTACATGCAACAACCTCCAGGGTTTGCTGCTGAGGGGGAGCGTCAGATGGTGTGTAGACTTCACAAGGCAATATATGGCCTTAAACAAAGCCCGCGTGCGTGATTTCAGAAGCTTTCTGACCTAATTGAAAGGCAATGGTTCAAAAGATCAAAGGGATATTATTCTTTGTTTGTCCAGAAGACTCTCAAAGTTACTGTTGTTATCATGGTGTATGTTGATGATATGCTTGTTACGGGAGATGATACGCATGGGATAAAGATGGCAAAAACATTTCTGGACCATCAGTTTGTTACTAAGGATCTTGGCACCCTACGATATTTTCTGGGGTTGGAATTTGCTAGGAATGCGCAGTGTCTTGTGATGCCCAAAGGAAGTATATTACAAACATGCTTGTTGAGACGGGCATGATCGGGTGTCGACCCTCGACTACTCCTATGGATCCTAGCATGGAGTTATATGATGATGATACATATGAGTTTGGCAGGAGAAGATATAGAGAGATGGTGGAAAAGCTTCTCTATATTACTATCACTAGACTTGATATCGCTTTTGCAGTGAGTCGGGTGAGTCAGTTCATGGAACAGCCCAGACAAGTACATATGGATGCCATATACATGATATTGAGATATCTAAAGTTATCTCCAGGCACATGACTACTGTTCAGAAAAGAAACAAACATTTCTGTTTCTGCATATGCTGATGCAGACTATGCAGGATGCCCTAATGCCCTGACATCGCTTTTTCTGTTACTTTTATTTTTCATGTTTCCATCATATGTAATTTACCCATAGGCCTTCTCTATATAAGAGAGCCTAGGGTTCTCTCGAATAAACAATGAATCCTTTTCTTCCAACAAGTACAGAGTCCTGCTCCCTGACATAGTCATCATCCTCTGCTCCATGCTCTGGTATCTCCTCTCGAAATGAGGCTGCTGTACCTCAATCGACTGAGGCTGGTCCTGTCAGGTCCCATCCTGAGATGAATGGTGGGTGTAAGCTGACAGCTCCTCGAACCTCATCTCCATATCTGTTTGTCGGTCCGCAATCTCTGTCTATTGTGCCAGATCTGGTTCTGCTGACCTCGTATGGCAGCCTGCTGTTGCCAGAGATCTGGTCATAATGCGCTCCAATCGTTTAGCCATCTCATGGTCTGGTTTGGTCGTCATGGCTCTGCATAAGAACTATTTTTAGTCATAAAATTGCTGTTCGCAGATATTATCATATATGCCTTTTCTCTTCTTGGGATATAATATGAAAATTAATGAAATTGGTAATAGATGTGGTTATGGAATTTGAATGTCATATTTCCCTTCTCGGACTCGCGACAAGTCGAAGGACTGTCGCTATCTGAGAACTTAACGCGATCGGAACCGTAATACTGCGAATGCATGTAGCGGGATACCTTAGCTCTGATACCAAATTGTGAACCCTCTCAGATCCGGGTACCCGTTTACAACACATTCACAGTATTTCATTCGTTAAAGATCGCACAGGATACATGAAAATGCGGGGAAATTTTTCGCTTTTTGCCATGACATTCAAATCAATATTCACAACCACAGAATAACAGGGAGATGTGCCACCAAAAGTCCATTTCATTAGTTTCCATATTTATATTCAACATGTACAAAAGAGGCTAACGGTACATACGTGTATTCCCAAAAAATGTTACTGAAGAGAAATAAAGCATTTTACATCATAACTGGAAAAAACTGTAACTGTGACTATACCGTCTGGTGTAGCAACGAATGTCATGAATCATCAACCAACTACTGGGTCGCAGGTTGCTTGCCTGCCAAGCGTGAAAGAATCAAGAGATGTCAGCGAGCGTTGGTACATCACGAAAATTTATAAAAAAAAATTGCCAGGCATTTAAAGTGATAACAAAAGTAACAAGTAGTAAGGCATAAATAACTTAAAAAAATCAACTACTTGTTACTGAATGGATGCCCCCAAGTTTCTACCCATTACCTTTTATTTATCATATTCTTACTTCGTGGTTAATGACTCATATATATATATATTTATATTAATCTCTTGTTATTTAGAGATCTTAAATATGGATTTTAATAATAGGGAAATTTATATTTTGAACTGATTCTTCATTTTATCTAAATTCTCCAGTTTAGTGGATAGTCTGTGGTCTGGGTCTATGTGTGACCTCACACTGTGGCTCTAAGGCGTGGAATGCCTTAAGGTTGCGGTGCCTCCATAGGCATGCGATGGGGTATAGTGCATCCTAACTACGCTCCCTACACGTCCAGTAACTCAATTTTAATCAACGCTAGCCAACACAACTGTAACTCCTCCAAATGCTTGATTCCGAGTTCAACTGTAACTCCTCGAAATTCAACTGTAACTGATTCAGATGTTACCCTACGTGATTGATATGTAGCCACAGAGGAATCAGATGTAGCATCGCCAAGCCTATTGACAGAAAAGTAACCAAAACTCAAGCGGTGAGTTATCTCCTAAGGAGACTCTTCTGTCTCATCCTTTAAATGGAAGTGCGATCCATTAGAGGGATAGGTCTACTCCAAAACTACAGCACTAAGACATGTGAGAGAGACTCTCAGGAAAAGTCACTCTAGAAACCGACCCGACTAGTACGGGTAGACGAGCTCATACGAAAAATTAAAACCGAGGATCCCCGCATGGGTATCCTAAAAAACAAAGGGTCAGCGGAGCTTGTCAAAAATCAGGATCCCAACGAGGCGTAAAAACACTGCTAGCTCGCATAAAAACCGAATGAAAGAGTAGGATCCTAGACCCACACACTTGGCGGACGCTGCCTTAACTGGACTTCCTATCTCCCGCCCAGTTGAGGGTCACCACGCCCTCACACGATCAGGTGTAAGGTTCACTATGACCGATACTATTAATTATTAGTTATTGATGATTCTCAATAACCCATTTATCTCAAGATTTTCAGAGTGTTGTAGATTACCTAAGTCTTTTTGATCCGTTAAAGTGATTAGATCATGGGTAATTCAATTATTGGGCAGTCTAAACCTACTAATACCATACTATTTGATTAGACATTTCAAGACCTACAAATAAGTTATTATTATATATATTTTCAAGGGTCAAATGTTAATGCCAAAACAACCCCGTCTTTCTCAAGTGTAACACTTATAGATTTCGGTCCAGAGACCAATATTACATATGTAGTTAAGTATAATCTATTCAATGCTAAAAAAAATTTGCAGCAATAACCACTGTAAGTGCATTCGCAATCTTTCTTATATGTATTCAGCGCAATCTTTCTTATATGTATTCAGCTGACTTGCATGACATGCAATTCTTTATGAAAGGAAATCATCAAATTCGTTTCCAATCATAAATATATGAAAATCCCATCTTCATTCTTCACATCGATCAAGACTTCATTCAGATCTTTAATTTTAAGAACCTACTGATTCTTGGCAGATCATCAATAGACACTACATTCCTCTAAATTCATCAAAAATCTCACCAGAATACAAAAAGGGTAACCAAAATTTATTTGATTGCAGGCTTGCCAAGTGAAATTATATCGACACAATGAATTTTATATCTCATTCAACCTTTCAACTTAATAATTCTTCAGCATATAGCAACTTCAAAAGCATCATATGAATTACATTCCATAAACTATTTAATCATCAACTCACGCATGCATGAGTTTAACAGGATTCAAATTTATTTCATTTTCATTTTTTTAGATGGTATTAGCTTTAACATGTTCTTCTTTTAATAGCAAGTGGCGTTAGAGAACACTCCAGGTTTGAAACCTAAAGTGGATGAAATTCCCCCTTCACGTTAGTTGTTAACATTTAAACCATCCAATTATAGTTGATCTGCAAAATCTATTGTCCAGGATAATTTACAGCAAAACCTCATTGCTATATTATACATAATATAGGGTTGCATAAAAATATCAAGAAGGTAGGGTGTGAGTAGGCACATTAACAACCCTTCTGTACAAGATTAAAACCAGAAAACATTCATACCAAATTTCAGATTCTACAAAGGACAACAATAGGAAGGAAAGCACATAAATGGCAACAAAAAGAAGGGGGGAAATGCTGGATTGTGCATGCAGGGCAGCATAATGAAGGAAAATAGGATTGTACCTTAGTTATCTCTCATCTAGAGATTAATCAAGGGGCTTTCCAGCAGCAGTTGGTCAGGAGCATGGGCTTGTACAGTTGCTGAACAGCAGTAGTACATGTTGTTGCAACAAATTTCGAAGATAGGAAAAAGAGTGCTGGAGATCAACTCGTTGGAATTTTTGGGGGAAGAGAGAGCTTCGTTGAAATTGGGAAAGTATTGGAAAAATTGAGAAATAATATATGAGAAAAGAGAAGAGGGGAAATAGAAGAGGAAGCTTCCTATGTGAATGATGTCAGCCATGACATCAATTGTGACATCAACATGCTGATGTTAGCATGATGATGTCATATTTACAAAAGTTATTATTTTTTTTAATCTGCTGAAATCCAGACTCTGCTCTACGGTTAGCAGACAATTGAAAATTTAAATTTAAATTTTTATATATTTTATTATTTTCTCTTATTTATTTAAAGTGTTATCGTATGCGCACTTCGAGTTTCGGATTTCAATGCGCAATATCTCATTTGATCGTTTCTAGACGACGATCAATATGAGTATAATGTTGATGTACTTTCAATCGCGTTTGGATCCCCGAATTTCTCGAGATACGATTTTTGGTTTAGGGTTAAATTTTGTGAAATTAAAATATCAATTGATCTCCGATTGACGAACGATCGATTATGTTGGTCTTATTTCATCGAATCGGATTTTATGACGGTCTCGGTTTGTTTCGCGGTTTCTGAATTCGCATCGTAACTTTTTCGGCTTGCATTACGATGTGCTCGACTTTTGATCGATTGTGACCGAATGATACATGGATCAATCTGAGTTTATTCAATATGAATTGAATATTTATTATTTACTCAGACTCCTAATCGGGTCGGATCTAGTTTGTGCAGATTTAGATGTTACACACATCAAGGTCCGCAACTTCTTCAATAGCAGAGATCGGAACATCCAGAGCATCCTGCATATCAGGATCCACACGCAAATCACCATTGTCATTAGTAAAACTCAAATGCTCAGAAAATACCTGGGGCTTGCTGGATGAAGGAGGCCCATGAGCATGGGGTCGGCGCTGGGAAACCTGTGGAAAGATAATGGGTGTGGCAATAGTGGATGAGGAGGTGGTGACGGTGGAGGCGGTGGTGGCAGAGGTGGAGGAGTAGACGAAATTGGAGGTAGAGGCATGTATACCTCTTCTCCATTCTCCGAAGGAACGAGCTTGCCACCTGTAGGAGAGATACATAATAGACTCAAAGAATGTGATATCCGCATTAACGCAATATCTTCGTCGGACAGGTTCAAAGCAACAATATCACTTTTAGGTCCTTGAATACCCAACAAAAACATAATTGACAAATTTCGGAGACGAGGGACAAAGGCAACTTGCGCAAAAACATAATACCTTCGTCGAAAAGAAACTTGTTATGACCTGGAGACATCTGATGGACAAAGGCAACTGACCCAAAAACACGAGGGGTAAGAGAGAAAGATCCCTCTCAGGAAATGCAACCGAGAATGGGATCTTCTCCCCTAGGATCGATGAGGGCATGTGATTTACCAAGTAACAAGCAGTTAGAATCACATCCCTTGGTATGAGTGAGGAGCACGACTCTGGATCAAGAGTGTCCTGGTAACATCCAAAAGGTGGTGATGTTTCCATTCAGCCAACCCATTCTGTTGAGATGTATAGGCACAGGATGTCTGCTGCACAATACCATAAGATCTAAGAAACCGAGAGAGTTGAGTACTGCAAAATTCTAAGGCATGGTTGTGGCATGTTGTTGTCCTGGAGGATGGGTGGTAGGGGGGTAGACAGTGGTTGGGTGGTTGCGAGGGGCGGGGTGGAGCGTTGTGTGGGGGTCCTTTATAGTGGAGAGGAGTCGGTGCGGGCTAGTTAGGCCAAGGTTCAAACAGTCAGTATGTGGTATTCGTTCGGTTAGGTGGTCTGAAGCAAGTAAGCATGCATGCAGAAGTACATGCAGAAAGTATATGTATATTGTGCGGTTTCTATTATTTTAATATAATTATAATTAAAAAATATAATAATAAATGCAAACATTAGATATTTATGTTTCAAAAAATATAACATGTAAGAAATATGAAGTGGAGACTTTTCTATACAATGTGATTTTAACCAAAACATTTCCAAAAGTCATCCATTTTAAGAAAAGATGATAATATTCATAACAAAATATCTAAGAATGTTGGTTCAAATGACTCATACACAAATAATAAAACTCCTATTCTAAGTCATTAAAAATAACAGGAGGAACTTCTTTGTCATCGCTGTCACTGTCAGAATCCGTGATAATTTCTTCTTCCTCCTCCACACTTGGTAATGCACCTATGTTCCTTTGGCTCCCCTACGCTCAACCAATTCATTCGTTCCACTTGCCTCGACCACCGAGCTCCAAATTAGTCCTGAGCCTTGGAACACCTCTTCTTCACCTTCCTCTTGTCTGATCCACTCGCTCACATGTGTCCTATACTTGGAAATGAGCGAGTTCCCTCCTTGTTGAGATTGCCGCTCATTGAGTTTTGAGTTTCAAAAAAAAATCAAATCTTTCAATCTCTTTATTTAAAGTTTGGATTTGCAACACAAGTTTTACTCAAAATGTTAATTGATTCAATCTTAGTCTAGTCAATAATCATAAATCACAAATATGGGCGTGTACCGTTGCGAAAGGGCTCCAATTCCTCTCACATCCAGAAGAAGAGGATGTCGGCTTTAATATCTTCATCGTCATTGCCTTCATGTATGGTGTCTCACCACCATATAGCGACCACTAATTAGCTACAAGAAAAAGTAGGATGTCAACTCCTTAGTCCTTACATTCTTGAAATATGTGCAAAGCATATATTATAAATGACATGCTACTACATGGATCGAACACGTCTTCATTGACCGATCTCTGCTTGATAGCTAATGGTTTTTCGAATGGATCGTCCCCATTTTTATAAAGAACCATTTCTTTTGTTGTGATGACATCTTGAACGTCCAAATCAGGGTAAAATATCTCTAAGCAGTACAAAAAGCCATTTATGACAAAGCTATTTTATGAAATAGCTTTATCATCCCTTCTAAAAATAATAGAGGTTGAGATGGTGAGCTGCAAGTTGAAGAGAACCATCTAACCCCTCTCTCGACTTTGAATCAATGGCATCAATGTAGGGCTTATATGAATACTCAACATCTTTAAAATGACTCTTTATCTCCTTTGCATCTTCAAGCCCTTCATACATAGCTCAACGATGGCCTCCGATCACCGTCAACAATACACAAGAGACAGACGTGCTTGGAAAAGACCTTCAAGGTTAAGGAAACTTGCCTCCAAAATGATGTACTCAGAACAATGTTCCAACAATTTCACCTTTCCTTGTCTTGGACCACTTGCACTCTCTCCATTCATCAGAAGAATACACCAATCTCAGCTTCTCTTTCTTTTCAAAGACACTTTATAGCATGAGAAAACACGTTGCAAATCTTGTTTTCCCTGGTATGACTATCTCACCCTTTTGGGTAAAGTGTCGCACCAAGCTGAGTGTCTTTGCATGTATGTAGTTGAAATTAGTCAGTGTTCTAGCCTTTGCTATGCAATTTTTGACCTTTAGCCTTTTGTCAATCTCTTCAAGCATGAGATCTATGCAGTGAGCAACGCAAGATGGCCAAATATGTTTGAATATGTGGTCTTGAGGAGCCTCCCAACTGCCATGTTAGCAGATGCATTGTCAGTCATCCCTTGCAGAAAATTGCCTACTCTAATTTCCTTGATGCAATCCTCCACCAAAGAGGATATATATTCAACGGTGTGTCCATCGGCTGATGCGTCCACATACCTCAGAAAACATGTGCCCAAGGTACAGTTAACACACACGTTTATTATGCTTCTTCCCCTCATGTCAGTCCATGCATCTGTCATAATGGAACATCCATTTTTCTTCCATGCATCTTTGCGCCCTTTTAAAAACTCTTTTATTTCTTCCACTTCATCCTTAAGCTCTGCAATTTCATAATAAGACAGAGACTTGTAGTTGCTTCCTGTATTGGCCAATTGCTTCGCACATACGTCGGAAGGAGTTCTTCATCACCACGTTGAAAGGAATATCACAGTCATAGAAGAATTTGGCTACATGTTTGTTGACACGTCCGTGTTCCTCCTTGGCTAGTGTTTCCTTGATAACGTTTTGGCGGTTTGTGCCAAATGACACAATATCATCATCAAATGATCGTAGCCTTTTTACATGACATGTTCATTCACAAGGTGTTGTGGAAGAGCCTGTAGCTCTAATCACCGACTCCTATCTCATTTCTTTCAAACTGATAGCTTTTTTGTTCTTCTTTTTCATGATTCCCTCAACATAATCACATATCTCCTATACATCAGAGTCTGCCTTTTGACATGATTTGCAATTGCCTTTGATGTACCCAAGATGTTTCGTTCGGTTGATTCGTCCTTTCAAGACCTTGTCACATAAGCGGCACGCCACAGAATTCAGATCGGTCTTCTCCATGAGATACATATATTTCCATCTCGGATTGGTAGATCCAGGTGGTACAAAAAACACATGTTCCGCAACATGCGTGGGTTTCGAATCCATGATAAACTAAATTCACAAAAAATAGTTAATAACCTAATCCATGTTTGATTTGTATAGATTACCAATATACAGGGAGGAGTTCCCAATGCTTCAGCACATTTAACTTTTCCTAATCAAAGTGAACTACAAGTGAACTAAAATCGCATTTAGGGCTGAATGCTACAAAAGGACTTATGAGCTTAAAATCGTATTTAGGGTTAAATGCTACACAAGGATTTTATGCACATTAGCTATAAGCACATATCTAATGTGCACAATGTTGTAGAAGTCACCCGACTAGCCCGACTAGTAGGTCCGACTAGTCTAGTCAGTGGGGTGGCTGACCGAGTACTGACTAATTCCGACTACGTCCATTAGTCAACCAATTTTTGCTTGGAGATAGCATGTTTTTTTACCTTTTTAAAAGCAAACTTACTCTAATATGCGTACTATTTTATTTAAATTCAATTACTTCTTTTGATTCATTATTATGGTAAAAAGAATATATAAATCTATGTAAATATATAATATTATATGTATTAAAATGATTTATATATTTAAAAAATCAAAGCCAATTAAAGCCCGACTAAATTCGATTAATCGCTTGACTGTCAATTAATCCTTAGTCAGTGACCCGACCGACCGAGTACCGACTACCGACTTTTGCAACCTTGAATGTGCATCGTGAGACCTACTATGCTCTCTGGATCTGAATGTTCGCCTGTGAACCTATGCAGAGAATGACAGTAGCAGAAATGAAAATGCTAAGGTGGATGTGTGGACACATGCGTAAAGATCGGATTCGGAATGATGCAATCGGAAGAAAAGTTGATGTAGCTCCGATCGAGGATAAGATGCGAGAAAACTGCTTAAAGTGGTTTGGCCATTTGCAAAGGAGGTCAACTGATGCACCTGTTAGGAGATGCGAGTTTTGGGATGTGAGCTGGCTAAGAGAGGGCAAGAAGGCTCAAGAAGTGTTGGATTGAGACTATTTGAAGGGATCTTAGTTTTTTTTTATCTAAGCCCTAGAATGACCCAAGATAGATTTGAATGGAGGCAAAGAATCCATGTAGCCAACCCTACTGAATGTGGGAAAAGGCTTTGTTGTTGTAGCTATAAGCACATAGTTCACCTAGTTATATCCTACAAAATATTTGAACTAAAATATTTGAACTAAAATGATTTTTGCTACAAAATCTGAAAGCATGTACGAATTGAACTTGGTTGAAATCAATATTTGAACTAAAAGCAATATTTGAACTAAAAGGATTTCTGCTACACACCTAGTTATAAGCAGTCAGTTCACATAGTTCACTTGCATACATAAGGATTTCTACTACAAAATCATATTTATTTGAACTAAAATGTTGCAGAGAAGTGAGCTTATAGTTATCCTAAAAAAAATAAAACCGGGAAGGATTTAGTATTTACGACTAAATGGAGAGCACACCAAGGCCCTAAAGGTCGGTTTCGGTCACCATTTCGGTGATTGGCCGAAACGGAATTTCGGTCGAATTTCGACCGAAATTTCGGTCATTTTTTGTACTAAGGCCATGTATTTCGGTCATTTCAGTTGAATTTCGATTTTGACAGGATATCGATATTCGATAGAAATTCGATCGAATTTCGCTGAAATTTGAGGCCATGGGCGGAGGGCAACTGCAAGTTCGAGAAGACTGTGGACTTGGAGCAGCCAAACTGAGGAGAAGAAGGTGGCCGGGGAGCTCAGGCAGAGGAGAAACCAATCAGCGGTGCAGCTCAGGTCTGGCGGAGGAGCGGCTATAGGCAGAGGAGCACACCAGAAGCGGAGGAGCAACTGTCGACAGAGTAGCAACTGTTGGTGGAGCACATCGAGGCAAAGGGGGGTCTGTGGGGATGAGGATAGGGCTTTGTAGCATCGAGGCTGAGGGAGGGCTACTATTGGGGATTCGTAGCGTCGAAGGTGCATGGTTGGTGTTGGGAAAAATGAACCAGGTGTTTATTCTATAAGCCCTAGGCTCTCTTATACAGGAGAGTAGCCTATGGGTAAATTACATAAAGCATACAGCTGAAAATAAAAATAACAGAGAGGCGCACAGAAACTAATATATACGTTAATACTCCCCCTCAAGATGGAGCATAAATATCAATCATGCTCAGCTTGGACGCACACTTCTGGAATGGGCCTCCTAGTAATGCCTTGGTGAATATATCGGCAGTTTGATTTTCTGAGGTAACATGAGATGTAGCAATGAACCCCTTCTGAATCATGTCACGTATGAAGTGACAGTCAACCTCAATATGCTTGGTCCGCTCATGGAATGCTGGATTGTTTGCAATGAACAAGGCTGCCTGATTGTCACATTCTAAGTTCATAGGAAATGGTACATCTAGACAGATCCGTAAGCACAGCCTTTACCCACATCCTCTCTGTGCTAGCCTGGGCCATAGCCCTATATTCAGATTCAGCACTAGATCTGGCTACCACCGTCTGTTTCTTGCTCCTCCATGAGATTAGAGAATCTCCAACGTAGACTGCAAACCCCGAGGTGGACTCCCTGTCCTTGGGACAACCTGCATAGTCTGCATCCGCACATGTTGAGATGGAAATCCCCTTTCCCTTCTTGAATAGCAAACCTGCACCTGGAGATGATTTGAGGTATCTAAGTATCATATGTATGGCATCCATATGAACCTGACGTGGTCGCTCCATGAACTGGCTCACACGACTCACTGCAAATGATATATCGGGCCTCGTGATCGTGACATACAATAGTTTGCCTACCAGTTCTCTGTATCTTCTCCTGTCCACCTCCTCTGTGTCATCTTCATATAGCTTCATGCTGGGGACCATTGGTGTCGTAGCAGGCCGACACCCAAGCATACCTGTTTCACTCAACAGGTCCGTAACATATTTCCTCTGCGACATTACTAACCCATACGGATTTCTCGCGAATTCCAGCCCCAGAAAATATCTAAGGACTCCAAGATCCTTAGTGACAAATTCGCTCCCCAGCTTCTCTTTCGCCTGCTTTATGCCTTGCTCATCATCTCCTGTAATCAAAATGTCATCTACGTAAACCATAATTGCAATAATACTTCTTGAAGGCTTATGTACAAACAAGGAATGATCAACATTGGAGCGTTTGTATCCCTGTTTTTCAAAGAGGTATGAGAGCTTCTGAAACCATGCTCTGGGGCTCTGCTTAAGGCCATAGATAGCCTTATGAAGTATGCACACCTTGGAACACTCCCTCTCAACAACAAAACCGGGTGGCCGTTGCATATAGACTTCCTCCTGTAGGTCTCCGTATAAGAACGCGTTCTTCACATCCAATTGATATAGCGGCCGCTCTCGATTGACTGTGACTGACAGCAAGATCCGTAGAGTTGAATGACGGGCTACTGGCGAGAATGTATCAAGGTAATCCACCCCGTATGTCTGTGTAAATCCACGTGCAACAAAGCGGGCCTTGTATCTGTCAATACTGCCATCGGCATTTTGCTTCACCATAAATACCCACTTGCAGCTCATCGGGGTCACATCTGGAGGTATAGGAACTAGACTCCAAGTTCCCCTAGATTGTAGTGCTGCCATCTCTTCCTCCATTGCTAGACGCCATCTACTATCCTGCAGAGCATTCTGATAATTCCGTGGAATATCTACAGCTGACAAGGCCACCACAAAGTTCCTGAAATCCCTAGATAGTCGCTCAAATGACACAGAAGCTGACAATGGATATGTAACGCAGATCCTCTTCGATTTGCGTATAGCAATAAGAACATCTAAATCAGCTGTGTCCTCATCTGGCCCCTGCAACATATCCTGCTCAGAAATATCATTAGATCCATCAAGAGAAGTATCTTCAGTACATACCGTAGGAGAGCTAGGAGATGAGTCATGACCATGAGCTGGAGGAGGCCTGCGGGTATAATTGAATGGTAATGGTGAAACGGGGATAGCACGTGGAGCTGCTGGCGGTGGTGGTGGTGACGGTGCTGGAGGTGGTGGAGTCATATATATGGCGTCGGTAGTCAGTGGAGGTAGCTGTTGATCACCTGAGGATGAAAAATACATTACGGATTCAAAAAATGTAAAATCTGCACTGACCATATACCGCCCACGTAAAGGATCAAAACACTTGTACCCCTTTTGAGTTCTGGAGTACCCAACAAACACACACTTGACAGCCCTAGGAGAGAGCTTGTCAGTACCAGGAGACAACTGGTGGACAAAGGCAACTGAACCAAACACCCGAGGAGTACGGGAAAACAAATCCTTCCCAGGATAGATAAGTGAAAAAGGAATCTGGTCATCCAAGACAGAGGACGGCATACGATTAATTAGGTAACATGCTGTGAGAACCGCATCACCCCAGTAAGAATAAGGAACATGACTCTGTATCAGGAGTGATATTGTGACATCTAGTAGGTGGCGATGTTTCCTTTCAGCGATCCCATTTTGTTGAGAGGTATAAGCACAGGATGTTTGATGGATAATCCCTTTTGATGAGTAGTAGTTGGCTAGGACATGAGTGCACAGTTCAAGGGCATTATCACTTCTCACAAATTTCACAGATGTGGAGAAAACATTTTGAATTTCATTCAGAAAATGGATAATAATATTGCCTGCTTCAGATTTATTTTTCATCAAAAATACCCATGACACACGAGAAAAGTCATCCACAATAACTATATAAAATTTGTGTCCCTGATGATCAGGTACACGACTCGGACCCCAGATATCAATATGAAGTAATTCAAACTTGGAGATACTACTCCGACCTGGACGACTGGGAAAGGTAGACCGGTGATGCTTTCTTAACTGACAAGCCTCACATTGGATAGATGTGTAAGGAAGACCCTGGGGTAACACACGACGCAACTTCTGAAGCGGTAGATGCCCAAAGCGCAGATACCACAGCAAAGGAGATACTGGTCCAGTGGGAAGGGATGAGGTTCCAGCGAATGGAGTCTGATTTAGGTGGTAGAGGCCTCCTTGCTCATAGCCACGACCAATCACGTTTCCCGTACGGATGTCCTGAAAAATAAGAGAAGATGGATCAAAAATTGCCCGACATTGTAAATCCTTCGTAATCTGACTGATTGATAACAAATTCATTGAAAAATCAGGTGCATGTAGCACATTCTTGAGCTGCATAGAAGATGTCAGTCTAATCTCCCCCTGACCAGTGATGGGAGAATGTGTACCATTGGCAATGACCACTGTTCGGCCTGGAGGAATCTGAGAATATCCTGTAAGTAAACTATGATCGCCACATTGATGATGTGTAGTGCCCGAGTCCATAATCCACGGTAATGTATCTGATCTACTACTGGTAAATGCAAGTATGCTACTTGAAGCACTGGTAGACGCAGAGGCAGAAGCAACAGCATCAGATTGACTCTCAGTAGTAGGTGCTGGGCCAGATGGGGGAATAATGCCCCTTAGACGAGCAACTAGATCATCGAACCGCTGATCCAATGTAGTAGCAAATGGAGGCTCTATCTGCTCAACGACTCGTGTAGATGCAGGAAATCCATGCTTCGAGTAGCATGTGTCTTCATTGTGTCCAACGCGATGACAGTAGGTACATGTTGGCCGAGTGCGGCCTTCTGCCACGAGGTCCACGTCCACGGGTCTGATGATGAAATCCGCGACCCCTGTTGGCGGCCATGGCTGAAGTATTCTGATTCATGGCCGTGGAAGGAACGGTGATGCGGCTCAGTCTATGGAAGGCTTCCTCCATAGGAGGAATAGTAGAATCGGCCAAGATCTGGGATCGTGCCGCCTCATACTCTGGATCAAGTGCAGCAAGGAACACGCCCACCATAGTCGCATTCCGATATGTCTTCTGTTGTTCTGGCGTGGCTGTCAGAGGCATGAAGCTGTAGAGCTTCTCGAACATCCCTCTCAGGGATGTGTAGAGTGAATGTAGAAGGCGACCATTCTGCTTTATAGTGAATATATCATGCTGGAGTTGCAGAATCTTTGTCTCGTTCTTCGCCAGAGAATATGTTGCCGCCAGAATGTCCCACATGTCTTTGACCGTGGGTTGATGTAGAATGTCATTGGCAATCTCAATCGCCAACGTACCAGATAGCCAAACTTTGGCGTACGCGTCATCGGCCTCCCAAGAGGCATTGGCTCCAGTCTTCTCAGCAGGCTCTGGTTCGGTAAGAATATGCTTCTTACCCGTTGACTTCATCATGCTCATGAACTGCATCGCCCACAGTTCATAGTTTGTACCGTCCATCTTTACAATAGGTGCTGGACCACGAAAGGCGCCAATGGATGGGATATCCGCCTTGCTTTCTGACATACTGGAAATGACTGGAGCGATTAACTGAAGATGAGATTTGTCTACAATGACATAGACGGGTTTAGTTGCATGTGTAGACCTCAAGCAACTAAACCCATTTGGTTGAAGGTGTGCGCTCTAGGGCTGATTCACGAACGCACACCTAGGGCTGATTCACGAACGCACGCCGCTGGATCACACAGGCGCGTAAGGGAGCCGCGCTCAGTCACGCAGCGCGGGAGATAGCGCGCAGTCGCGCGCAGATGCTGTGCAGAGGCACGCATGGATGAGCGCGCAGAGGGCGCGGCGCGCGGAGGGCTAGCGCGCAGGGGCACTGGTGCACTCGCGCAGGCGCGCAGGGGCGGCAGCGAAGGCGCGCGGGGGCGCTGGTGCGGCGGCGCACTCGCGCGACAGAGGCGTAGGTGTGCCTCGGCGGTGCCGATGAGAGAGAGAGAGAGAAAGAGAGGCGGGCGGGTGGGGTAGGGATAGGGTTAGGGTTTCGAGAACTCCGGTCTAGGACCGTCGCTCTGATACCATGTTGGGAAAAATGAACCAGATGTTTATTCCATAAGCCCTAGTCTCTCTTATATAGGAGAGTAGCCTATGGGTAAATTACAAAAAGCATACAACTGAAAATAAAAATAACAGAGAGACGTACGGAAACTAATATATACATTAACAGTTGGGTTTGGTTGTATCAGGTATCGAGTGGGTTATCAGGTCGGGTACGGTGGGGTGCAACAACTCAACATGCTCTATTACATATGCGATTGCATATACGAAACATGTCTCTCTCATGGAAACCTTCAAATAAATGATCTCATTATGGAGGCCATGAACAAAAGAAAATGGAGTTAAATTGCATTGTGTGTGCAAGGGCGGGAAGTCCTTCTAATAACCTCAAATAGTAGGTAGAGCCCAATACTTTACTCATATTCTCCCGTCCACCCATATTTGTCGGCATCACAGAGATATTTGACTAAGTTGGTAAAAGAAACAATCAAGGTTGCAAAAGTCGGTAGTCGGTATTCGATCTGTTGGGTCATTGACTAAGGATTAATCGGCAGTCGGATGACTAATCGGATTTAGTTGTACTTTAATCGGCTTTGAATTTTATGGTTATTTTAAATATATCACTCATTTTTATACATATATTTACATAGATTTTGTATATTTTTATACTATCATAATAAAATTTAAAAAGTAATTGAATTTAAATAAAACATTGAGCATATTATAATAAGTTTGCTTATAAAAAAAGCAAAACATATAAGAATATGGTATCTCCAAGTAAAAAATTGATCGACTGGTGTATCTAGTCGGAATTAGTCGGTACTCGGTCGACCACCCCACTGACTAGACTAGTCGGGCCTGTCGGGTGACTTTTACAACCCTGGAAACAATTGTGATAAAAATGTTCCGTTTTGCATTTTCCCTTTTGGAACAATATTCTTTTTTTATTATTTCCCATCTTTTCCTTTGTAAAATAACATTTGATACCATTTTTGTTTTTTTTCCTTTTTTCCTTTTTTGATTCGAAACTGAAGGAAAAGAAGAAGATAGATGAGGCAAATCACCCATCCTCTCCTGCAAGTGTGACTTAGGGTTTCCATGGAATCCATCTCCATCTGTGTTGAGGGTTTTTTATGAGATTAGAGAGGGTTCTCGTAGTAAATGGTCGTTTTTCGCTTGTGCTACTTCTCAACTATGCTTACCCTAGGTGGATTGTGTTCTCTCTTTGAGATCTACCTTGCATAGTTTCCTTACATCATCCTTATGCACAAACCTTCTAGAAGTCGTTTGCTTCTTGTACACATGCCTCTAAACTCACCTCAATTGCTTTGAGATAACATCGACAATGATTTGATCTTGACAAGAGGCCTTCATCTTGCATGAATTTTTATGTGAAGCAAATTGAGACAGAGATGGTTTGGTTCGAATTAGAGGACTGCAACGAGAACCTCAAGAAGCCGAGGCTCTCCAACCTTATCATGACGTTCTTGCACTGTCGCCTTGTAACTGAAACTCTGTTTTCATTCTTTCTTGCATCACATTCAATAACTCGAAGTTCAACATTGTAGGCTTGTAGCTCTCTTGTCGCCCTCACATGAGTCAATGCCACTCATGTTGGTCGTTACCATCCAATCCAATCATGCATTGCATCCTTGCTCGTGCACATTTGGTTAGTCCAAGCCTCTTTACCTGCTATCCCAAGTGCTACCTTATGCTTGCATTGAAGTAGCATCAAATGTCGCCTTTGCGCAACGAACTTGCAATGCTCAATCCTAAACGATCTGTATGAACTTCGAACACTTAAACAAAATAATTAAGTTAATCGTGAACCTCAAGTTGATGCCCTCGAACTGGCTTGCTTTGATTTCACATTGAAAATAATATCTGGAACACATCAATGCAATAATAATAACGTTGAAGCTTGAATTTCTGTGATTCAAGGCAGCCGTGATGACTGTGTACTTCTTGGGAGGAGCTGCATGTATTGAACTTCTCATTTAAACTTATAGTCAGTGTTGCCATGGTCAACCGACTAGACCGATCGGTCGGTCCAGCTATACTATTTGGTAAAATAACTGAATAGAATAACTATGTCTGATTAACCGGAGAACTAATAAAAAATAATATTTTATTATGTTTTTTGCATGATTTTTTTAACGTAATGTACGACGTGTATTTTTTAATTACAGATAGTGGTTTTCCTTTAATGACCTGGGATAAAATTTGAAGGTTCGTTGAGGGTTGCTTGGGGATCACAAATTTATGGACTTCAAATTTGTTATTGAAGTGTGCTGTAAGGGTGTTTAGTGTACTGGATCTCTATCAGGTTTGGTCCTTTTTTGTCATGGCAGATTTTTGTGAGAGGGCAAGACTGTAGCTGGAGCCTTGCTATTCTTGAGGGTGTTCTAGAAGGTATTTAACTTACTGAGAGGAGAGTTGATGGGAGTTCCATATCTGTTTTGATGATTGGTAAGTACATGGATTGTTAGGGGAGTTGTTCCCCCAATTGATGGATCTAGCATAGCCATGTCTAGATGGCAATGCTAGGTTGGGGGGAGGAGCTTGATCTCCTTGCCTGTTGGTGGCTCGACTGATTTTTGATAGTGGTTTGAGGGGATTCTTGTTGGGTTTTTTTGTGTGCTTATTTTGAAACTATATTGTACCGAGTTGGAGTTTGTGTAGAACTACCACTTTAAAGGTCAAGATCATAGTTGAGAGTAAAGAGGCTGGTGACTAGAGCTTACATGAGCACATGACTCATGGTTACATGGGTTGCATGGACAAATTTAACTTTTCTTTCATGCGTATACTAACTACTTATTGGGCAGTTTTTTTTGAAGGTTACTAAGGGGACATTGATCATCTTTTTCATTAGTGCATTTTTGTTAGGCTGTTCTGGTTGAAATTGGACATCTGTTGGATGGATGCCTATTTTGGGATTCTTAATGTATGTTGTTTAGGGACAATCGGTGGCGTAGATTGGCCTCCAACCGGCAATACACTTGCAGGCTGAGAGCTTTTGCTATGACTCGAATGCTTTAAATGCAACAGAACAATGCTGTCTTTAGGTCTCACTCTCTCCATGTGGAGAATGCGTTTGTCTTATTCATTTCCCTGGAAAGTTTGTATGGCGGCGAATATGAATATGTATTGGTGCATGTTGTGTTACATCATTTGAACTCTTATTAATATATCTGCCTAGATGACTGATGTGTATTTGATGGACATGGCAATATTATTTTCCACATTTTTTAAGACTTGCTAGGATTAATACTGAATCGGCTCTAAACTTTGTATTTGCCTTTTTAATGTCGTTATCTTGGAATCATTGTTGCAGTTGCTTCTTTATCTCACATCTCTACCATTTTCTCCTTATTTTTAGGTGTTGTTTCGAGAAGATGCTACTGTTGACGATCTTATTGATGTTATCGAAGGGAATAGGAAGTACATGAAATGCATCTATGTTTATAACAAAATTGATGTTATTGGTATTGATGACGTGGACAAACTTGCCAGACAACCTAATTCTGTTGTTATTAGTTGCAACCTGAAGGCAGGTCTCTCGCTCTTTCAAAGTTTTCCTTTTTTAGGGACTCTATATGATGAAAGTGCCAGACTGAAACCATATCTTATAATTTAGAGGGTATTATGGCCTTAAAAGCTAGACAACCCATCTCCATGTTGGCATAATCTTTTATCATCTTCTGTTTCTTTGTTTTAAATTATCTTCTCCATTCTTTGATTCTAAAGTATTGTTTCCTTTATATTTTACAGCTCAATTTAGACAGACTCCTTGCCAAGATGTGGGAAGAAATGGGTCTTGTAAGAGTATATACCAAGCCACAGGGTCAGCAACCTGATTTTACTGATCCTGTTGTACTCTCTATTGTGAGTTGTCTCTTGTCCTCCAATTCATGCAGTAGTCTAGTGGGAAGTACTCATTACATATCAAGTCTAATGAGTAATTTTTTCACTCAATCTCAGGACCGAGGTGGCTGCACAGTGGAAGACTTCTGTAATCATATACATAGGAATTTATTAAAGGATGTGAAATATGTTTTAGTGTGGGGAACTAGTGCACGTCATTATCCTCAACATTGTGGAACATCTCACACTCTCCATGATGAAGATGTTGTTCAAATAGTAAAAAAGAAGGTAAACTTTTTTCGCAGTAAGTAATTGCACTTTTTTTGAATAAGGTAATTCTCCTTTTTTGCAACAAATAATTGTATATGGGAATTCTTAATATAACTTCAGTTTTATTTTTTAAATAAATAGCTCCAGTTTTTCTTAAAATATATCTGTTCGCTGCCCTAGTATCTTTTGTGATAATTGGTTCTAATGGCGAACAGATTCATGATGATTAGGATTTCGAAGCTGCATGCTTTGTATAAAATGTTAGTGTATGTATATATGTATTTCTACATGTATCTATGTAATATATTGGTGATAGGATGCGTCTCACTGATGTTAAACATATCACACAGCATTTGAATGGCAGTAAACCTACATCCATTGATCGGTAAGCACACTTACATGTTTGGGGTCCTAAGAAAATTGTACATACTCCCACCCCCATAAAGTTCTTTTACTCATAAGCTTGACATTAGGGGGTTCGAATAACCCCTTTACTTCATCAAAAAACTGGAAACCTACAAATGGATCCCTTCTAAGGTATACACTTATGAGCAAAAGGGAAAATAAAATGAAGAAAGTTTATAACAGATTCAAATAAACCAAATTCAAGTTGAATATTCTCTGTAAATAAATACACACGTAATAAGCTTCCAATGCAACACTTCAAAACTTGAACCATTTGATGCGGCTGATTAACTAACATAGATCCCATAATCATTTGATAACGCTAATTAATCGATGTAGATTCCATATTCTCTTGTTCAGCTATATTGTTCAGAATCTGCTTTTGCAAAGAGCTTTATCTTCATAGCAGCCCTTGCACGAGGTCCGGAAATTTAATCATCCCAAAATGTTCTCAACATTTCCAGATTTGAAACCTTTCAATCTCGCTGTTTTCAGTTAATTAGTTGTTCGAATCAGGCTTAAGTTTCTGCATTATAAATTCCCAGCATAATTTCTATATGCAAATGAAAAATTTTCAAGTTCGGATCACAGCAATTGAAAGTAGAATATGCAGAGTAGAATGCCTGGCCACTGGAGAGAAAGTATCCTGATAGTCCACCCCATATGTCTGGGTGAGCCCACGTGCCACAAGTCTCGCCTTATAGCGATCCCCATTGCCATCCGCACAGTGTTTGACAGTGAACACCCATTTGCATCCTTCAACGGATGCGCCAACTGGAGCAGAAACAAGACTCCACGTACCACGTGACTGTAGCGCAACCATCTCCTCCTCCATAGCCAAGCGCCATCGACTATCCTTCAATGCCTCGTAATTCCGTGGAATTTCCACGATAGATAGAACCGCTGCAAATTTCTGAAAATCCCCTGTTAGACGATGAAAGGAGACCTGAGAAGCCAGGGGGTAGGAAGCACAAAATCGCTTCTGCTTTCGAACTGCAATAGGAATATCCAGGTCAGAGGGAACGTCCTCCATCTGTGTGCTATTTTCGTGCAATGATTCATGCACAAATATATCTCCAGACCCATTATTAGAAGCTATGTTATCAAAACAAACCTGTGGCTCTGTGGATGATGGGCGATGACCATGAACAGAAGCAGTCTGACGAGTGTAGAATTAGCTAAAGATGGAACAAGTGGTGCATAGGACTGGGTAGTAGGAGGGGTGGAGGTGGAGGAGTTGGTGGTGTTGGTAGAGGTGGTACAACAGACACGAGAGGAGGTGGCATGTAGACTTCATCATCTGAGTTCGATGACGCCAACCTATCACCTGTAGGAGAGAAGTACATCACAGACTAAAAAATGTGACATCATCACTGATATAGTATTTTCTGCGTAAAGGATCATAACACCGATATCTCTTCTGAGTCCTGGAGTATCCAAAAAACACACATTTGACAGCTCTAGGAGCAAACTTGTCAAGACCAGGAGTCAACTAGTGAACAAAAGCCACATATCCGAACACGCAAAGAGTGAGTGAGAATAACTCATTCTCAGGAAAAGCTACGGAGAAAGGAATCTTCTCACCCAAGACAGATGACAGCATACGATTCATCAAATATCATGTTGTGAGAACTGCATCACCCCAAAACGAATATGGGGCACGACTCTGAATGAGAAGAGTCCGAGTGACATCAAGAAGATGACGATGCTTTCTCTCAGCAACACCATTTTGCTGAGAGGTGTAAGGACAATATGTTTGATGAATAATCCCTCTAGATGAAAGAAAATGAGAAGATCACGAGTACAGAATTCCAACGTATTATCAGTTCGCACAAAATTCACAAAGGTAGAGGAAACATTTTGCACTTCAGTAATAAAGGTTTTAATCACATCCCCTGCTTCAGATTTATTCTTCAAAAGAAACACCCATGACAATCGTGAAAAATTGTCCACAGCTACAAGATAAAATCTGTGTTCCTGGTGATCAGGCACACGACTCGGACCCCAGATGTCAACATGAAATAACTCAAAAAGGGAGCTATTGCTTTGACTCTGACGACTAGGAAAGGCAGATCAATGATGTTTTCCCAACTGACAAGCTTCGCACTGAAAGGAAGAACTTGGCGAAATCTGTGGCAGCATATGACACATCTTCTGAAGAGGGAGATGACCAAACCGGAGGTGCCAAGTGAACGGAGAGAATGATCCAGACGAATGAGAAGATATGCCTGCATAGGGTGTCCGAAATAGGCGATAAAGACCACCCTGCTCACGGCCACACCCAATCACTTTGCTCGTAAGAATGTCTTGAAAAACAAAAGATGATGGGTCAAAAATAACTCGGCAGTGCAAATCTTTGTAATCTGACTAATATAAAGCAAATTCATAGAGATATCTAGAGCTTGTAGCACATTCTGCAGACGCATCGAAGGCGTCAATGTGATCTCCCCCTGTCCTATAATCGAGGAATGAGTCCCATCAGCTATCACAACTGTTCTCCCTGGCGGAACCTGTTTGTATGATGTAAGCTGATGTCTATCTCCACATAGATGATGTGTCGCACCGGAGTCCATAGATGATGTAAGCTGATGTACTACAAATGATTGGTTGGAATGCAAATAGATTTGACCATCACATGATCATCTATATCGCTTGTAGTTGGCAAGCTTAAGCCAGTTCATACACTCCCTACTTAGGCTTGCTTTTATGCGTGCATTAAGATTTTGAGATATATCCAATCCTTCAAAAAAAATGATTGGTATCGACCAAAGGAACTACCTTCGATCTCATAGCCTATTCTTATACTGATTTTGAGGGTTATATGTTTGATGGAAGATCCACTACCGATTACCGCGCCTACTTGGCTGGAAATCTAATTACTTGGAGTGAGAAACATATACTTGTTTCCCTTTCCGGTTTAGAGAGCGAGTATGGATCAATAACTCATGCAACAACACAGTTAGTATGATTACAATTCTTACTGATCTAAAAGTCACTTCTTTTGAGGTTATGGAGCTTAAACATAGAAATTAGGCGACATGCATATGGCCAGCAATTCTATATGTCATGGGTGCACTAAACATGTGGAAGTTGGTTGACGTTGCAGTAGAAATTTGATATAAAGAGGGTTTCACATCTTTATTGTATCTTCAGAAGATCAGACGGCTTGCGTATTCACCAAATCTCTCATCCTTGCATAGTTTGAGAGATGTTATAACAAGCTGAGCATGATTGATATATATGTTCCAGCTAGAGGGAGAGTATTGAGAGATATTTTGTTCTACTCCTTTAAAATACACTAGTTTTTTCTCGACATGATACATCTTTAGTGTAGTCTTAACCTTATGACTCCCCCATTATAAGGACTCCTAAGGTACCATATTCAAATAAGAGTAGATTTCCTCTTTTCCCCTCTTCCTGTAAATTCCTACAAATAAACTGAAAGGGAATGGTGATCCTATTTTTATTGGTGGAATCTTCAATTGAATCAGTCAAGCTTCAGGGAGAAGGTTTTAGAAGACTTATCTTGGGATTGTAACGGAAGTGCTAATGAGATGTAGGATGCAGTAGCATCTTGTATTCGAAGGGTAGCCAAAGAGATGCTAGACGAATCAAATGGAGGAGCTCGAGACCAAAAGGAGGCTTGGTAGTGGAGTGGAGGGGTGCAAGAGAAACTCAAAATTAAAAGAGCTTGCTTTAAAGATATGTCTAAGGATAAAACAAATGAAACTGTCACAAACTACAAAATAGCAAAGAATGAAGCAAAGAAGGCGGTAAGCGAAGCTAAGTCAAAAGCTTATGAAGTTTTGTACAAAAATCTCGACTCTAAGGAGGGCCAGAAGGATATATTCAGGCTGGCTAAAGCAAGATAAAGAAAGACCAAAGATTTTTCTCAAGTGAGATGCATTAAGGATGAGGAAGGTCACGTGCTTGTTACTCAGAAGGATATAGAGACTAGATGGAAGCAATACTTCCATAAGCTTTTCATTGAAGGAAATAGAGATATCACTTCGGGAAATCGTGCAAGCTATTGACGTAGACAAAGGATGGAAGTAGAGGAGGCTTTGAAGGTTATGAGACCTGGGAAATGTGTAGGACCTGATGACATTCCTATAGAAGTTTGGAGAGTTTTAGGTGAACGTGATTTGACTTAGCTCACAAATTTATTTATTGTTATTCGGCGAAGCAAGAAAATACCTAAAGAATGTAGGAGATGCATCGTGGTGCCTCTTTATAAGAACAAAGGAGACATTCAAAATTGTTCAAATTACAGAGGTATCAAGCTGATGAGTCACACTATGAAAAAATTTAGGAACGTGTGATCGAAAGAAGGTTGAGGCAAGTTTCCAAAGTAAAAGAAAACCAATTCGGATTCATGCTAGGTCGCTCAACTATTGAGGCGATCCACTTGCTAAGGAGAACAATGGAGATTTACAGAGCTAAAAGGAAGAACTTCCACATGATTTTTATTGATTTAGAGAAGGCTTATGATTCTGTCCCATGAGAGATATTGTGGAGAGTTTTGGAGAAGAGACAAGTACTTGTCCCATACATTAACCTCATAAAAGATATGTATGATAGAGCTTCATCTTGTGGAAGGATACAGTTCAGGAAGACTGACTATTTCGACATCAACATTGGTCTGCATCACGGTTCAACTTTGAGTCCATTCCTTTTTACTTTGATTACAGATGAGTTCACAAGTCAC
Source organism: Ottelia alismoides (assembly GCA_037367405.1). NCBI lineage: Eukaryota > Viridiplantae > Streptophyta > Magnoliopsida > Alismatales > Hydrocharitaceae > Ottelia > Ottelia alismoides. The sequence goes on along the minus strand of JAZKJV010000493.1, from coordinate 80,271 downwards.
ATTCAGGATGAGGCCACCCTGGTATATGTTATTCGCTGATGAGATTGTGTTGATTGATGAGATTAGAGATGAAGTAAATAAGAAGCTCGAGGTCTGGAGACATGCATTGGAGACTAAATTATTTTGTATAAGTAGAACTAAGACTGAATGTATAGAATGTACTTTTGATGGATGCAATGGTGAATGAATTGAGGTTAAGATAGGTGATGATAACATTCATAAGAGAGATTCTTTTGGATATATGGGATCCATTTTGCAATATGATGGGGAAATTGATGGAGATGTTACACATAGAATAAATGCAGGTTGGCTATAGTGAAGAGGGGCCTCTACTGTTCTCTGTGATAAAAAAATTCCTTTGAAAATCAAAGGAAAGTTTTACAAAGATGTTGTGAGACCTGCTATGCTCTATGGATCTGAATGTTGGCCTATGAACCATAGACATGTGCAAAGAATGGCAGTAGCAGAAATGAAAATTCTAAGGTGGATGTGTGTACACACACGTAAAGATAGTATTCAGAATGATGCCATCAGAAGAAAAGTTGGTATAACTACGATTGAGGATAAGATGCACAATGTTCGGAAATGCGGTCCATGCGGCCGCATATGCGTCCGCGTATGCGTATTCGGTCACTTGACCGAAGCGCATATGGCATATACGGCAATATGCGGTCAAAACGCATATGCGGTCTGCATATGCGGCCGCATATCTGATAGGGTTCATGTTAAACCATTATATGTTAATGACACATTAACTCGATTTTTTTTCGAGCAACTCTTATATCATTATTTACATTGATGCATCTTTTCATTATTCTCGTATATGTTGCATTTGAGAATATAATATAGGATATTTTTTCTCATATCCATTTTCTCCCATTGTTTTCAACACTTGTTAATGAGTTGTTTACTGCTTTTTGAATTTTCTATCTAATGAAATTCATTCTAATTCTTCAAATAAATTATGAAATAATTGACTAACAGTTTAACACTTTACATTTTTTTTGCTTCTAATAAATTTTATTTGCAAACACAATCTTCCCCTATATTTTGTATCAACATATTTTGTACATTGGAGATACATCTATGTGTATAATTTTGGGTGTATGATTGATGTTGTAAAAGTCACCCGACTAACCCGACTAATAGGTTCGACTAGTCTAGTCAGTGGGGTGGCAGGCCGAGTATCGACTAATTCCGACTAGTTCCACTAGTCAACCAATTTTTGCTTGGAGATATCATATTTTTTTTACTTTTTAAAAAGCTAGCTTGCTCTAATACGCTTAATGTTTTATTTAAATTCAATTACTTCTTTTGATTCATTATGATATTTAAAAAATACAAATATGTGTAAATATATAATGATACATGTATAAAAATGATTTATATATTTAAAAAATCAAAGCCGATTAAAGCCCGACTAAATCCGATTAATCGCTCGACTACCGATTAATCCTTAGTCAGTGACCCAACTGACCGAGTACCGACGACCGACTTTTGCAACCTTGTGTATACCTATGATTATTCTTTAGCTTTTGTTATCTATAGGATCTATATATACGTTAAAGGTTTTCTTGTAGAATTCATGTGTTCCCTGTTGAATCGAAATTTGTATATGTATATATATGTATTAAATTCAAAATACAAATTAAAAAATAATTAATTTATAATATCATGCTTATATATATCTTATTGATTATATTATCTTATTTGAAACTTTTGATTTTGGATTTTGTTAGATCATCAACTTTTTATATAATCTTATTTTATTGTTTAATATTTTAAATTAAAATATTATAAATCGCATATACTTCCATATACTCCTCTGCATATCCACTTACTCTCTTTAGACCGCATGACCGAACGAATTCCGCATACCCATTTCTGAACCTTGAAGATGCGAGAGAATCATTTAAGGTGGTTTGACCATTTGCAAAGGAGGTCAACTGATGCACATGCGAGGATATGTGAGTTTTGGAGTGTTGACCTGGTTAAAAGAGAGCGAAGAAGGCCCATGAAGTGTTGGAATGAGACTATACGGAGGGATCTTAGTTTTTGGATCTAAGATTCTAAGCCTAAGAATGACCCAAGATAGATCTGAATGGAGGCACAGAATCCATGTAGCCGACCCTACTTAATGTGGGAAAAGGCTTTGTTGTTGCTGTACGGATATATAAAAGCATTGTTAGCTAGATCTTCTGTTTGATGGTTGGTGGACTGGATATTAGCCTTGTCATTAGGTGGACCAACTGATTCCTAGATAACCCTTGTAGCACATAAAGGGTTTCCGGCGTCAGAAGATTATTCTAAGAGAATGTGGACAACTGCTGAGGGTCACATGAAGTCTACAGGCGATATTGCTATTTTTCTGGAGACCATTAGCAGTTAAAGAAGTGAATTTCGATGGTGCTATGACACATGGTGCTTGTGAACTTGTGTGATTCTTGTTTGAGTGAGCTTGGTGTTCAGTAGAGGTCTGCTTCATATTCCTATGTTTTATGGCTCTCTCTCTCTGCTACTTATATTGCCTCAATTCCTATCTTCATTGACATACCAAGTATGTTAAGCTTTATATATATATATATATATATATGACTAGCTGGGTATGTCTGACATCTATGCTCCTCTGGATTAATTTCTACTACTTCCTAATGCTATATGAAGGAGGTAAGGATCCGATTCATGAAAAAGCCTCTAATTTCTTTCATGGATGAAATTGTGCCAAATGGCATTGCAAATTCCTCCATCTGGGACTGAATATGTTGTATAACAGAAACCAATTTGTTTTCTCCATCATGTAAGAGGACCATGCACATTATGACTGCTAGAGTATGGAGTCAGCTTCACTTTGGGATTTGTTGAGACTTCTTGTGTTAATGGGATGTAAAATCCACTTATCTTACCCAAAAATGGAAAGTATGCTCATTTTAATATTCCAGAAATGATCTGATTCAGGGGGCGTGATCTAACTTGCCCATGGCTTGTAGTCACAAGTATTTTATCAACGAGTTTAAAATTATATTGATAGTGTGGTGGCTCTAATTTTTTTTGCCTTTGCCGAAGTAGATCTATTTATTTTGGTTCATAAATTTATTCAATGTTATTCGACGAAGCAAGAAGATACCTAAAGAATGGAGGAGATTAAGTATTGTGGTGTCTTTTTACAAGAATAAAGGAGACATTTAAAATTATTCGAATTATAGAGGTATCAAACTAATGAATCATACTATGAAATTTTCAGAACGTGTGATCGAAAAAAGGGTGAGGCGAGTTTCCAAAGTAACAAAAATCAATTCGGATTCATGCCAAATTGCCCAACTATTGAAGCTGTCCACCTATTTAGGAGAACAATGGAGATTTATAGAATTAAAAGGAAAAATATCCATATGATTTCTATTGGTTTGGAGAATGCTTGTGATTCAATTGTACAAGTGATCTTGTGGAGAGTTTTGGAGAAGAGACTAGTACCTTTCATGTACATTAACCTTGTAAAGGATATGTATGATAGGGCTTCATCTTGTGTACGGATCCAGTACAGGACTACTGACTTTTTTGACATCGTCGTCGATCTGCATCAAGGTTCAGCTTTGAGTCAATTCCTTTTTACTTTGATTATGAACGAGTTGACTAGTGACATTCAGGATGACATACCTTCGTGTATGTTGTTATTCTATGATATTGTATGTGTTGATCAGACTAGATATGGGGTAAATGAGAAGCTTGATGTTTGGGGACATGCCTTAGAGACTAAAGGATGTCGTATAAGCACGGCTAATACTAAATATACGAAGTGCACATTTGATGGAGGCAGTGATGAAAGAATCGATGTGAAGATTGGAGAAGATAACATTTAGAAGAAATATTCTTTTAGATACTTGGGAATCTGGGATATATTTTGCAACATAACGAAGAAATCGATGGAGATGTACTCATAGAATAAATGCAGGATGGTTAAAGCGGAAAGGAGTCTCTACTGTTTTATGTGCTAATAAAACTCCTTTGAAAATCAAAGGTAAGTATGACAAAGCAGCTGTGAGACCTGCTATGCTATATGGATCTGAGTGTTGGTCTGTGAACCATTGATATGTGCAGAGAATGACAACAAAGAACTGGAAATGCTACGAAGGATATGTGAATCCGGAACGACGTGATCAAAAGGAAAGTTTGTGTAGCTCAGATAGAGGATAAGATGCCAGAGAACTGCTTAAAGTAGTTTGACCATTTGCAAAGGAGTCCGAATGATGCACCCGTTAGAAGATGCGAGATTTGGGATGTTGAGTTGACTGAACGAGGGATATGAAGGCCCAAGAAGTGTTGGAATGAGACTATCTGAAGGGATATTATTTTTATCTGGATTGAAATCCAAGAGTGACCAAAAGCAGAACTGAATGGAGGCAATAATACATGTATCCGACTCTGGTGGGTAAAGGCTTTGTTGTAGTTGTTGAAGTAGCTCTAAGAGAAGATATTATTTATATCAAAATAGACGTAATAGTAGTCTGGCTGTTCTCTTAAAAACTTTAATATGGCGAGTTGAAAAAATTAGCATAGAAAGATCGGATTTAGAGCTAAATAATACTCGGGTTCTCAAATGTCGATATAATATTTGGTATTTTTCTTAACAAGGTAGTTTTCGTTTTTCCCTGGACCGCAAGAAAGTCAAAGCAAATGATGATGACTTGTTACATATTGTCTTGTGAATTAAAGGGAACACTAAATTTCGCTAAGATAACGGAGGAATAACATTTACTATTATCTAAGCAGACAAGTAATGCAGAAAGTAGATAATAATCTTCTACTCCGAATGGCATTTCACCCATTTTTAAAAATACATTTTTCTTAAGTTCTTTATGGTCCCGATATTCCATTCTTCTCGTTCTAATCGTTGTATCTTGCTCACTCGTTCAGGAGAAGGAAGATGGTGGGAGGGGACGATTCAAGTCGCATACAACTGGACCTGCTCGGATATCAGACCGGGAGAAGAAAGCCCCATTAAAGACGTGAAAGGCATTCTTGGATAATGCTCATGTTTTGCTTGAGATTGCACCTAGAAAGCGGTAAGATTAAGCTACAGACTGCTAAGTAAAGCAACTAGTAAAATTAGTATTCTCATAGTACTTATCGTGCCGCCAGTTGCAACTTCATTAAAGATTATTGAAACCCAACCCTTCAGAAATGGTTGGCGAGGCATGCCTAAATCATGGCATATTTGAGGTGTGGAAAAGGTTGTGATTATCTATTACAAAAAAAGAAGGCATGAGGTGATCCTCTTTCTTCCAGGATGGAATTGTTTCTCAACCGAAGTGATGTATTAGTAAACCAAATTTGTTTCAGCAACTTTTTTTTGTTCATCCATGTTTTGCAGTGACCCGATCTGTGCTTGTATTGTCGTTACAGAAATGGTGTTCCTTTTTCTAATAGGAGCTTAAACTATCACAGTTTAGTGGGCTGTAAAAGATTGAAAGATGTAATAAGAGGAAAAGAAAATGTGCTGAGGCATGTTTTCTCTTAATAAATGAGTCTAAGGAGAAAATTCTGTGGGTTTGGGAAGCTGGCCTTGAAAGGCATGGCTGCTGCTATCACACGGTCAGAGATCGCAGATTCAATTTTCGCCAGTTCTTCTCATGTGGTGCTAAGTCTCATGCCTGGCCAGTTTCCCCAGCTCTTTCACAATATGCACACGATCTCCTACGAGTGTAGGTGCATCAGCATCTGAGAGAGAGACACATGTATACCTTATACAAAGCCAGTTCCTAACTGCTTTTTGTTAGGATTGGGAATCTTAAAAAAGGTAGAATCCTAATCCTAATAAGAATGGAGTTGTATTCTATGAAGTACCTTATAGGAATGGGATTCTAGGTCCTTGTATTTAAATATCTTCATCTCCATTTTTCTTCCTCTTGCTTTCTTCTTCCTCCGAACCTGACCCATCTTTCGACTAATTCCATGAATTCCCCTATCCCGGTTAAGAATCTGATTTTCAGTTGATTTTTCAGGTGATCTCATTGAGCCCATTCGGCCACGCCTATAAAACTACCTGCAGTCCCCTGTTGCAACAGGGAACCTTCCCCTGATCTCCATCTCGCACCATACCCACACACACACACACCTGTTACACCTATCCCATTACCATTGCCACATGCAGCAATTGTCCACCTTTCCTCCCATGCACACAACAGCCAGCACCCATGCCATGCGCGCAGCAACAGCGGGTGGCTAGTGCTGCACCTCCATTCCATGCACAACTATCCTCTTCCCCTTTCCATTCACATGTGTTTCCCCTGCCATCAACGCCACCGCTCATGAGTAGCTACTTTGTTTCACTCCATCCCACAAATCTACACAACACACAGCACCTCCGTCCACCTCGTAGATGTCCTCCGCCGCTGTTGCCTTCATCTCAAACCATAAATTTATATCGCCTAATAATCATCCATGCTAAGATTTAGTTCAGGTTATGGTTTGAATTGTTATACTTTGTTTCTTTGTTTATGTTATCAGGAGTGAAGTTTGGACATCATGTTCAATCTCTGAGACGTCTGTGGATCACTTTGAGTTATATGTATGGATATGAATCTGACAGCATCCATGAGAGTAGCTCCAATGGTAGTATAATACAGATTACAATCATTAAGATCTGATCATTTGTTTGATGTGAGATTCGATTTCGTGGAATCGAGAATGGCTTAACTTGTAGGTATTCTACCAATCGAGCAAGCGAGAATCGATCCTCTACCCTGATCTTTTATCTTCAATAGCTTGAGAGAACCTAGAGACCTAGAAATACCAAAGAACAAATGGGAATTCAAGCAGTTGGAGAACTCACGTGAAGCTCTCACGTGATTTAAATAAAATTGCATTCACACCTTAGTCTTTAGAATAAGGCAAAGACCTTGCCTAGGGGAAATTGTAGAAGTGCCTGACCAGGTTTGCAATATTGAAGATAAACCATCTTTGGATTCAGTTGAAGTTTTGTTTCATTGCTTTGTTTACAGACTAGTCCCCAGGTTGAACATTGAATACTTAATAGCCATTAGTCCAATTTTAGTGATTCTTGTCTTGGTTTAAAGCTCATTCAATTATCATTAATTGAATTATTTAAGAGCTATTGAATCCATACCTATATCACGTACTCTTTAATTCAATGTTAATTCATTATGATGTCTAAAAATTGTGGGAAAATGCTCATTATATAGATTTTGATTTAAGGAAAATTTTGTAATCTGGTGTTTATTGGAATTCATTGATGTTTCTAGATAAATCATTTTGTGAAATCTTTGCAAGATTTTTAATTGGACCATATTGCAATATCTTACAGGTATCAACATATTTCAATGTGCAATTAAATAATCTATCGTCTGAAAATTATTGGAATTTTCTGCGATGTTTTAATTGGCTTAAAATTTCATTATTGCAAATCGGGGACCTTTTTGTTGCATTTTTTGTTTATTCATTTTAATCCTATAAACTACAAAAATAATTAGAGTAGGTTTCATTCATCATATACATTATCCCATATTTTAAATTTCTCAAAATGTTGCATTTTTATCATTAATTTTGAAAATAACAAAAATCTCTCATGCATCATATTAATTCCTACTTCATAAAAAATCCATAAAAATATTCCCTGGATTCCAAGTACAATAATTACAAAGTAAAAAATACCATTTAGATTTTTAGGGGCTTGATTTGGCAGAAATAATTCTTTGCAAAAGGACCCAATTCCCTTGAGAAGAATTTATTTACTTTTGCGCTTCATCTTATCAGATAATTGACACATTAATTAAGCAGATTAATTTGACTTGACTCACAAGTAGAACCAATATTTCCTCCTTGAGTTTGACACTCCTAATTTGCTACTACACCTAATTTTAGGAGTATAAAAATAAATTTGTTTGAAAAGCTACCTCAGTGAGTTGCAATGGTAATCGCTAATTTTCAAACTAATTAAAGAATGTGTTTGGCACTCTTTCATTTCTCTTTTCTTGTGTTCTTCTTATCGCTCTTTCTTTTAAGCATTCTTCTAGCCTTCATGTATTTTTTTTCATAGAAGGGAAGATTTCCAAAGCCTCATGGAGAGGTATCTTAAGAAAGCCCAAGTCCTTGCACATGCTCTCCATCTCAAAGTCATCTATCTTTTTGCTACTTTTCTTCTTTCCATACATTAAGGCGTCATGAAAGGGAATGCATCAAGATTAAAAAAAGATAAAAAAACCTTTATCATTAATATTGATGAACATGTGATTCATTCACCTAATGCATGAAAATTGAATTTAGAATCTTGACAAACACATGTATTGGCATCCTAATATTGTGTTCTTGTAAATACATACCTAGAAATAAAAAGCATATATTAACACTAAAATGAACATAAATAATCACAAAAATATTCTTAAAATAAAACAAAGAGAAATTTAAAATTAAGCTTAGCATCGGTAATGAATCTATAATATCCACATAAAATGAAAAACTAAAAAAATAACATTAGCAAATAAAATGGACTAATTGTATATTATTAACTCATAAATAAGTCTAAGAAAAAAATCAATAGAACCTCCAAAATAAGGAGTTGAATCTTGTAAATAATTAATAAACCCATGATTCACCTACTTTATTTCTTGATCTTAGCTTAAATCCTTCCTTAGGTAAACAACTCAGTAAACCCCCTAAATTGCTTAAATAAACACTCGATACTGTGAATATCTTGGGCTAATTAATGTAAATTAAATTTTTAACAAAAGCTCTATCTTTATTTTTTATAAGTATATGTACATTTTACATTAATTCCCCTTCTTTCTATTTTGTTTTCCTTATATTAATGACTATAAAAATTAGTGTAATATGCATGTGAGTTTTTGGGTAAATAGTGTCACTAAAATAACAAATAAAACATCAAAAGCTAAAACTGGATGTTTTTATGCATTTAAAATACCTTAAAAATATTAAATTCTATATTTGGGATCTTTCGATATTGGTCCATTCATGACATCGTAGATCTCAATGAGATGAACGCAATCTTCAAGAAACTTTTATTTTACTGTCATTTAATATTTCTTTTCTTTTTTATTTTATTTTCTATTTTCTATTTTTGTTATTAGGCAAGGTGGTTGCTTATAGGCACGCCACGTGGTTAGGACCATAAATATCAAAGAGAATAAAAGTCCTTTTTTTCCTATAATCAAACATTCATAAATTTAGTACCTCTCAATGATAAGAATGTCACAATATTTCCCTAATTAGAATAAATTTCATCCTATGGGTATACTATTTATGGTAGGTTAGTGGAAGAAACACATAGAGCCGAACGTATAGTACAAGAAAAATGAAGATGTAGTGATCAAGGAAAGAAGAGGTTTGGAGAGATACCGCAAAGGAAAGGTTTAGAGAATAAATTTAGGAGTACTTGTAATTTGAGCCAATCTAATTTAGATGCTCAGAGATATATAGAGAACCAAACTGTTTGCAGTGGGGACTTCTAGAAGCATAGGATCTTCTTATCTGCAATGTGCCACTTGTAACAAATATCATCAAGGAGAATGCAGTAGAGGAGCTTCAGGATGCTATCATTATGGCCAAACATGCCATAGGCGTCGAAATTATCCTATTCTAGATACAAATTGTGGCAATACAAGAGGATCAACTCGGAATATTTCTCAATCACACACACACACACACGTACACGCACGCACTCGTGCATGCACACACCCACACAGGTAGGGGTGCTAATCGAATCGAATACATTCGAATCCACCTGGATTCAGATTCAATTCATTATGAAATTTTTGAATTCGAATTCGAATGGAATTTTAAACGAATCTCTAATCTAAATTCAAATTCAATTCGTTTGGAGTTTCGAATATTCAAATTCGGTTCATTTTATATCGAATCATTATTTTTATTATCATTTTACTAATAAGAAAAAAAATATATTAATAAAACTCTAAGTTTAAAGAATTGAATAGAATTTGTGATACTAATTTGTGAAAATTGCTGAGATAAGAAAAAAATAACATAAATGATAAAATTCAATAGATAATATAAATTGCATAAAAATACCTAACTTTTGCCGTTCGTGCATGTCTCTTGCAATCTCGTTTTCCCTTTTTGTACCTATAATGAATAGAATATAAAGGAGAAAATAATTAGATTAGACTTATTTAATACGATGTACATGAGTAATGGGACCTTTTACTCATGGAATATTTACGACAAGGTCCTTATTAATGGACCTTTTATTCATGGAAATTCTAATCTCCTTTTACCCATGGAAAAAATTGTAGACACAAATAAGTGACAAAAACAAATAAGTAGATATTTGCAGGGTTCCTCATGTTGCATCATATATGTAATGCTTAATACTATATCATTTATGTGTATATATCGAATCGAATCGAATTGTTATCGAACGAATCTAGGTGAATTCAGATTCGATTCATTTGGGGATCGAATCCACAAGTTATATTCAAATTCAGTTCATTTGATTTCGAATCGAATTTTTTCCGAATTTTTATCGAACGAATCCGAATCGAATACGAATAATTCAGTTCAATTAGCAGCCCTACACACAGGCACGCATGCGTGCGCGCACAGACGCACGCACACGTGCACACGCGCACACACAGACACACGCACATACAGATACGCATACACACACATACACATACATACATACATACATACATACATACATACATACATACACACACACATACATACACACATTCACACACACGTACACACAAGATGCAAACACACACATACACATACAAATACACATGCTCACATACATACACACACACGCATACATACACACACACATACATACATACATACATACATACATACATACATACATACATACATACATACATACATACATACATACATACATACGTACGCACATACATTTATTCATACATACATATGTGTGTATGGAGGCCCTTCTAATAGGACATGGTCCTTTCATCCCTAAGGAAGTCCAAAAAAATTGTGCCATTAGATTCACTTTCAACGAATGTGATCAAAATCACTCTATTATATAAAATCAGAAAATAACCATCTGTTTCTAATTTTAAGTGAGGTCTATTTAGGAAATTTCGAGCCAAGAGGAGGACGCAATCATGTTACAATAATATATCCTCAAGGGATTTTGGTATATAAAAGAAGTCACTTATTCTACAAACTCAAGAAACTAAAATACAAAATCAAGACCTATTTCCAATAAACTAATAAAGTATTGTACTAATCCAAATATTCAGTAAACCCCTGTTGCCATTTTTAAGGGAGGGCTTTTATGGAAATTGAGATCAAAAGGAGAGCGTTTTTATGTTAAGAAATTGAATTTTTAATTGATTTTCGTATAAAAAAAGGAACTCATAATATAAACCCATGGTATCTAAATACAAAAGGGCATGCGATTTGTACCGATTCCAGACATTATTTCAAGAATAATTTAATATTGCTACAATTATTAATAGGAAAGAAGCGAGTCAATAGGTATTTAGGGTAAATAGGTTATTAATTTCCGATAACTCCGTCTTTTCATTTCTCTCGCAACTTGGGGGAGATCGTTGTGACTCGCACAATGGCAGAGGAATGGCACCTTCGAATCTGACGAATCAACTAAGGAGGATTTGGAGATCGAGAGGAGAAACTTGAGATGGACTACGAACTTCTAGTGCTTGGGCCACAACAAGTAGGTGATTGTTTGAGTTATAACTAGGTTAGCATTACACTAGAAAAATCCTTTTGATTCCTTACGAATCCTATTACTTCCAATGTATTACTTTTATAAGAAATATTTCTGGTAACTTGAGTAGAGTTATCTCATTTTGGTTGAGAGTTTAACGTACATACAATGAATCAATTATGATGGTATGCGTGTATATTTGAAGTTAATTTCGACAATACGTAGAACTGGGACGATTATTGCTTGTATCCACTAATGTACATTTTTATAAGCAAATGATTTCTTTTTACAAAGGCTACGACTTATTTACAAAAAGTATACTCTATTCTTAGAAACTGTATTTCATTGGAAGAATGCAATAATTACAAAGGTGTATTTGATGATTTTATCTGGTAATATCAAGGGAGTTATTTGGTTATAATTGAAGTTCTTTTAAAAAAATGATGAATCGATTGGTATAAGTGAGGATATTTGAAATTAATTTTCCTAGATCGTATTATTTGAATGTTAAATAAAAAGATTGATTTGTTTTACAAATAATTGGATAAAATACAAAATACTAAACATGGGAAACAATTTATTAGAACAGAGATACACTTTATTAAACTAATGCAATAATTAGCAAATTCTTGGTTCTCTAATAGATACAAACTTGAACGATATTTATAGAATGAAGTTTTTTATTATATTTTCTCTGCATGTAGGTGAGATACTTGTCAAGCTGGGATACTCTGTTCTTTCATGACTGTCCACAACAACCTCCTCAAAGCATCGATTGTTGTGTCTATGTAATGAAGATGACAGACCTACTATGCGAACATAATGCACTGAAATTTGAATATGAAGATATACATATGTTTCGGACTGAAATAATACATTGCATTCTATATACTAGCCATGTAGTATACCTAAGTTGTATATATTAACTCCTTTTGATTTAGTACTAGTTTAATACATATATAGTGCCCTTTCAGAAATTTTTGAGAGGGAATAATAGTTTGATATTCAATATTGATTTTGATGCCTATGTTTGTCACAGTATGGGATTATTTGATATAGGAACATGTTACTTTTGAGATTTTTCAATGAGGTTTACTTAGATGCTTATTAATTCTACAAAAAATATTTGATATTACAAATTAACTGACGGAAATGAAAATGGTACTTAGTAACATACAAAGATGCGTGTAACATCTCTGAACTATTTGATACATTAACTCCATTCAATGTAGCAATCGTTTAATACGTAGTAAACTTTCAGTAATTTTTGATATGGCATGATAGTTTGAAATTTGATATTGGTTTTGATGGCCATGTTTATGACAATGTGGAACTATTTGATACATGAAAATGTAGTCATGAGATTTTTCAATGAGAATTAGTTAGATGCATGTTTCTCAATTTTGGTGATATATCATCCAAGTATGATATCGTCGGTTCAATGCTATCGATGCTCCCTATTAAATTCAAATGAAAGGAATTGAGTCTTGAAAGCTCTGTTTGAATTAAATTAATGCTTACATGGACTTAGTATGATTGAAATACAAAGATTAATAGCATGATACTAAGAACATTTAGAATGTTTGTTGAAAAGAAGAGCAGCAGCAACACGAAAGTCTTGATACAAACATTAATAGAAAAAAGCAGCAACATCACAAGTATCTTAATCTGGAATCTAAAATACACAGTAATACATCTGACATCTGAAGAGGTCCAAAAAAAGAAGAATGCAAGAACATGCAAATAACAACATTAGGAAATTTTTCTGAAAAATAGCAGTAGCCTTTCGACTCCATCTGCTAAGTTGACTACAAAAAGTTAATCAGAACTTTACTAAACTAATCTCCATGTCTGCATTTCTTTAGATTTTATTATCTTGAGAATGACTCTTGATTCAAGAACATGCACAAATGGTTAAAGAAACATCAATGAAAGTTCATTGAATCATGTATATACATTTTCTCTAAGAAATGATTAAAAAAACATAATTGATTCAAGTACCTACAGAATGAGCTTTAATAATCTTAAAACTCTCTATAGGAATTATCTTAGTTGGTCATACTTGATGCATCTCTACCTAAAAAAAGAAACAAAATTTAAAAAAGGAATCATAGTTCAGAGAAATTTGAAATCTATAAGACTTTGTAAAGTGTAATAAATAAAGGTATATTTTCACATAACCTTTGAGATTATTAGATGGATTATGAATCAGAAAATATAATCTCAAGATATTGTATAATACCACATGCTTTTGTAACTACTTAACATATTGGTTAAAATGTTGGCAAGCTTTGTATTTGGTAAAACACATTCGAATCGTAAAATATGATGTCTTTTTGTACATTAGTAATAACGGAAGTATATGGATGGAAGATATATGTATTTATCAAATTCATTATTGAGAATTAAAGAGCTAAATGAGATGTATACATGCATCGATGAAGGCTTCGAATTCTTCTTTCTCTTCTACTTTGCGTATAAAAAGGGATTAAAATGCTAGCAAAAAAACTGATGATGATTTTGAGCATAAAGTTCAAAAATAATCCAGTTTAAACTCCTAGTTTACAAATCGATGTGTGTGTGATTTAAAAAATAAATAGGAAGTTCAGACCTCTGCTTCCAATTCTGCAACATCTTCAAATCGATAATCCTGGGAAATATAATCGTGCATTATGATGTTGATCAATTCATTGTTCTGATCTTCTGAACTGAATGGATGAGACGTCAAATCTAGCATCGTGTTGATCATGTAAAAGATATATTGCTTCGTGCTTTCTGATTTATTTTTGGGAAGGAAAAAAAGAGATGGCGAAGAATGATTTATTAGGAAACTAATGAATCACATGTTAAACGTGAAGCTGTTAGTTCCATTTAGTTAATTCATTTTTTGTAGAGACATCGTTTGGTTGATGAGCGGTTTTGCATGATTCGATGGTCTTTATGGGAATTGTAGATAGAAACTAGATGATGATCTAACGAACTAAATTATTGACCTTCTTTAGGGATAGAAGGACCATGTTCCATTGGAAGTATATGTGTATACACACACATATCTCTCTCTGTGTGTATACATATATATACATGTATGTATGCATGCATGCATATGTATGTATGTATGTGTGCATACATATGCATGCATACATATAGATATTTTCCTCTAATCTGTCATATATTTAATAATAAATATTAACATAACATATATATCAAGATAGAATTATGAAAATATTATTATATTAGACGAAAGTGTTTGTTACATATATATATGCTATATTTTAGAAAACAGTCCGATCATCATTTTTTTTAAATGTGTAGTTTATATTTTACAAAACTATTACATAATTTACTAAACTGATCGTGGCTTTCCATAGATACAGGAAAGACCCGCCTCATTGGAAGAGCCCCCAATATATGTATGTGTGTATGCATGCATGCGTGTGTGCATGCGTACGTGCGTGTATGCATCCCTCTAAGGATATGGGTCGATATAACAAAACATATGATCATATGTGAATATATTTCCTTTCACTCTAGGTGTCAACATTCAGCAGAATAATTTAATCCCTAACATCTAAACTAAGGTCGATGTCTATACGTAGATGTAGAAATAGTCACTCTCCAATGTGCACTATTTTGAATCCGTAGATATTAATTAAATATAACCTATTCTTGTTAGAAACATATATTCATAGGATGAATAAGTATTATTAGAGGGTTCATGCTTTGATAACTCCAGATTGTGAGAGAAATGAGTCTGGACCAGTAGATTCTACTCATCTCTCTCTTCCTTCAATCAACCAGTGTGTGATGAGCAGAATCTAGTGATACAGACTCATTGCTCTCATGCCCTCACGGTATGAGGATCTCAAAGGATCAGCCTTCGGTATTATTATCTTATATATAGGTTAAGGTATCGCATAACAAAACCTTATAATTACATGTTTTCACTATTCACCCCAACATTGTATCTACATGTAGATAATATTTGTCTTTAAATACATGGATCCAATCATATATCATATTCATTTAAAATATGACTGCCAAATATGTATTCGTCATAAAAGATATGGTAATACTTTCAGTGTATCAGTCAATAATTATACCTACTAAACTCTTTATACTTATCTATAATCATATTCTAAAAGAAATGGATATGGTAATTTCTATAATTATATCGGCATCAGACGATTGGCATCCGTGAATTGCAGGCTCGGTATGTAAAAAAATGCTTAATCTAAGACAGAATGTTAAGTTAATGAAGGCTACATAATTAATGATTGTTAAGAAATATGAGCATGTAAGTATTAAATTTCTTAAAAAAAATTCTTAAGAAATATCACCTTGTATAAAGAAACTCTGCCAATATTTTCTTAAGAAATATCAATTTTTGTAAGGGATAATGTCAACATTTTTCTAAGAAATGACTCCTTCTAAAAAGAAATTATGCCAACATTTTCGTAAGAAATATCATTTTTTTTATTAGAGGAAACTCTATCGAAATTTTATTAGAAACATCACTTAATATAAGATAGAACTCTATCAAGAGATTTTGCATTCTTAGCGTTAGTCAAGTTTTTAGCCATTCTTACATGGGTATAGCTTACAGTAAAAAGGAGCTAATCAAAACTTAAGAAAAGAAGAGATTGCATCTTTATTTTGCGTAAGCCACCACATGCATACGTTAACATGTGTTAACAGATTCCATATATTAATTTTCTTTCTACTACATAGGAGGTGAATTCGTTTTCGTTGGTGAATCGGGATAAACTCGTTAAGATGCATAAATATCAAATTGAAGTGAGTATTCTCTCAAGCACTATTTTTGGTATTCACCTATATTTTAACCACTAAATTTGATATTATAGCTAGTAACTATCTTTAGATTATATATTTATATAGGTTTTAACTAGTTGTAGATCAGATAAGTTTTAGCAATGATACGTGAAGCTTAGTATTCCAACCTTGTATGGAGAAATATGATGCTTCAAGTTTTATGTATGGTAGAAATCTAAGTTTTCATCTTTCAATATATTGAAGGTCATGATACAACTTGAGAATTTTCATTACTAAGTTATATTGTAATAGTGCAGCAAAAGTTTCACAAACATGCAATAAAGCTTTTATATAGTGATATGATCCAGATATCATATTCAGCTTGTAGTTTTGTTTTATGAATCTGAAAAAAATATGAATATTGAATACGGAAGTTGCTTTCACAAAAGTCATGAACAAGTCATTAGATATGGCGATGTCATTAGATATGACCCTGAAACATATTACTAGATATGGTTCAAAGGATTTTGGATCAATATTTTGTATATGTACAGTCTTTGGGACGTATTCAGGGTGTTTGTTGTCACGACCCGCCCCACTAATCGGGATGAGCACAACATTAATCTTAGTGTCGGTTTTAACATCTACATCTTGAATAACATGTCCATAAAAACAATAATTTCATGAGAAATTCCTTTGTATTAAGATCAACACCAAGTACCAGAAACATTACACACACACACATATAGGTAAATGGGGATGCTCCCTAGGAGAGCCAACGGGCTGCTCCCACCCCCATTTTCCCCCAAATTTTTTTATTGTTTTGGAAAATAAAAATTTGTATATTCATCACTATATACCTCTAACAGTCTATTAAAATTTCATCAGAAACAGAGACTCCTACGGCCTCCATCCAAACATGGTCGATTTAAAAAATCCTACGACCGTTAAAAAAATGACGTCTGGATGGAAGGCTTATGAGTCTCTGTTTTTGACAAAATTTTAATAGATGTTAGAGGGATATAGTGGTGAATATACAAATTTTTATTTTCCAAAAAAATAATAAAATGAGGGGAAAATAGTGGCGGGAGCAACCCCGTTAACTACTCCTAGGGAGCATACTCCTTTTTCCCATATATATATATATATAGGGCTTATCCACTGCGCACAGGGCTCATTAGCGTTTCAATGAGCACTCATTTTAGGCCATACACGTGTATTAACAATAATTATATTGCTAATTATAGGCTACGACGTGTTTAAAAAAATCCTATATTTCCTATTATACAACGTCCTTAAAAATTGGAAGACGGTTTTGGAAAGAAACAATTCAAATAAATGATTCCACACGGATGATTAAGGATCCAAACGCTATGATAGTAATAAATATAATTCGGTCAACTAAATGCGTATTGTGAGATCAGTAATATCAAAAAAATGATCAGTAATTTACATCCAAATAGTTACATTGTACAGAATCTAGTAATATGTATAAAATGGTCAGGTATATGTGTGTTGTGCGATCAGTAATAACATAACAAATGGTTAGTAATACCAGTGTCTATGTAATGTGCATTGCATTTGACAAGTAGTTACATTCTTACTTGAGCAATGCCCATGACTTACTGACCATTACTTTGTTGTTACTGATCTCATAGTAGCTATTACTTGAAAATCGTACGTATATTACTGAACATGTGATATAAGACAAGCACTTACTGACCGTTATTTGGATATTACTGACTTCACAACAAGCACTTACTTGTCCATTGTCTATATATTACTGAATTATGCACCATGTAATAAAATGAATATAAATTACTGACCGTTGTTTGGATATTACTGATCTCACAACAACCATTTACGTGCGTATTGTGTCGAAATTACTGAGTTCTATTCAAAGTAGTATACATATAGAAATTACCGACCGTTTGTTATGGTTTTACTGACATCACAACAAGCACTTACTTGTCCATTGTGTATATGTTATTGAATTCTGCAACATGTAATACAATGAATGTAAATTACTGACCGTTGTTTTGGATATTACTGATCTTGCAACAACCATTTACTTGACTATTATATATATATTACTGACATGAGCATTTGAATCTCGAATTTCTGTAAGAAATCATCTATTCGATTGTTTTCTTTCCAAAATGATCTTCCTATTTTATAGGACGAGATATAATTGGAATAACACTTATTGTTAAATCGCTTTGCATATTAATCTCCTTCCTAAAACAACATCCTTCGAAATAGGTAACCACTCAATTGGTAATACACGTGTATGGCCAATAAATGGTGCGCACCGAAACGCTAATGCGCCCTATGCGCATTGGATAAAAATCCTATATATATATATATATATATATATATATATATATATATATAGGGGACTTATCCAATGGGCCCTGTGCCCATTCGAGATGAGATGAGATCACTCATATTTTACCAATATTTTCTATCATTTTGAGTTCAATGCTTATTTATTTACAGTTGTCATATCATATTCTTACTATTAGTAACTATTTTCATATAAAGAAAACCTTAGATTCACAGGAAATTGTCATTAGTAAGAATAAAAAAGACACTAGTAATACGAATAATAATACAATCATTTTGTATGGATCTAAGGTTTTCTTTATATGAAAATAGTTACTAATAGTAAGAATATGATATGACAATTTTAAATAAATAAGTATTGAACCCAAAATGATAGAAAATAATGGTAGAAAATGAGTGAGCTCATCTCATCTCAAATGGGCATAGGGCTCATTGGATAATTTCCCTATATATATATATATGTATGTATGTATGTATGTATGTATGTATATGGGTTAAATGGGGCTGCCCCCTGCGAGTAGCCAACTTGGCTACTCCCACCCCTATTTTTCCCTCATTGTTTTATTTCTTTGGAAAATAAAAATTTGTAAATTCATTATTATATCCCTCTAACATTCTATTAAAATTTCGTCAGAAACAGAGACTCCTACGGCCTCCATCCAAACATGGTCGATTTAAAAAATCCTGCGACCGTTAAAAAATGACGTCTGGATGGAGGGCCTAGGAGTCTCTGTTTCTGACGAAATTTTAATAGAATGTTAGAGGGATATAGTGATGAATATACAAATTTTTATTTTCCAAAGAAATAAAAAAATGAGGAAAAAATAGGGGTGGGAGTAGTATATATATGTATATATATATATATATTCATTCTCTGAAAACCATCATTACTTATTGCACCTTGAAATTTGTGGAGAAAATGGACACAAAAGCCAGACAATTTTATAACTTTTCTTTATATACATCTAATTTCTATTATCATATGTCAAGATGTACATTCTTGTTGTACACAAAACTCCATATTTTCTATAACACATCATTTTTACCTTACAAAGAGTTACCTAAACATCCAAGACATGGACTGAGATCCCATCCTTTCTTGCTAACCACATAATTGTCTTCCCTCTTATACCTCTTGCTTAGATATGTCTAAAGTCAATACGAGCTTAGATCAAGTTAATGGTCTCAATCATTTTCGTAAGAAAATATGGCTATTCTAAAATAACTTTGCACAATGCATGGAAAACACTTTAAAGTCAAAAGCAAAGCAAGGACTTAATAAAACTGAAAGTTTGAAAGATATTATTGTTGTAAGAAAATTTTACCTACCATATAGAAATAACTGCAAATCATCTAATTTTTAAAAGTATTGGAAATCTAACATTGCTAATCATATCTCTTGCATCAACCACATTGTGGGTAACTGTGCTAAGTCCATGAACACTGAAATAAACTGAGGCATACACGTAGACAGCCCGATGGTCAAAGAACACCATGCATACGGCCTAAAGCTAATTTCTATAAAGAATACGGACCCAAAGTCCTCTAAACCATATCTAATAGGCTATATCAAATGACTTTGTCATATCTAATGACGTGTTTCAGTATCATGACTTATTTGGGAGCAACTGTGGTGTTCATCCGTAATATATTATTTCTTTCATATTCATAAAAACATAACTACAAGCTGAAAATTGCATGATATTTAAATCATATCACTACATAAACTCGTTATTGTATGTATGTGAAAATTCTATTGTACTATTACAAAGTAACTGACTATTGAAAACCCTAAAGTTGTATTATAACATTTACAGTATTTAAAGATGAAAATTAAGATTTTCTACCATTGATAAAACTTGAAGCATCATATTACTTTGATATAGAGTTTGAATACTGAGCTCCGTACACCATCGATTAAACTTGAAACATGTACAATTGTAGAATCAAAAGATAGATAAAATCTATAACATCAAATTTATTGGACAAAATAGGTGGATATTGAAAATAATGCTTGAGAGACCACTCACCTTTAATCTGATGTTTATGCCTCTTAACAGGTTTATCTCGATCCAGTAACCAAAATAGATTCACCTCCTACGTAGTAGAAAGAAAATTAGCATATGGAATATGCTTACCCATGTTTATGCATGCATGTGTAGCCTTTAACAATAATAAAGATATGAACTCTTCTTTCCTCGAATATTGATTAGCTATGTTTTACCGTAAGATGTATCGATATAAGAAGGATTAAAAACACGACGAATGCGATGAACGCAAAATCTCTTGATAGAGTTTCAACCTATATCAAGTGATGTTTCTAATAGAATTTCGGCAGAGTTTTCCCTTATAAAAAGTGTGTTTTCTTGGGAAAATTTTGCCAAAATTTCCCCTTAAAAGGATATATTTCTTAAGAAAATTTTAGCACACTTCTCTCTTATATGCTACGAAAATGTTGAAAACATGGCATAGATCTATTAGTGTTTCTCCCTCAATCTTCTACACTCTGCTCGCACCGTGATCATGCATCTATTGTTGGCAACGCTTCACAACATTCTTCTTGGCCACTGTCACCTTATCTCAATCTCTCTTCCTTTGGCTTGGAGGATTTTGGCTATGGAGGGGATAGGTGGAGAATAAGGAAGTAAGGGTTATTTATAGGCCTTCTTATATTACCTCATATGGTTTCTACCCATGATGTTGTCAATACCATGGTTTCCATGCCCATGGTTTTTTCTGATGATTTTGGCTCATGTAAACTGTGATTTTTCTAGTGATCCTTAATTAACACAGATTATGATTAATAAGTACTAATTGAGATCAATAACTCTTAAGTTTTACCTTCATTAATACATAGTTAAGTTCTGTAATCGTCATTAAGGGTTGATTAACTCTTATAATGATAGTGGTTAAGGGTTGATCATAACAAACGTCAACTATCCTCAATTAAAAAATCCACAACATAAGATTGATATGAATAAAGATCCATTGGAATCATCTTGTCAAGATGTATATTATAACAACATCCAATTGGGATCTAGAGAACTTCAATTTAGCACTTCTATAGCTGTAACACAGCAATGAGGTTTAGGAACATAAAAATCAAAGAGAATAAAAGTCTTTTTTTCGTGATAAAACAGTCCTAAATTTAGTACCTCTTAGGATGAAATGTCGCAATAGTATGGGTATTTAGATCGCATTTCATCTTCTCTTTCCGAAGTGGCTTCTTTTATAGCATAGTTTTTCTATACATCTTTTACTACAAGTATCTTCTTTCTCTGTAATTCTTGAACCTTTGGAATCTAAAATTTGTACCAGAACTTCTTCATAGGAATGATCCTTCATAAATAGTACTTCTGATTTGATAATATGAGATGGATCTGGGATGTACTTTTGAAGGGTAGAAATATGAAAAACATCGTGTATTTTAGACAAATCTGTTTGTAGGATAAGATGATATCCTGTATTGCCTATTTTCTCCACAAGCTCATATGGATCAATGTATCTTGGACTAAGTTTTCCATGCTTATTAAATCTAATCAAGCCCTTCCATGGAGATACCAGCAAAAATACTTGATATTTGAAACTCAGGATCTCTCCTTCTCTTATCGGTATAACTTTTCTGTCTATCTTATGCAGTCTTCAAATGCCTTCTTATTTCTTCAACTTTTTTTATTGAATTTGTATCAATTTTGTTGCGACCAATTTACATTCTCCTACTTCATTCCAGCAAATGGGACTTCTGCACGCTCGGTCATACAAAGCTTCATATGGATCCATTCCAATACTATCTTGATAGTTGACATTGTATGTTAATTCTTTGAGTGATAGATGCACATCCCAACTATCCTTGAAACTCAATACACACAAGTAACATGTTCTCTGGAGTTTGAATAGTATGCTCATATTGGCCATCTAATTGTGTGTGAAAATTCATGTTGAATGCTAATTTTGTACCCATGGCCTTGTATAGACTATGTCAAGATCTAGAGGTAAAGTGAGGATCACTATCAAATAAAGTAGAAATAGGTGATCCATGCAATCTTACTAATTCATTCACAAAAATCTAGCTCAGCAGTCCAATGTGTATGCCATGTGGATTGTTATGAAGTGAAGGACTTGGTCATCCTATCAATAATTATCCAAATTCACTACAAAAAAGTCAAGATTAGTGTGCACATGGTGCATTGTCATGTACACACCAAGTGCATGCCCACATGCCGGGAGAGCACATGCGCTTTCCAAACGTGTGCTCGCGGGTAGCCCTATCGCAAGGGCAGGTGGGCGAGTACCTATGTATGTCAGATGCTTGCCCGCCTTATGGGCGTGTACAAGAAGGCTCGCCAAATGGCTCTCCCCCACATAATACGGCGAGCGGTCTACGAGCCTCAGATGAGCACATGTGGTCTCCCATCCTATAGAGCTGAAAAAATATACAAGTTCACCAGGGTTTAGACACTCCGTCAAACCTATAAAACCTGCTAAGAATCTACTGCATGTACTTATGAAAATTGAGACAAGTGCAAAGTTTCTATAAATTTAAAAATTTGCTTTAAATTCAACAACTATACAAGACAAAAAAAACCAACAATCATTTCTTCTTCGATCTAAAAAATTTCGAATCAAACTCGATTTTGATTTCGTTTTCTCCTTCTCCTTAAACATGGCATACATGTATGCCTCTTCTTATGGGTCATTCTCCTCCTCCTCATCATCTGATTCAATCTCCTCATATTGAGATCCGTGCCCTTGTGACCTATATTAAGAAAAATATATATAAGATATACATGTGAAGATAGAGAACTATGAAATTATTACTCGTTGAATAGCTACATGTACGCTATGAAATCTTCTTGGAGCTTCGTCACATTCTCCACCATCACCACCATATGGGACTCCATCTACGGTGATGGTCGCGATGACTGTGGCTGTGAATACGAGGGCTGGCCATAATCAGAATGCGATTGACGATGCTCCTCCATATAGTATGGAGGAAGACCACCAAGTGTTTGCTTCTGATTCGCCATAGCATCAATTTCCTCCAACACATATTAAAATTTTCATTATGTAATATGTAGATATATTTAAAAATTGAATACAATAAAATAATATTTTCTATACATGTTTCCAAATTGCTTTATCAAATGGCAGATGTTCCCTATCAGGAGTTCCACCTTATTTTTCTGGAGATAGTACCAAATAATGATCTTGAAATAGAAGTTGGAAAAAATTAGAAGAATTAATTGTACTATATCTTTCAAATTTCTTTAAAATAAAAATATTAACCATCAATTCTCCTACTTCAGGAGTGGACCATTGAGACTCTCTTGCTTTCCCACTCCATGTGGGACCTAGACCACCACTCCTCAAATGAGGGTTCTCTTTCCAACCTAACCGCCTAGAAAAATAAAGATAAATAATAATAAAAGAATAGAATTATAATAAGTTAGTGTTTAAAATTTAATTTTTAAAAGACATTATCGACTTCTGTCTAATCTGATTGTGGATTTTGGAGCCACTAGTCGATCTAATCCTCTATTTTTCAACGGTTTGTCCTTCCCGCCACCGACCTACTTCCAAACTCAGAATATGTAATGAATGCATCGCAAAAACCTAACCACCTGTAACAAATATTAAATGAATATTTACATTTTAAACTATGATGATAAGACAATACCTTTCATCCATGCATCATGTCGGTGGGAACCTCTTCATCTCCTCAAAATTCATTTCCTTGCATCATGTCTTCGCATGCGAGTCTTTCCTTTCCTTGAAAAATGTATCACTCATCCTCTTCTCTACCAAACAAAAAGGCTCTACGATAATCCTCATTCCCCAAGTTGGGAATAAAGCGATATCTACTCTGAAAATTTTTGAAATTATTTAAATAAATGAGTTGCAACATATCAATTTATACGATAAAATACTATTCTTAACAGGAACATCTCAAACTACCTCTCCTGCTCGGTAGCAGGAATGCACTATCGAAATTGCGTGCCAGATAAATGTGTTTTGACAATGTTGGTTATCTCCTTTGCAACCATGTTGCTATTCAAAAAATTTATATAGAATTTTATAATTTTTTTAAAGAGTATATATATAAGTTAAAATGAGAAAATTTTAAAAAAATTTACCTTCCATTCGCAGTAACCTCCAACAAAGGGAAGAACTCCGAAGTCAGCCCACCTCCACTGGGTAAAAGCATGTCGGTGCTCGGACATCTAGAAGGAGAATTAGAATCCATCGATGTTCGTGTAGGTACCGGGACATGGCATGCATCGGAAGCCGCTGAAGAAGATGGCTCTCCATATACACCTCCATAAAGGGAGGAGGAGGAGGAGAATAACCTAGAGACTTCTAGTAGTCTATGACTCGTCGAGTCTCGTCAAGAAGTAAATCTAAATCAAAATGCGGTGTAGGATGTCTACTGGAAGAAGGTAAGTCCGAGAAGGTCAGATGGGTGGATCGTTAAAATCCATGAGAGCCGCCACATCCGAAATATGCCATGACTGTAATGACAATATAATAATTAATGATACAATTATCAATGGATTTTTTTAATAATAGAATACATTACTACAACTAATAGTGAATCTTAGTCATTTGATTCAGGTGAATTATAACATGTTTTGTTGATTGTAGAGTTGTCTGAATCATCATTTATAACTTCTACATTATCTAGTAGGTCAGCAGATATGACATCATTATCCGTCAATCGAATAGATTCGATGATTGGGACTACATCTGCTACATTTATTCACTCATGAGTAGGAGTGAAAGCTTCATCTATAACATCTTCTTTAAGAGTGTCTTCTTTAGAAATATAGCTTCGTGAATTTATCTTCAGGACACCGAAAGATTCGACGTTCTTTCTCTTCTTTAACACTTGTTGAAGATAATAAACTTGGTCCACTTGAGAATAGACGCTCTCTAACATTTCCTATTAGTTGAGCTGACTGACGAAAGATGTTGATATGAGGTTCTTCGTCAGAGGGGACTACCTCATTCCTCCTTAATATGTTGTGGATAGTCTTCACATCTTTAGGAAAATACCTCGCACTGAATGTTGCTACTTACTCATAAATAATACTGAGAATTGATAGATTATTTGACTCTACTTTTGTTTCGGACCTTTCTTTTGGATTTTTACTCATATAACATTAGAATCAAAGTAAAATTTTAGTTTAAAATAATACCTTTCAAATGGATACATTCATCAATATTTTACAGACCCCCCAACTTATGCCCCGCATGGAAGATGAATCATTAGATGCTCCATTGAATAAAAAAGCTAGTGGAAATATCTTCTCTAAATTGCATATAATCACATGAATATTTTTTCATGATATTCCATCTCCATCCTGTGTACACGTGACGAACATAGAATCTGGAAAATATGTTGACATCTGATAGAACATCGATGATATTTTTTGGTAATAGTCCCCCAAACACTATTGGTAGTAGTCTTTCCATGAATACATGACAATCGTGACTCTTCATTTCTTTTAATGAAAACTTATTTAAATCGATAAAATTTGGTAAATTTGATGCATATCCGTCTGGAAATTTCAATTTACTTGTCCATTTGCATACACAATTCACTTGATTTCTGTCAAATATGTACTTCGCTTTAAGAATTTCGATCCTTCCATTTTCAAGATCCCTAATATATAACTCCGGACGATTGCATATAATCCTTAAATCATGATGAGAATTTATTATATCTTTTGTATGCCCAGCTACATTCAAAACTGCATAAAAGATGTTATCAAATACAATTTTTCATTGTACATAACATCTAAGTTGTGTCGTATCAATAGTTTACTCCAATATGGTAATTCCCAAAATATACTCTTCTTAATCCAATTCTAACTATTACCAAAATCAGGTAGAGGTTGTGTTTTATCTCTATTGCCCATGGTTGAGATTTCAAATTCCTCTAAACTTGATAATATCATATCTGTTGAGAAGAACTCTATCCATAAACCCTAGGGTTATATCAGTCAAATTCTATTGTAATCCTAACCCTAGGTCTCTCTACCTATATAAAGAGCCCTAGGGAACCCTTTCTTAATAAGAAAGATAGAGGAATATTTCTCATCTTGGTATCAGTGCCCCCTCCCCCCCCCCCCAAGCCATTGTTGCCGCCCATCCCCATCCTCGTTCCCGATTCTACATCGGAGCCCCCACCTTGTGCAAAGCCGCCCACGCCTGCCGCCTCCTGCCCGTAGAATTGGCACCTCCCGCTGAGCTCTACTCCCTGCCAAATCCTACAAAGTCCCCCCCCTTGCCCCGATCTCCCGCAAGAGCCCCCACCTCCTATGAATGATCTCCCGCGCTGCCACCTCCCACTACCATCGTCACCTCCCCAGAAGCCCCAAAGCCCCTTCTGCCTCCTCTTGTAAACCCCCATGCCGCCCAAATTACAGACCCTTAGCTCCTGTCAACCCCCCCCCCTCCATGCCCCACAAAAAACCCACCCGTGTTCCAGCCCCGTCCACTACCACCGCCATCCAGCTTTGTTCCTCGTGGGCTCATTCTCTAACAATTCACCATCAAAAAAATTGTACCATACCACCACCATTCAACTTTTCCTTTAACATGATTTAGGGATGTTTCATCCTTATTTGTTTCTTCTATACAATCAGTCTGACTCCTTTCATTAACATGTCACACTCAGAAGTGACATCACCTGGATACGATGGAGGGAGCTCCTGACTCCCTCATTTGGGTCGATCCCTAAATTGGATGACACCAATAATCCTAAGTGGTCTCACATGTTCCTCATGATCGTACATGGATACGACAAGAAACACATTCTCTTGGAGTCAGAGCCTGCTGAAAAGATAGGTAAAATTACAACTTGGACCAAAGATGACGGAATGATCAGTTCCTGGATTATGGTCGGCATCATTAACAGGATTGCAGATGCACTCGTTTACTACAAAACTGCTTACGATATGTGGACCTCCCTTCAAGCCACATATGGTCAACAGATGTATCAGATGTACTTTAACATGCTCAACATGGAGCAAGCGGAATGCTCACTCTCAGAGTACTTCTCCCTCTTAAAATCCCTTTTTGAGAGATATAATGCTTGTATTCCAGGATGCACATGTCCTATTCAGAAACAACATTGACAACAAATGGTAGTCCTAGTATTCCTTGCCGGACTTGATTCAGGCTATTCTGTCGCTCGTGATCAGATGATCACAACATCCACTCGCCCCACTATTGAGGAAGCTTGTAGTACCCTGAGTCTTCTTGCTCTTCCTCATACAAGTATTAAAAGCAATGATCAGGGACAAGTTTCTGCTCTCGCCGCCCCATTTGTGCGAGGAAGTCGTGGATCTTTCAGGAACCGTGGTCGAGGATGCTTTACTCTGAGACGAGGTCGTAGCACGACACAATGCACTTACTGTCACAAATTTGGCCACACAAAAGTTGTATGCTACAGTAAACAGGGATACCCTACTCCTAGTGCTCGAATGGCCAATGAAGGAGATGGCCCTCCAGTCGAAGTTCCTAGACGGGACTTCGACGATCTGATGCAACATCTCAATAGGTTGCAACCAAATGAGTCCTCTACCTCGTACCAGGTCGATACTATGGACACTGCAGCAATGGCTCACTCATGTATCTTTATCGGGACTTCCAATAAAATTACAAAATCAGAATGGTTGACTGATACAGGTGCCTCCACTCATTTACGTGAGGAATAGACCCTCCTACAACATATGCATAATGTCCCCCTGGACGGATTGTACATGTTGCTGATGGACGATTTTCCCCAATAAGAGGAAAAGGTGATATCCATCTAACTCCTAAAATCAGACTCAACAATGTTTTATTTGTTCCAGAATGTCCCATTAGTCTTCTTTCAGTTAGCCAGATTTGCAAAGAACTCAACTGCCGAGCGATATTTGACGCCATCTCTTGTGTGTTTCAGGACATACTAACTGGGAGGACAATTGGTGCGAGTCGTGAAGAAGGAGGTGCATATCACCTTGTCTAGTCCTCTGATATTGTTGCCTACTCTGGGACTACTTTCCCTGCATCCTTTGGTGCTCTCTAGCACCAACGTCTGGGTCATCCTTCCATTAACAAACTTCGACGGGTTATTCCCCAGCTCCCTCCCACTGGAAACCTAGAGTGTGAGGCCTACCAACTGGAAAACATCACAAAATTTATTTTCCCTTGTCCGGTACCATTTATTCTAGTAGTCTATTTGAACTTGTTCATCTGGACATATGGGACCCAGTCGTTATCCTGATCGACTGAGGAATAGATATTATTTGGTCATTATAGATGATTTTCCCCATGTGTCTTGGTGTTTCTTGATGAAAAATAAGTCTGATATCTTTCAAATAATTATTCAATTCATACACGAAATAAAGAATCAATTCAGTACCACCATAAAAACACTCAGATCTGACAATGCTAAGGGGTTGGTCTCACATGACATGCGCTCTTTTTTGTCGTTGAAACGCGTCTCACTACCCTTGTTAATTTAATCAAATTAATGGTCAAATTAATCATCGTCGTTCGTTGCAGTCGAATAATAAGAGCAGATCAAAAACCACTTTTAATTAATGTCGAGTTAATCACGAGTGGCAAATTTATTTTACTTGGAAAAGCCCAAGGTCGAACTCAGGGAGGTAGATGTCTCCTTATATAGATTTTAGCAAATTCCAAGGTTTGATTTTCAGAGGATATTTTTTTATCTTTTTCAATATTTTATGCAAGACACATACACAATCCTGCCAGTTTGCAGGTTAATTCAGATAAGTGACCAAATCAAGTCCAAAAATTACGAAACTTAGCCAGATAATGAAATGGGATGAAATTAAGTTACACTAATTTTTTTAGAATTTTCTGACACTAAATAAATTTACTGTGAATTAAAAATAAATGCAGAGTGATTTTGACTAAATTAATTTTAATAAATATCAAATCACAATATTTTTAGAAGTAAAAATTATCCCAGATAGATCTAAAGGTGAGGAATCCAGGAAATTTATTGAACCTAAATTTCTACGTGACATGATCCTATTAAAAATTAATTAAGGAAATCACTAAATGATTTATTCAGGCCTCGGGATGTGTGCAAATGAGATGAAATTTTTATTCAATGTAAATCTAATTATCCTAGATCTAATGTGATTTTTTGGGGATTTTTGGAGTCACAGAGAAATTACTATGAATGAAAAGGTATAAATAGGCAAAGTATAGCAAAATTCAACCAATTAATTAATAGAAAAATACACTGATATTACAAAAATATGTCAAGTCTCACATGTGAAAGAGGACAACATAAGCTACACAATGCAATTTTCCAAATCGAAAAATGAATTAAAATGAGCGCCTAAATATGCGTGCAATGTAGGGGTATAAATGCAATTACAGGAATTAAAATTGATAAAAATAAAGCGTGCTGACAGGGACCAATATGCAATTACCTATAATGCTGAGGGGGTGAATGCAATTTTTCCACAGTTGACGTACTCCTCACGTGGGGTCTCCTGGTAGGGACTGAAATGCAAATCTAGAAACCTCCAGAGGCCTCGATGAAAATAACCCAGGATGCATGTGCAGAGCACGTGGGGATCCCAGGCTCGGTGGTCTTCGGAGGCTCGGAGCGAGGCCCGGATGGCTCTGGTGGTTCGGATCTGGCTCAGAGTAGCTTCGGGGATCCGAGCCTAGTGGTCGAGGAAGAGGCTCGGATCGGGCGACGTGGCCTGATCTAGACCGTGGATCAAGTGACGATCCAACGGTGATGAGCTGCTGGTGCGTGGCGTATTTGAATATGTTAGATCAAGATCGATCCAACGGTGATGGGTCGCTCCTGAGATGAGGGTGTGTGCGATCAGTGACCGTTGGATCTAGATTGATCCAACTGCACCTGGAGCACGGAGAAGCGATGATGTGGCATGATCCGGATGCGTAGGATCCTCCTGATCCTACGGCTGCGGGACGTGGGCGACGTGGATGGCTCCTGACCGTTCGATCAAGGGGATCGAACGGCTGTTGGCTTTCGTACTCAACGGTCCTCCGCCTCCTGCGGCGGAGAGGACGGTGCTCCAACAAAGCGAACCTAGCTCCGCCTCCTCCTCCCGTCGTCGGTGAAGGGTGCTGAGGGGTCTGGTGTAGCTCAGAAGAGTTGTGGAGGCGTGGTGGAACGTCCGATGATGTTGGCTGAGGATGGGGTGGCCCGAAGGCCAATGGCGATGAAGCTCGAAGATGCACCAGTGAAGCTTCCGGCCAATCAAGGAGAGAGTACCTGCATGGGTTAGCGGTATAGCCGAGGCATGCAAAATGTTCGTGGAGTGGTCGGGAATGAAATGCGAGGCCTGTGGTGCAGTGATGGTGTCCGGTGAAGCTGCTCCGCCAAGGTGGCGAAGCTTTGGTCGGAGTAAGGTGTGGTGCGTCGTCTAAGAAGATGAAGGGGCTCGTGAAGATCAGAGCTCCCTTGCGAAGCTCGGAGGATGATTGGCGGAGCTGGATGAGGCTCGTGGACAGCAAATAAAATGGAAGAAAAAGAAGAAAAATCAAGAAGAAGGTCGGGGAGAAGATGGAGGGATCTACTTGGGATCAAAAACTCGGATGGAGCTTCCAGGTCGTCGCTCGAAGGCCGGTAGGGAACTTGAGCTCGCGCAGCTCACAGAGGAAGCTGCAACACGCCGGTGGAGGGTCATGGATCTTGCAGGAGGTGAATCTCGGTCGTCGCTCGTCCTCACGTCAAATTGTTGTCACCAACTCGAAGGTGGGAGCTCGTAGATACTCTCCGTGGTGGCGGATGGGGGTGAAAGTGGCCGGAGGTGAAGTATTTAAAGAGTGGAGGTGACGGCATGGATGGTGAAGAGGTGGAGTTCGTGGGTATCGTGGAGCGAGGTTGAGGGTAGTCATGGAGATCGAGGGGGTTGGCGAGGATGAGGGGAGAGTGGGCTATGTCGTGGTGGTGCCAGGGGTCTGAGATGATGGTCGGTGTGGTGCCCAAAATAGAAAGGGGGCGACCCCTTGCGCACGGTGGAACACGTGGGCGCGGGTGTGCGGGAGGTGGAAGACGATGCATCGATCGTTGGATCGAGCGATCCAACGGTCCAGATGGAAGCATGGTTTAACAC
Organism: Ottelia alismoides; assembly: GCA_037367405.1. Taxonomy (NCBI): domain Eukaryota; kingdom Viridiplantae; phylum Streptophyta; class Magnoliopsida; order Alismatales; family Hydrocharitaceae; genus Ottelia; species Ottelia alismoides. The sequence goes on along the minus strand of JAZKJV010000493.1, from coordinate 48,342 downwards.
CTTGGATTAGATCTAGGGAGCGAAATTGAAGGGCACAGGACGCGCCACATGGCGGATGCAGGGCGGGGCGCTAACGGGCGGCCCTGATGAGGGCTGGGGTTTGATCGGAGGGTGCAGACATCGTGCGAGATGGAGGGCCAAGATGCGATGCTTCTGGCGATGATCGGAGGGCGCGTAATGCACCACGTGGCGTGCTGGGGATGCGGCGCGAAGGGACAGGCGTGATTGGATCAGATCTACGATCGGATGGTGGGGAGCGAAGGCGGTGATGGACGGTTGAAAAACGACAAAGCGAGAGCCGCTAAATAGTGGTCTGACAAATCAGAATCACTGTCGTTGATGCGACTACTCAAGCCTTCCCGTTCGTCAACAATTAACCCACACAATCAATCAGGCAATCAATAGCAAGGATTAAAATTTATTATACCCTACTAAAGATGTACAATGGCAAGCAAGTAGGGGTCGAACATAGGAAACAAAGGTGCAGAGTATAGACAAAAGTCCAAACCTAGGTCTAATAAACTACTTAGCCAATCTACTTCTTTTTGTGGGTTTTTAATTTCTTTTAAATTTTGAATTTTGTATTTTGATTTTTAATTTTCTAATTTTTGTAATTTTATATTTTATATACTTTTTTTCAATATTGGAATATAAAGACAATGTAATAAAAGGGGTGATAAAAGATTTATAAAAATATGCAAAAATAGTCAAAAATTCAGAAATCAAATCTTTTTGGTGTTTTTATAATTTTTTATTATTTTTGTGATTTTTGGGTATTTTTCAGAATGTTTTTGGTATTTTTAAATAACAAAATAAAGGAAAACAGGAAATTAGCTACTGGCTGGGGGTAAAATGGGAATTAAAAATATCCATCAGCCACCAAAATTTTCCAAACTAATTTTAAAATAAAGTAGATAAAATGGGGAACCTACAGGAGTTGAGTTTGCATTTTTCTGATTTTTCTACAACTTTTTAGAATTTTTAAGGTTTTTCTTTTGAGATTTTTAGTGGTTTTTGGACTAACACTAAAATATGATAAAATAGACAGTAGGAAATTTTTTTGGAATTTTTCGATGTATTTTAATATTTTTTTGGTATTTTCCAAGCAAGACAGTAGATAAAAAGTATGTTTCTGATTTTTAATAAATATGAAAATGCAATAAAAATCAAAAACTAAAAATATGCGTTAAAGAACAAGCACACAGGAGCTTAAGTTTAATTTTTGAGAATTTTTGAAATTAAAATGATGCGTGAAATAAATAGATCAAACACATAAAAATCCTAAGCCTAGCAGGGGTATATATGCAATTATAAAAACATACAAGGGCTTGGGCGCAAATTTCACCTAAATACACGTGCGAAGCACGTGTTCTGTCATTCACAGGGGCATATTTGCAAATATTAAAAAACCGGCAGGGCAAACATGCAATTATTCCCAAAACATATTTAAATAACTACGCATAGGGGTATAACTGCAAATACATTAAAGTTTGGGATCAAAAATGCAAAATTCCCAAAAGGCACGCGCCCCAGTCACGTGAGGTGACGTGACCGAGGACTCAAGTGCAAATAAAATAAGTTCGAGGGCCTAAGTGCAATTATTACAAAAACTTTTAAACTGGAAATGAAAGTTTTAGGGCTAAAACATAAATACAAAAAACACGTGGGTTTAAGATGCAAAATACCCACGGGGCTGATCGTGCGGCCGAAGGAGCTTCACTTGTCCACGTGGCTTCTCCTTGGCTCAGACCTGCATAGTTAGTCGCACAAAATCCAGGCGAAGCTGCGGGTGTCTTCTGATGGTGCGAAGGAGGCAGAAGGTGGCTCGGGTGATGAGCTCCGGCGAGCGGCGGAGAGGAGAGCTCGGTGGCTCGATCTGAGCGAGATCGAGGTGAATGGAGGGGTGGAGCGTGATGACGGAGCGAAGGGGAAGAGGATGGAGGTGACAGGTGGTCGGGATGGTGCGCGAGACGATCAGGGGCGGCGGGCGGAGCTCAGCTCCGTCGTTGGTTTGATTGAGGAAATCACGGCGATTCACGCAAGGAGAATCAAAACTGCTATAGACCTGACCTAACCTAAGCTAAAGCTACAAGAAAATGGAATGAGAAGGGGGAGAGGCTCACCAGAGGCGTCAGGAAGAACTTCACGGCGGAGCTCCAGCGAGGGGCTAGATCTCTTCGATTCAACACCAGACGACGCGAACCCAGGCTCGATTCGACTCCTGCTGTCACCAGGAACACGAAGGGCTAGGGGTTTACGGGTATCTTTGGCGGAAGAAGGATCAAGCCTCGAATCGAAGTCGGGGGGTGGCTTTTGAATGTGGTCGGGCGGCGTGAAAGACGAGGGTCAAACACCTCGATCAGTGGTCCTCAGCCCAAGGAATCACTTGGGCGTGATTCACCATTGATCGAGGAAGAGATGTCATGAAGATGCCACCACCAAAGGGTGATCGAGGCATCCTCGAAAAATGGATGAAGCTAGGGTCAACACCACTTCTGACAAGGTCCAGGTGTTGGGCAGAGAGTTGACCGAGGTCAACTCTCCAGCCCTCCTGGTTGGTCCACGTGGACCAACCAGGAAAAAACCTGAGAAAAACATTTTCTAAAATCAAAATAAAATAGTAAATTATTTTATTTTAATTCTGGTTACAAAATAAAAAATGCTTATAATTTTATAAATTATTTTATGGTAATTTTTATTTATTTTTATTAGGTATATTTTACAAGTTGTCTTTTTAGCCCTATATAGGTACATATACCTATGTATTTTATTACTTTATTTTTATTTTGTGTATTTTAATTTTATTATTTTTATTTATTATTTTATAAAATTATAAAAGGCTTTTATACACATAAATATATTTTTGTTTTATTTTTCTGATATGTTTTGTATATTAAATAAAATATAAGTAGGTATTGTATAGGTATGTATATAGGTATAATACCTGTGTATTTTATACAAATTTATTTTTATTTTGAGTTTTATTTGGGTTTTTATTCCTGTTTTAATGTACATAATTATTATAAGTAATATTTACATAATTATAAAAAATACAAAAATAGTGAATAAATAATAAAATGAATATTTTAATATGTACAAGTATACAATGTGGGTCCAAAACTCAACTTTCAAACCGTGGCTCTGCCAAATGTGAAACCACCATATTAAATAGATTATTTTATTCTATATACAATTAAAGGGTGAGTTTGATGCATTTGGAGTTTTCAGTTGTGAGATATGAGTCTGGGAAGTTGGGATTCTGGATTTTTATTCAGACCATAACTTTTTATCTGTATATTATTTTTTAGTGAAATCAATTTTGTATTTTTCTTTATAAAATTATCTACAACTTTCATGTACAAAGTTTCTTTATTTGATGTATAAAAAGTGGAACCAAAAATAGGTCCCAAAATAAATAAAGAATGAATCAAAAAGTATAGGTATCTGACCCTTATCTCCCCCTACTTTATTCCTGGTCGACCTATTCATCAAGATGCCTAGGTCTCGGGGTTTCGGGTCATAAAATATTTGCAATATTTTATTCTTTTTCTTTTCTTTATTATATAATTTTGGCATTAAAAATAGTATTTTATACACTGTTTACACACCTATGCATGAATGCTAAATTGCTCTATTTAATGCTATTTTCAGACATTTGCTAGGGTTTTTGAGGCCAAAATGATAGAATAAAGATGATGAAATGTGGATTCATCATCCCCCTATACTTTACCTTTGCTAGTCCCTAGCAAACACTTATGCAATAAGTGCAAGAAGAAAAAGAAAGAAAAGAAAATGAAGAACTTGGATTTAGTTTAATTATCAAACTTATCTTCACAAAATCAAAGTTTGGAGCTTAAGTCGGACCTTTGGAATTTTAGTGCGGGCGGAACCTTAATGAGAACCGAATTTGAAATCCAACAGTCCCTGAGAATCCCAAAACTCTGCTCAAGTCTCCTCAATAGCCAGGTCAGAAATATCTCAATTCATACGCAAACCCTTACGACTATGAGTCTGACTCGTACGGTGTAAGTGATGGTGGCTCTCCCCAACTGAAATGGCAAAGAAACTGACTTCTCCAGTACAACAACCCAATGATTCCCCAATCCAATAACTCCATCCTCGGGGAGAGGGGTATTCCCTTCTAAGTTCAAGTGGCAACCAGCTCAAGAGGAGGGGGTGAAGAGAAGAATGGACGGTAGCCAGTGTAGCTACCTATCCTGGGATGCAAGACCAGTGTAGTCAAGTCATCCTGCTGCAGGCTCACATGATATGACTTTGGAACTCAAGCTTGCTTATTGGCTTTACAACATTTGTACATACTTTACAGGCTTTTTATTTTTGTACATGCCTGAACATTTTTTTTAAATTTTTACAACATACTATTCACAGCAGCATTTACATACGGAGTTTTTCCTCTTGAGCCAGTAGACTATCCCTCTTTTAAAGCTTTATCGCAACCCACGACCTCCTGTCTTTAGACTTCCTCATCACTGGACGGGTTGGGGTGCACTTCCCTCCCTAGAGGAGGACAAATGTTTCCACTTGTGTGCGTCTCATACCGGCAAATCCAATCCCCTCACCACCCCAACTGAGTTGAGCCATGTGAAAGGTGCATATGTCCAAGTTAGGTCATTATCAACAAGAGTTGTGCGTGTGCTCCGAAATACTCCACTTAGGCAGTCAAAAATCCATTGAACCAAGTCATGTGATCATCAAAGAATTAAGTCAACTAGACCTGAAGTACCTCAAACCCAGTTCCTATAAGGTTACTGTTATTAGGTAGATTTTAAGGTCCAATCAAGCTCCAATCTCCGGATTTTATTTAGACTTGTTCAACTACCAACTCAATCCGAAAAATACGAATGCTATGCCATGCGATGCAGAAAATATTTTTGTGATGCAGTTTTCAAAGGTTTTGAACTTTTTATGGATTTTTGAAAACATGATGATGATGCATATGCATTTTTTTGTATTTTTCAAAAAGATTTTTCAAATATTTTTTTGGATTTTAATTTTGCAAATGTTTTTGGGATTTTTGAAAACAAAAAGTTTTTGGCGAAAAACTAGGTGAAAAATATGTACACGGGAGTGTTTCTTATATATACAAGAAGTTGATTTTACGAATTTACAAGGGTAAGTGATCAATTTTATAAGTATATATATAGTGTATTTTAGTGTGATGCAAATGTTTCTCAAACTTATTTGACACAAGCTTTTCACACCATTTTTGAAAACTATAGTCCAAAATAGTTTTTACAAATATTTTACAAACATGTACACACATTTGAAAATCATTTTGCAAAGGTTTTCAAAACAGTATATATAGATTTTTCAAAATATTTTTGCAACCATTTTTCAAACCATTTGCAAATCATTTTTCAAACATTTTATTTCATACAAAGAAAATACATTTTTACAAACCACACATTTTTACAAAGGTTGAAAACATGTAACAAAATATTTTCAAAATAGTTTTCAATAGATTTTCACAGAGATTTTCAAACTACTTTTCAAACATTTTGCAAAAAACATTTTCACCTGATTTATTAATCAGTAAATACAAAAAGAATTTGAGGAACTAAACACCTTTTTATTAGGGATTTTAAAAAATTTTAATGAATGATTAGCCATTTTTATTAAGAAAATACGAAAGTACGAGTTATGGCTAAAGTATATACGTAGTATATACGACCCCCCATACTTAGCTTGAGCTATGTCCACATAGATCGGAGAGAAAAGAGAAGACATAACTCGTACTAAGTATAGGCAAGTCTAAAGAATGAATAAAGGAATGGATGAACAAACAAATGAGAAGTTGACCGTCCCCCCTATACTTAGGATCAAATAATCCTAAGTATAGCAGACTGTACACAAAGCAGGGAGGGTCAAGGGTGGGAATGAACAGATCGTACTCAGATTGTCTCCCCCTGTACTCAGGGTAAGATATCCCTAAGTATAGACAAGAAGAGGAGACAATGGAGAGGATCGAAAAATAGAGAGACTCGGGGTGCACACCCCCCTATACTTAGGATAAAGTACGTCCTAAGTATAGAAGACTGACAAAAAGGGGTGACACCTTTTTCGGTAGGTACAGAAGATAGAGAAGGAAAAGAAGAAAAGAAGAAAAGAAGAAACGAAATGACATTGGGTATGAACAACTCGGGATGCACATCCCCCCTATACTTAGGATAGAGTACATCCTAAGCGTAGCAATGATGAAAGGGATGGCATCAATTCGGTAGAAGAGGATAAAAGAAATTGAAAAGAAGAAAAGAATAAAAGAAGAAAAGAAGAAAAATTATTCAAAAATGTTTTGTTGTGCTTGGCCTTCCTCTGCCTCTTTGGAGATGTTCAGCTCATCCTCATAGATTACTTGAATCGAGTCAACGACAGCCATGAATGTATCATGTTCAAGGTATGGCTTCAGAAGCTGTCCATTGACTACAAATGGTTGTACGCCAGCTGACAGATTGGATATCAATACACTTCCGTTGTCACGCACCTGCCTTACTATGAACGGGCCAGTCCATTTACTCTTCAATTTGCCTGGAAAGATCTTCAATTTCGCATCGAACGACCACACCTTCTGACCTGGATCAAAGGACTTGCGACGGATATGCTTGTCATGCCATGTTTTGACCTTCTCCTTGTACATCAGACTGTTGTCATATGCATAATCTCTGAATTCCAGTAAACTGTTCAGATCCAGTTTTTTGTTCTTTCCTGCTTGCTTGGAGTCTAAATTACAGATGTTAATGGCCCATAAGGATTTGTGAATTAGTTCGACGGGCAAATGGCATGGCTTGCCATATACAAGGCGGTAGGGAGACATTCCCAAGGGTAACTTGTACGCTGTTCTATAAGCCCAAAGAACGGAATCAAGCAGCTGAGACCAGTTCTTGCGATCCGGACGCACAAGCTTCTGTAAGATTGTCTTGATCTCCCTGTTTGAACATTCAGCTAAGCCATTAGACTGCGGGTGGTAGGGTGAAGCAACACGATGCTTAATGTAGAATTCTTGGGTCAGCTTCTTCACCTCTCTGTTTATGAAATGACCACCCCCGTCAGATATGAACATCTTGGGAATCCCGAACCGTGCTATGGTGTGATCTCTCAAGAATCGACAGACAGTCCTACTGTCGGCGGTTCGGGCAGGAATAGCCTCCACCCATCGACTTACATAATCGACAAGAAGCAGAATATATTCATAACCCTGACTGTTGGGAAATGGGCCCATAAAGTTGATGCTCCATGCGTCAAAGATGTCTGAGATCTGAATGTATTTCAGAGGCATCGTGTCTCTCATTCCTATGGTTCCGCCCATCTTCTGGCAGTCAGTGCAGCATTTGACATACTCATCTGCATCTTTGAATAATGAAGGCCACCATAGGCCACTTTGAAGGATTTTTGCTGCCGTTCGTTTGCCTGAATGATGTCCTCCAGAATCTTGGTGGTGACATAAAGCGAGGACACTTGAAACTTCCTCCTGAGGAATGCACCTTCTCCAGATACAATCTGCTCCCTCACGAAACAAATACGGGTCTTCCCACTGATAAAAATGGATTTTAGACAAGAATCTGTCTATTTTTAATTTAGGCCAGTCTTGTGGGATTTTCTTGGCCACCAGGTAGTTCACGATGTCCGCATACCAAGGAAGTGAGGTGACAGACAGAATTGCCTCATCTGGAAAGGTCTCTATGATCGGCTGCAGGTTCAGCTCAGGAGATCCCGGTTCAGGAAGCCTTGACAGATGATCGACCACTACATTCTTTACCCCAGGTTTATCTTTGATTTCCAAGTCAAATTCCTGGAGGAGAAGGATCCACCGAATGAGACGTGGTTTGGCGTCCTTCTTCTGTTGTAAGTACCGAATGGCCGAATGATCAGTGTAAATGACTACTTTAGACCCAAGGAGGTAGGATCTGAACTTTTCCAAGGCAAAGACTACCGCTAGCAGCTCCTTTTTAGTGACAGTGTAGTTTCTCTGGGCTTCATCGAGCGTTCGGCTAGCGTAGTGAATCGCAAATGGTACATTATCTCTCCTCTGTCCCAGTACAGCTCCGATGGCATAATCTGACGCGTCGGTCATGATCTCGAAAGGCTGAGTCCAAATCGATGGCTGTAAGACAGGGGCCTGCATGATGAGTTCTTTCAACTGATTAAAGGCAAGGAGCACACGGTTGTCTACAATGAATTCATTGTCCTTGCCAAGCAACTCTGTCAATGGTCTGGCCAGTTTACTAAAATCTTTGATGAACCTTCGGTAAAAACCGACATGGCCTAAGAATGACCGCACTTGCTTGATATTTGTAGGTGGCTCAAGTTTGGAAATCACGTCCACCTTGGTTGGGTCAACCTCCATTTCACGCTTAGAAACAACGTGACCCAGCACAATTCCTTCGGTCACCATGAAGTTGCTCTTCTCCCACGAGAGCACCAGATTGACTTCGCAGCACCTCCGTAGGACTCGGTCTAAATAATCCAGGCATTGGTCAAATGAATCCCCGTAGACCGAAAAATCGTCCATAAAGACCTCGAGAAAGTTGCCCACCATATCAGCAAAAACTACAAGCATACACCTCTGAAATGTGGTTGGGGTATTGCAAAGCCCGAACGGCATCCGTCTGAAGGCATATGTGCCAAAAGGACAGGTGAACGTGGTCTTCTCTTGATCTTCAGGAGCAATAGCAACTTGATTATACCCAGAGTAGCCATCCAAGAAGCAGAAATATTCCTCCGCGGCCAATCTCTCCAAGATCTGGTCGATGAAGGGTAGAGGAAAATGATCCTTCTTGGTAGCGAGATTAAGTCTTATGTAGTCCACGCATACTCTCCAAGAAGTAGGTACTCTGGTTGCGATCTCCTCTCCTTTGTCATTCTTCACAATGGTGATCCCTGATTTCTTGGGCACAACATGCAGAGGGCTCACCCATTTACTGTCGGAGATGGGATAGATAAATCCTGCATCGCACCATTTCTGGATCTCTTTCATAAAAACCTCCCGCAGATTAGGATTTAATCTGCTCTGCAGTTCTCGAGAGGGCCTGCAATCTTCTTCCAGAAAGATGCGGTGCGAGCAGAGTGACGGATTGATCCCATGGAGATCAGAAGTTCGCCAGCCTATCGCCTTGCGGTTACGTTCAAGAACCTCCATCAGACGAGATTCTTGGTCTTCAGTCAGATGTGCATTGATGATGACCGGATACATGTTCGGTTCTCCCGCAAGGAAGGCATACTTCATGTTGGAGGGCAAGGGTTTTAACTCTGGCGGGGTCTGAGCTGCTTCAACGGTGACCTCAGCTATTAGTATAGGTGGTGATTCATTCAACTGTTCGGTGTCCACCATATTCTGATTTGCTTCTTCTCTCAAATCCTGACAGAATTCCTCAATGATGTCTTCTTCACCAAAAAATTCTTCAAGTTTCTGCTCTTGGTTTTGAAGGCACATCACTCCCACGGCAGTCTCTTGCAACACATCAGCGAGTTCCTCATCCTGATTGATAAGGGGAAATTTGACTGCAGACTCCACTTCTTCCTCGGAACAGATGAGTTCATGGATCTCATTGTCATCCAGAAATAAATTGGTATCTTGAATTTCTGCTAGAAAGTCGCAGTCGTCAGCATACTCAATCACCCTTGCACATGATGTAGATGTCTGTTCGACGTGTGTTCCCTCAAACAGGGTCTCTACTCTGATTGTTTCGTTGCCAGCTCCAAAAGTGATTTCTCCCGTCCCATAATTCACTACTGCGTTTGATGTCCACAGAAATGGTCTTCCAAGTATGATTGGGGTAAGGAGCAATGGAGAGGGGGCGTCCATGTCTAAGACCACAAAATCGGCTGGGAATGACTTTCCCTGAACCGTGACGATCACGTCCTCCAACAGGTCCCTAGGCCGCTTGACTGACTTGTCTGCGAATTGCAGAATCATCTTTGTAGGCTTAAGCGGTCCTAGCCTGAATTCGGTAAGCAGTGAAGCTGGCATCAAGTTGACAGAAGACCCGCTGTCAAGAAGTGTTCGTTCGAACACCTGATTGAACATCTGATGACGTACAAGAGGTGCAACCATATCTGGCTTTTTATCCGGGAGGTTGCTGATGGCGTTAACGGTGGCCATTGTGAGGATATGCTTTTCGGACTTGCCACCCTTACTTCTGGAGTTGTGGGGATGCGGCTTGCGCTTGGTCATGCATGCCTCTTTTAATCCTTTCTTCACGGCTGGCATGTACTCAAGAGCTTTCATTAATGGCATATTCAGCACCAAATTCTGGATGATATCTATGATGGCAGGGACAGACAAAGCATTTTTCAACTTTTTTAATTTTTTTGTGTTTTTTCATTGCCTTAGGAAAAGGAATATTTACAAAATCTTCACCAATTTCATTCAAAATAGTGTCCATATTGTTGTGTACAGGTAAATGGCAAAAAGGAATGGATTCATCTACAATTTGTGGACCAAAAAAGACAGGCTCAGCTTCTGGTGCTGGCGTTGGACTCGCTGCAGGTGCAGTGCTCCTCCTGTCAGGAACTGGCTGTGAGGCAGGTGCAGGCGTCTCCAATGCTGGTTGTTCTCCACCGAGGTTGTTGCTATTTTTTGTGTTTTGCTATTTTCTTCATTTTTTTGTGATTTTCTGGATGCTGGTGTTGCTCCCAAAATGCTGCTTGGCCCTGGTGTTGGCTGGACTGATGATTCCCCGTCAGATGCAAGATGCTTTCCCTTTGCCGTCACCGATGGCTGGAGTGTCCTACCACTCCTGAGAGTAACAGTATTAGATAAAAAAATAATTTAATTCACCTGATTTGGGTTGGACACTGCCGGCTACCTGCTCCTTGCGTCGGAAGTTGTTCGGGTTGGCTTCGACCTGGGCTGGTATGACGGTCTTGGCTGCCGTCAGGTCGTCGATCTTCTGGATCATCTCAGCCATGTTCTTCATTAACTGCTCTAAACAGGCTAGGGCCGGATTAACCGGTACAATCTCAGAGGAGTCCCCCTGCTGGGGTCTAGAATGCTGATATGACGGCTGAGATTGCGACTGATAACCTTGAGAGAATTGGTGAGGAGGAGGGTTGGAGGAGTATTGTGCATTTTGTTGATTGTATTGAGCAGCCGGCTGCTGATGATATCCCTGTCCGCGATATCCAGACTGCCGAGGACCGTACTGAGAATTCTGCCTCCAGGTGTTTCCGTGAGAAGGAGGCTAGTATTGGTAGGAGGACTGGAAAGGTCTCCCATCCTGCTGTTGCTGGTGATAGGGCATGTTGCCCATATTCTGACCCTGAGAATGTCCCTGAGGACGGGTCAGCTGTGCTTCGTTGTTCCATACGCCATTGATCTCCTGAATCAGTGGCGGGGGTGGAGAGAACTGCTCGGAGTATGCTGGCTGGGGCTCAGGTTGATATACAACCATCTGTGTCTGAGGCTACAGGGACTGCTCCGGAACCTGCATGTAGTACATATGTTGGACAGGCTGGGGCTGCAGTGGAGTCGGCTGAGGGTGTTGCTGCATTGTGGGCTCCTTCTTCTCAGCATTCGACTAGACAGAAGTAGACACAGCGTTGCACATGTTTGCATTCAATGCACGAACGAGTTGCTCCAGCTGTTGGGAAATCTGGTCGAGCTTTTCCAGACCTTGGGTCCTCTTCTTAATGACTGCCAATTTCTCGAGGTCCTGCGACCTCTTCTCAATGATATCCACCTTGGATAAGTGGCTCCCAATGATGCTCAGGTTGGAGCTCTCATCCTTGTCCTCGGTGTGAGAAGCCATGTTTAATGACTTGCTGATGGCGGTTGGTGGCTTCATGTATGCTCTGGACGAGGTCTGCACGGCTTCTCCTTCAGCCATTTCCTCGAAGACGTTCCATAACACGTCCTCGTCCTTGTTGAAATGTGAACTGCCGCAAGCGGCATCTACAAGCTTTTGGCTCTCAAGTGATAGCCCCCCAAAGAAGTGTTGCACGAGACTGGTCTTTGGAATTTCATGGTGTGGGCACTTCTCCTGCAAGTCTTTGAATCTCTCCCACGCTTCATGTCTAGTCTCGTGGGGTTGCTGGCAGAAACTGGAGATCCGGGCATGCATCTATTCAATCGCCCGAGAGGATAGAATTTATGGAGAAAGGCAGACTTCAGCTCCTCCCAGGTCGTGACGACCTTCCCAAGATGATCGACCCAATAGAGGGCCTTGTCTTGAAGGCTGAAGGGAAAGGCGGACATCATGACTACCCCCAAAGGAATACCAGGGTAGTGAGCAGTGGCACAGATGCGGCTAAACTTCTTGAGAAAGATATATGGTTCCTCAGTGGTGTTCCCGTGGAATGTGGGAAGTAGCGACAGAAATTGCGGCTTCAACTCGAAGTGGGCATGCATACGTGGAACCTGAATCCACTCAGTGATGCGTCCCGCTCCTGGGTTGTATGTTTCCTTGAGTGTAGGCTTTGGCTGCAGTGGATCTTCTTCTGCTGCTTCAAATTCGGGTCCTCCCACTGAGAACTCATCTCTGACTTCATGAAAATTAGGATCATAGTTCGGATCATCCTCTCGTCGGTTGTCTCTTGCGTTGGCCCTCCTCCTCAGATCGTTCAGCATATCTTGGAAGGCGGTCTAGGCCAAGGCTTGGTTAGTCAACTGCTGCTGAATGGCTTGAATGGAGGCCAGCAACTGACTGTTAACCTCGTTCTGCGTGGTGTACTGCCCTTCCCCCTGATTGACTTCAGGTTCAGGTGGGGGTTGTGGTCCTTTTCCTCTTCCTCCTGCCATCTCGGATTCTACTTGGTTTGTTGGCTTGGGATCGGGCTCAAAGTCTGCACATGGTAGAATGCCCCGATCAGTCTGAATTGCAGCACCAGATAGAGAGATATGGTATGTGTCAAGGTCAATACAGAATTTTGTTAAGAACGGTGATGTGTAAGGAGTGAAATCGATTGCCATCCAAAACGGACAAAATTCGGGACGAGAGTGATCCTGATTTATTGAAGAAGACAGGGAGTCTGGAGATCGGTCCATGGAGTTTGAACCGGGTTCTCGGGAATCGCCATGAATTATTGGAGAGGGAGAGCAAATGGATCTGATGTGGGTGCCGACGGAGTCTCGACTAAACTGCCCATTCGTCGCCATCTCGGAGATCAAGAGGAAGATCGATGTGGATGAAAGATACGGGGGTCAACAAGAAACAAATGGAGTGTAAAACAGTAGAAGGCTCTCAATGAGCAAGGGTCAACTGGAGGGAAACAAAATTTGCGCAAAGGTGCGATATTTTTGATCTTGACCTAAATGCAACTAGCAATCAAACACAAAACAAGGGGATTCACCAACTCAACGCGTGAAGCCGTGAAGGTTCGGCTTTTATCTTTGTAATTTTTATCTTGAATTCAAGAAGTTATCTTTCAACGAGTCCTTAGAGCGCTACGCCTATAGGAGCGAGAGTACTGCTGGAAAAGTATTCTCGTACTTATCCTCCTCCTGTGCAACATGTAGCTTGCGCTTTTTGAGGTCCTTGTAACCCTTCCTGGATCCCTACTCAGCCAAAGAAAAGAGGGAGGAAGCCGATAGGCGAAACCGATACTTCGGACCTCGCTCGCAATGGAATCACCCGTGAGTGTGCAAGATCCTACTCGGATGCAGACGGTGAGACAGACACACCCGTGAAGGCGTGGCCTATGCTCGGTACTTCGGACAAGGTCGATGCTCACACAATAGTGAATCACCAATGGCGACCAAGACCTACTCGCCTACGTACGATAGTAGCGTCAATACTTCGGAAATCCAGGCGATACATAAGGCAGCCACAAGCTGGGTTTTGGGCTCTAATCCTTACGAAGCACTCTACTCACTTGGAAGGAGACCTTCCCATGCAACTTGAATACAAGTGAGGGTGTTGCTCTCCCCAATCAATGAGTCCAATTACCAATTTTATTTTTGGTCAAGGTTTTCTTAGCAGTCCTTTTTTTAATTTTTTTTGTGTTATCGCTTCTTTTAAGTAGATTCAAACAAGCGCCTAACGATTTTGTATTTTCTTTTATCCTACTTTGTCCAAAAACAGAGGGAGAATAGAGTCGAAAAAGCTAATGCAAGTCGACACCAAGGTGGAAATCTCACCTTTGTGCCTAAATGATGGATGCAAAGTAAGAAGACTTACAACGAATCCCAGCTCTCTCCATGCGGGATGCAAAGCAAAATTTGTAAACCTAACTACATGCCGGTATGCAATGCGGAAATCGTCCTAAGATAGGTAACTACTGGCGTGAAGAACCACAAGCTAACTACTAATCTCCAATCCTAAGGTCCGGTCTAGGCTCACCCCTCCTTCTCTCGACACATCGAGTTTAGGATAAGCGCTTGGCAGGATGAGCTCACGCGCGCGGATCAAAGAAGAGTGAATCAACTGTTTAATTAAACTAAGTCCAAGCACGAGCTATAGGTACATGCAATTGTTGTTAAGGTGTTTGGACCTAATCTAATCGATCAAGCAATGCCTAGGTCTAAGAGCTCAATCCATAAAAGAAATGGAAACGAAATCAAAACCGGAAAATGACAGTCGAGAAACGCGAAGAAAACCGCAGTGAGCCCTCGGGTGAACAAACACCCGGAAATTAGGCCTGAAGTGTCTGAGTGTCCAAGTCCTGTATTATTACAATTTAAATGACTCTCTCTCACAAAAATACAAAACTAACTATCTCTCTCTCTCAAGCTCTCTTGCTCTCTCCTGCCGGCTTGGGTAGAATAGCCGGCTCCTCCTCCCAAGGATGCGCAGGATCCCCTAAGCGGTCCTCCTCGGTCAGCGGTCCCTCGCAAGAAAACAAGAGAGGTGTCAGACAGTTCAAAACAAATTATGCACGAAAAACAAGTAATAAAAAATGGCTAAGCAGATAATAGACTCAAAAGTACTCTACAAGCCGATGCTCCCCGACAACGACGCCATTTGAAAAACGACAAAGCGAGAGCCGCTAAATGGTGGTCTGACAAATCAGACTCACTGTCGCTGATTCGACTACTCAAGCCTTCCCGTTCGTCAACAATTAACCCACACAATCAATCAGGCAATCAATAGCAAGGATTAAAATTTAGTATACCCTACTAAAGATGTACAATGGCAAGCAAGTAGGGGTCGAACACAGGAAACAAAGGTGCAGAGTATAGACAAAAGTCCAAACCTAAGTCTAATAAACTACTTAGCCAATCTAATTCTTTTTGTGGGTTTTTAAAAAAATTAGTTTTGAATTTTTTATTTTGATTTTTAATTTTCTAATTTTTGTAATTTTATATTTTATATATTTTTTTCTTTTTTCAATATTGGAATATAAAGACAATGTAATAAAAGGGGTGATAAAAGATTTATAAAAATATGCAAAAATAGTCAAAAATTCAGAAATCAGATCTTTTTGGTCTTTTTATAATTTTTTTACTGTTTTTGTGATTTTTGGGTATTTTTCAGAATGTTTTTGGTATTTTTAAATAACAAAATAAAGGAAAACAGGAAATTAGCTACTGGTTGGGGGTAAAATGGGAATTAAAAATATCCATCAGCTGCCAAAATTTTCCAAACTAATTTTAAAATAAAGTAGATAAAATGGGGAACCTACAGGAGTTGAGTTTGCATTTTTCTGATTTTTCTACAACTTTTTAGAATTTTTTGAAGTTTTTATGTATTTTCGAATTTTTAAGGTTTTTCTTTTGAGATTTTTAGTGATTTTTGAACTGACACTAAAATATGATAAAATAGACAGTAGGGAATTTTATGGAATTTTTCGACGTATTTTAATATTTTTGGTATTTTCCAAGCGAGACAGTAGATAAAAAGTATGTTTTTGATTTTTAATAAATATTAAAATGCAATAAAATCAAAAACTAAAAATATGACGTTAAAGAACAAGCACACAGGAGCTTAAGTTTAATTTTTGAGAATTTTTGGAATTAAAATGATGCATGAAATAAATAGATCAAACACACAAAAAATCCTAAGCCTGGCAGGGATATATATGCAATTATAAAAGCATACAAGGGCTTGGGCGCAAATTTCACCTAAATACGCGTGCGAAGTACGTGTTCTGTCATTCATAGGGGCATATTTGCAAATATTAAAAAACCGGCAGGGCAAACATGCAATTATCCCAAAAACATATTTAAATAACTACGCACAGGGGTATAGCTGCAAATACATGAAAGTTTGGGATCAAAAATGCAAAATTCCCAAAAGGCACGCGCCCCAGTCACGTGAGGTGACGTGACCGAGGACTCAAGTGCAAATAAAATAAGTTCGGGGGCCTAAGTGCAATTATTACAAAAACTTTTAAACTGGAAATGAAAGTTTTAGGGCTAAAACATAAATACAAAAACACGTGGGTTTAAGATGCAAAATACCCACGGGGCTGATCGTGCGGCCGAAGGAGCTTCACTTGTCCACGTGGCGTGCGCTGGTGGCTCGATGACGGTTCGCGTGGACGTCCAGGATTAGATCTGGCGGTGCGATCGGACGGTGATGGGAGGCCAAGATCCAACGGCGGTTGTGGCGTCTGGAGCGGGCTCCTGATCCAACAGCGGGGAGAGGTTCACAAAGAACACTCTCCCGGCGAGCTTTGTCGGGCGATTACGGCCGACACACGGCCTCTCCAGGATCAAGGGCAAAACGATCCTGGGGCCTCTCTGCGTCTGAAGATGGTCTCCGGCGAGGCTGAGATGGCGTGGGGTGCTCGGACGGTGGAGGTGGCCTGGGCAGCTGCTCCTGGGGTCTTCGAGGGTCGATGGAGCCTTCTCCTTGGCTCAGACCTGCATAGTTAGTCCCACAAAATCCAGGTGAAGCTGCGGGTGTCTTCTGATGGCGCGAAGGAGGCGGAAGGTGGCTCGGGTGATGAGCTCCGGCGAGCGGCAGAGAGGAGAGCTCGGTGGCTCGATCTGAGCGAGATCGAGGTGAATGGAGAGGTGGAGCGTGATGACGGAGCGAAGGGGAAGAGGATGGCGGTGACAGGTGGTCGGGATGGTGCGCAAGACGATCGAGGGCGGCGGGCGGAGCTCAGCTCCGCCGTTGGTTTGATTGAGGAAATCATGGCGATTCACGCAAGGAGAATCAAAACTGTTATAGACCTGACCTAACCTAAGCTAAAGCTACAAGAAAATGGAAAGAGAAGGGGGAGAGGCTCACCAGAGGCGTCGGGAAGAACTTCGCGGTGGAGCTCCGACGAGGGGCTGGATCTCTTCGATTCAACACCAGACGACGCGAACCCAGGCTCGATTCGATTCCTGCTGTCACCAGGAACACGAAGGGCTAGGGGTTTACGGGTATCTTTGGCGGAAGAAGGATCAAGCCTCGAATCGAAGTCGTGGGGTGGCTTTTGAATGGTGGTCGGGCGGCGTGAAAGACGAGGGTCAAACACCTCGATCAGTGGTCCTCAGCCCAAGGAATCACTTGGGCGTGATTCACCATTGATCGAGGAAGAGATGTCATGAAGATGCCATCACCAAAGGGTGATCGAGGCATCCTCGAAAAATGGATGAAGCTGGGGTCAACACCACTTCTGACAAGGTCCAGGTGTTGGGCAGAAAGTTGACCGAGGACAACTCTCCAGCCCTCCTGGTTGGTCCACGTGGACCAACCAGGAAAAAACCTGAGAAAAACATTTCTAAAATCAAAATAAAATAGTAAATTTTTTTATCTAATTATGGTTACAAAATAAAAAATGCTTATACTTTTATAAATTATTTTATGGTAATTTTTATTTATTTTTATTAGGTATATTTTACAAGTAGTCTTTTTAGCCCTATATAGGTACATATACCTATGTATTTTATTACTTCATTTTTATTTTGTGTATTTTAATTTTATCATTTTTATTTATTATTTTATAAAATTATAAAAGGCTTTTATACACATAAATATATTTTTGTTTTATTTTTCTGATATGTTTTGCATGTTAAATAAAATATAAGTAGGTATTGTATAGGTATGTATATAGGTATAATACCTATGTATTTTATACACATTTATTTTTATTTTGAGTTTTATTTGGGTTGTTATTCCTGTTTTAATGTACATAATTATTATAAGTAATATTTACATAATTATAAAAATACAAAAATAGTGAATAAATAATAAAATGAATATTTTAATCTGTACAAGTATACAATGTGGGTCCAAAACTCAACGTTCAAACCGTAGCTCCGCCAAATGCGAAACAACCACCATTAAATAGATTATTTTATTCTATATACAATTAAAGGTGAGTTTGATGCATTTGGAGTTTTCAGTTGTGAGATACGGGTCTGGGAAGTTGGGATTCTTGATTTTTATTCAGACCATAACTTTTTATCTGTACATTATTTTTTAGTGAAATTAATTTTGTATTTTTCTTTATAAAATTATCTACAAATTTCATGTACAAAGTTTCTTTATTTGATGTATAAAAAGTGGAACCAAAAATAGGTCCCAAAATAAATAAAGAATGAATCAAAAAGTATAGGTATCTGACCCTTATCTCCCCCTACTTTATTCCTGGTCGACCTATTCATCAAGATGCCTAGGTCTCGAGGTTTCGGGTCATAAAATATTTACAATATTTTATTCTTTTTCTTTTCTTTTCTTTATTCTATAATTTTGGCATTAAAAACAGTATTTTATACACTTTTTACACACTTATGCATGAATGCTAAATTGCTCTATTTAATGCTATTTTCAGGCATTTGCTAGGGTTTTTTTGGCCAAAATGATAAGATAAAGATGATGAAATGTGGATTCATCAACGGTATAGATTAAGGCGCCCACAGCGAGATCGGATGGCACACAGAGTGCCACGTGGTGGACTGTGGGCGAGGTGCTATCGGACGGTGTATATGTGAGCTGGGTATGATTAGACGGTGGGGAACCAAGGGCGTGCGTGGAAATCATTGGACCGTTGGATTAAGAAGAGATCCAACGGTCAGGGGTGCAGGCGGACAGGTCAACGGGGGTGGGCCACGTGGCTCAATTAGAGGGTGCCACGTGGCCAGCTCTGAGTGGCTGAGAAAGAAAATGAATTTAGGGAGAGAAGGAGGCCGAATTTGGAAAAACTCAAAACATGAAAGTTGTAGATCTCGATGAGATCTACAAGATTCGTGTTGACCAAAAATGGAGATGAGGTCAAATATGATACAAAAAATACAAGAGTACAAATATACATAAATGTAGTATACAAGGGGACCCAAAACCCCAAGTTTTGCATACGAGCTCCGAATTGAATGAAATTAGTCTCATTTTAAAGGTCTCTGGGTGTGTATTAATCTGGAGGTGAGTAGACCTAATTCGGAGTTTGTAAGAGAGATATATTGGCATTCTAAGGTCCATGGGTTTGGGGCTTTATTGGGTATTTTACAAGATAGGGATTTTGGCCTTCTTCCTTATATTATTAACTAATGGTGTACACATTATAAGGAAGGTGTTATTTGATCTTAGAGGGAATACAGTTAAATAAATAGGTGGTTATTTTACAAGTGGATTTTACAAATGAATTAGCTTCTTATTTAAATGCAAATATGAATGTTAAAATGCATATCTTGTGGATTGATGCATGAATGCTATCTCTGCAAGATAAAGGGAAATATGATGCTAAATACCTGGGAACAAAGCTCTATTTTCAACTCTAAGAGTGATGAATCACATATTCATCAACCCCCTATACTTAAACCTTGTTCGTCCCTGAGCAACTAAAATGAAATGCAAGAGTGAAATGATTTTGGGTTCCATACCAAGGTCATGAACAAAAGTCGAAAATGGAGCTTGACTCGACCTTTGGATTACTTGTATGGCGGAACCTCATTGGAACCTGAACTTAAGACCTAACAGACTTCAAGTTCCACAAGTCTTCTATTCAAGACTCCTCACTAGTCAGGTCAGAACAAATCCTCAAACGCAAATTTCT
This sequence comes from Ottelia alismoides, assembly GCA_037367405.1. Classification (NCBI taxonomy): domain Eukaryota; kingdom Viridiplantae; phylum Streptophyta; class Magnoliopsida; order Alismatales; family Hydrocharitaceae; genus Ottelia; species Ottelia alismoides. The sequence continues at coordinate 28,461 of JAZKJV010000493.1, read as the reverse complement.
GATGATTATGATTCTTATTTGTACTGTGTAAGTGAAATGTAACTCTCCACATCAGAAATGGCTAAGAAGCAGCCTCCTCTAACAAGGTAACTCAAATAACCCGGTCTAGTAACTCTTTCCTCAAGGAGCGAGGTATTCCCTTCTAAGTTCAAGTGCAACCAGCTCACGAGGAGGGGGTAGAGAGGAGAATGGACAGTAGCCAGTGTAGCTACCTATCCCGGGATGCCTGACCAGTGTAGACAAGTCATCTGGTTGTATTTCTTTGCTAATATACGGACTCCGACAGGTATTTTTATTTTTACTTGGACCTGTCTGATTTTTTGGAGTTTTTGCATTTTTTTCGAACTATGTACAGGGTGCAGCATGTACATCAGGAGTTTTTCCTCTTGAGCCAGTAGACTATCCCTCTTTTGAAGCATTATTGCAACCTACAGCATCTCATCCTTAGATGTCAACACCACCAGACTAGGTTGAGATGCACTACCCTCCCTAGAGGAGGACGGATGTTTCCACTCATGTGCTACTCCAAGCTAAAGGATTCTATCTCCTCACCACCTCATCAATGAAGAGCTACATGCATTATGCTTGTCCAAGTTAGGTCATTATCTAAAAGAATCATGCGTGTGCACGAGATATTCTACTTAGACTAATCAAGATGACATGTGAACATAGACTTGCGGACTCAAAGAATTAAGTCACTTGACCTGAGAAATCTTAACTCCAGTTCCTATAAGGTTCCTCTGAAATTAGGTGGATTAAGGTTAAATCAAGTCCATCCTCAATATCTAGTCATAACTTGGTTCGGAACCCACTAGCTTTTCACCTTGCATATGCAAGATATGCATATGAGATGCAGATGACATGCTATGAAATGCAAGACTCTTTTTCTTTCTTTTCTGATGTAGAGATGATATGCAAGAGTAAATAAGAAGCCTTGAATTTTTTTTCATTTTTTTATCATATTTTTTCGATTATTTGATATACCTCCTATGTTACAAAAATTTACAAGAGTTTTATAAGTATTATACATATTACACAAGTGTATTTTGCAAAAAAAATCTCCAAATTTTACCCAGTCCGTAATTATTGTGAAATATATACAAAGATACGCGAAAGTACGAGCTATGAGCAAAGTATATATGTAATATATAGACGCCCCCCTATACTTAGCGTGTGCTATGTCCTCAGAGTACGAAAAGCGAGGAAAAATACATAGCTCATGCTAAGCGTAAGAAAGCCAAAAGGACGAAAATGTATAGAAGTTGTCCTGCCCCCCTATACTTAAGCTCTGGCAGCCTAAGTGTAGAAGAAGAACAAGAATGGGGCGGATGAGGTCAAGAGGAGAAATTGATGAATATACAATGCGGGCATCGGTCCCCCTTATGCTTAGGCTCAGGTCAGCCTAAGTATAGGACGGAAGTGAGTATGAGGACCAGTGTGATCTGGAGGATATACAGAGAACAGACTCAGGTGGCTCATCCCCCCCCCCCTATACTTAGGATCTGGTCATCCTAAGTATAGTCCAAGATAGAGATCAATGAAGCTGGGATGAGTTACTAGAGTCGCGGGGGAGAAAGGACAGAATGTACAGGAATGATGGGTGTTGGTCTGAATCTTTCAAGATGTTGCTGATGACTAGAGCTCAATGCTACAAGGTCTCATGCACAGCTCGATGTGTATCCGTTGAATCTGTCTTGTGCATGAATACAATCTCCTCAACATGGACTAACTGCTCATTGGATTTGACGAAGTGCTTCAATAGTTTTCCATTCACTAGGAATGTTGGTGCATCATCTGCGAGATCTGAGATCTTAACACATCCACTATCCTGCACCGTACGGACAACAAATGGGCCCGTCCACTTGGACTTCAACTTTCCTTGGAAGATCTTTAGCCTAGCATTAAACAACCATACCTTCTGTCCAGGAACAAAGGTCTTTCGTCTGATATATCTATCGTGCCAACGCTTAACCTTGTCCTTGTACACCAAACTGTTGTCGTATGCGCGATTTCTGACTTCCACAAGCTCATTCAGATCCATTTCTCTCTGCTTCTGCCCAAGGTGTGTGTTCCAATGGACCTTCTTGATTGCTCATTCTGATTTATGCACTAACTCTGCAGGCAAATGGCACGGCTTTCCAAATACCATTCGGAATGGAGAGGTTCCTAACGGTGTCTTGTAAGCTGTCCTATACGCCCATAGGACTTGATCCAAGATCTGAGATCAGTCCTTCTTGTCTGGGCGGACAAGTTTTTGCGATATAGTTTTCACCTCCCTGTTCGACACCTCATCCATACCATTAGTCTGTAGGTGGTAAGGACTAGCGACACTGTGATATCATCATTTTGGGGATCCTGAACCTAGAGATAATATGCTCTCTGATGAATTTGCAGACAGTCCTGCTGTCTGCGGCTCGGGTTGGGATAGCCTCCACCCACCTGGATAGGTAATCTACCGTAAGAAGGATGTACTCTAATCCGTGGCTAACAGGGAATGTGCCCATGAAATCGATGCCCCATGCGTCAAAGACATCACAAATGATGACAGGCTGCATCCGCATCTCATCCTTGGAATTAACGGTTCCTCCCATTCTCTGGCATATTGGGCACGACTTCTCAAAGGTGATGGCATCGCGAAACAGAGTCGGCCAGTAAAAGCCACACTGAAGCATCTTCCATGCGGTCCTCTTCCGGAGTGGTGTCCTCCTGCCTCTAAGTTGTGGCATAAAGAAAGGACACTATGGTATTCCTCCTGAGGAATATACCGTCTCCAGACACAATCTGATCCTTCAAAGAAGAGGAACGGATCCTCCCAATGGTAGTGTCTAGCATCCGACTTCAGTCGGTCGATGTGGCTCTTGGGCCAACCTTCGGGAACCTTCTTGGAGACAAGATAGTTCACGATGTTGGCATACCATGGGAGTGAGTTGACAACAAAAATCGACTCGTCAGGGAAGGAGTCTTGAATTGGTGAATCCTCGGAAGTATTGATATTTTCGAGACGAGAGAGATGATCGGCTACTACGTTCTTCTTTCCAGGTTTATCACGAATATCCAAATCAAACTCCTGGATAAGAAAAATCCACCGAAGAAGACGCGACTTCACGTCCTTCTTTTCCATCAAGTATCGTAGTGTCGTATGGTCAGTGAACACAATTACCTGGGATCTGATTAAGTGAGATCTGAACTTGTCCAAGTAAACACTACAGCAAGCATCTCCTTTTCTGTAACTGTATAGTTACGCTGAGCGTTATCAAGCACTTTGCTTGCATAGTGGATTGCAAACGGGACACCATCCCTCCTCTGTCCTAACACAGCCCCAACAGCAAAATCTGATGTGTCTGTCATGATCTCAAAAGGTAGAGACCAATCTGGGGCTTGTAGGATAGGTGTGTCCATGACCATTCCTTGCAATAGCTTAAAGGCTTCAAGACATTTGTGATCAACAATAAACTCCAAGTCTTTGCCTAAAAGCTCAGTCAGCGGTCGAGCAATCTTAGAAAAATCCTTGATGAATCTCCGATAGAATCCGACATGCCCGAGGAACGACTGCAACTGCTTAACGTTGGTTGGTGGCTGGAGTCATCTGGTCACATCCACCTTGGCAGGGTCAACCTCCATTCCTCTCTTGGACATGACGTGTCCCAACACAATGCCCTTCGTCACCATGAAGTAACTTTTCTCCCAGGAGAGCACCAGATTAACCTCACAATAGCGTTTGAGGACTCGATCCAGATTCTTAAGACAGGAATCGAATGAATCGCCATAGATCGAGAAGTCGTCCATGAAGACTTCCAGGAATTCGCCGACCATTTCAGCGAATAGAGCAATCATGCACCTTTGAAAAGTACCTGGAGCATTGCATAACCCAAAAGGCATGCGCCTGAAAGCATAGGTACCAAAGGGGCATGTGAATGTGGCCTTTTCCTGGTCCTCCGGAGCTATGGCTACTTGATTGTAACCCGAGAACCCATCCAAGAAACAGAAGAACTCTTTCCCCGCTAGTCTCTCTAGGATCTGATTAATGAACGGTAGGGGAAATGATCCTTCTTCGTCGTAGCATTCAGGCACCTGTAATCCACACAGACGCGCCACGACGTGGGCACTCGCGTCACGATCTCCTCTCCGTCCTCGTTGGTGGTCGTCTGAATTCCTGACTTCTTCGGGATAACATGGATAGGAGCCACCCATTTAGAGTCGGAGATGGGATAAATGAAACCCGCGTTGCACCATTTCTCTATCTCTTTCTTCACTACCTCTCGTAAATTTGGATTCAAACGATGTTGGAATTCACGAGAGGTTTTGGCTTCATTCTCCAAGTAGATTTGGTGTGAACACAGAGCGGAATTTATCCCGTGGAGATCAGAAATGCTCCAGCCTATTGCCTTGCGGTTTTTCTCCAGGATCTCTAGCAAGCGAGATTCCTGCTCCTCGGTTAATCGCTAACTGATGATGATCGGATATTTCTTATCCTGACCCGCAAGGAAGGCATATTTTAGTGTTGTGGGTAAAGGCTTGAGCTCAGGTAATGTGTGATCGTCTAGGAAGTCTGGCTCAATCGAATCTGGTTCAGTGTTGGAAATGGCTGGATCTGTTTCTGTAATTGCTTCCACCAAGTTATTCGACTCTGGAGTCAGATCGTCAAAGGTTTCCATGCAATCGGCAAAAGCCACGTCCAACTCATCATCCTCAACTTCCGATTGTCCTAAATAGGGAAGGACTGACAGGCCCAACTGGGCCTCTAAGTCATCGAAGATGCAGGGGGATGCAGGTTCTGAGATGTACTCGCTTCTGAGGACCTCGCAAACTGTCTCATGCACAAGATCATCTCCGGAGGGGAGGGACTCATTGATGCTGGCTGGGTTCTGTCTCCATGGCCCAACTGTGTCTACATGGTCGCGGTCTGCTTCGGTTGAAGAGTATTTGGTGCTGGATTCGGAATCCGGTCTCTGCCATCTGGTTTGCTTCATCTCAAGTTCCTCATCTCCACCTGGAGTTTGGAACTGGATCTTCCCGATCTTATAATCAAACAAGACCCCCGCTGTTCTGAGGAAGGGCCTGCCTAAGATGATCTGGGAATCTCTCCAATTACGAGGAGTTTCCATATCTAGGACAGTAAAGTCCACCATGTATTCTTGACCCTCGACTTTGATGACAACATTCCTCAATTCTCCTTGGGACCTCTTGGTTGATTTATCAGCGAATTGTAGGAGGGCTCTAGATTTCCTAAGAGGTCCGAGATTAAATAGCTCATAGAGGGATGTAGGCATTAAGTTAATTGAGGAGCTGTTGTCTAGGAGAGTGCGTGCAAACGCAATGTCATCAACATGACTCACTACATAATGTGCACTCATGTCTCTTCGTTTCCTTGGAAACGAGTTCTTTATTGCACAAGTTGTGCCTACTGACAGAACGTGTTTCTCAACACGGCTTTTGGTCTTCCTGCTAACCCTAGTAGGTGTGCATCTCACCTTAAGGTATTTCTGAAACGCAGGAGTCATTTCCACGTACTTGTCAAAGGGGATTGTGACCTTGATATGTTTGTTACAAAACTCTGCCATCTCAGGATCATCTTTTTGGATTTTTTTAGTTTTCTTCTTCTTCTTTCCACCCTTAAGAGCTCGGGGGAAAGGGATTATTGACTCCAACTCAGCTTCTGAAACTGAAATGTTTTCATTCAAAGCAGGAACTGAGTTCTGTACAAGACTCGGACTCTGAAACAAACTCAGACTCTGACTCTGACTAAAAGGAAAATGTTGCTGCGAAACCGTTGATGCGTCTTCCGCGACTTCTGGACGGTCGTCCTCAGATGGAGGTGTGGGCTCTTCATCGGTTTCGGTTGACTCTCTGTTGCTGCGGGTTTGTTGCTTCTTCGAGGACCCAGAAGTCCTCTTCTTCTGCCAGTGGTGGTGATGGTGGTGTTGCTCCTCTTCTATCTCCAAGTTCTCCTCAGGTAGAGACTTGACGGCTTCTTCCTCCGGTGCCCATGCCCGATCAGGTACGATCACGGTCCTTCCGTTCCTGAGGGAAATATGGTTTACATTATCATATGAAAGGATCTCATGTTCAGGTAAAGATTTATCTGAATAGTATACCTGATCATGAGGTCGGTTCTTGCCTTGAGTTAAGCTGTTCGGATTGGCCTGAACCTGGGCGGGAATTGGGGTCTTTGGCACTATTTGTTGATCCCGGGTACTAGAGATACGATTCAGATCGATTCTCATATCCAGATAGTCATTCTGAATCTATTGGACCCTATCAGAGAGGGTCTGGATCGCCAAGGTGAGGGACTCCAATTCGGTGAGCTGGGCTGGCTGATGCTGACTTGCGGATGAGGTTCTGTACTAGCCCTGTTGGCCATGCTGATATTGTTGTTGGTAATGGGACGGTGATGGGCCCTGCTGGCACGAGTGGAACGTGCGCTGCTGCTGGTACTACTGAGGCTGGTACCCTCGTTCGGGCCTGGACTGAACAAAGCGCGGTGTGGGGACGGAGCTGGTTTCCTGGTAAGCTGGGGAAGGTCGGTGAGGCTGACCATTCCCCATCCCCGACTGTCTGCCGACGGGGTCATGGTTGTACCACAACCCATTGATCTCGAACACCTGCAGAGGCTCCTCGTATCTGGTTTTCACTTGTGGGGGTGCATGCTGGTCCTGCTGGGTGTAAGTCGGATCCTCTACCCAGCCACTCTAAGGCTCGGTGCATGTTCATGTACAAGATGAACTCGGTGTACATGCATAGGTGGTGTAGAAGGGGCAGGTAGCTTAATCTTAGCTACCCTTTCAGTAAGTTCCTCCACTTGCTTCGGCAAACACGAGAGAGACTCAAGGTCAGTGACCCTCTTGTGGATCTGCTCGACCGTGGTTAATTTATCGCCTATCATCCCCATGATGGGAATGAGGCCCTCTGTCAGATCTGCTATAGTCCTCCTAGTTGTCTCGTTGGATAGAATTGATGGAGACAACTAATAGGCCCTGGTAGCCTGCGACCTGCCTGTTTTCGCCATCTGCTCTAGTATCTTCCATACAGCATTCTCATTCTTTTTCAGATAGCTTCCTCCACATGCGGCACTGACTAACCCCTGCATCTTCGGGGTCATGCCACATAACAAGGTCTGGAATAAGATCGCCTTAGAAATGCCATGGCAGGGACATTTCTGAATTAGGTCATTAAACCTATCCCAGGCTTCATGGAATGGTTCACCGGGTCCTTGGGAGAAACTAGCGATCTTTGTTCTCATTTGATTAGTCCTACTGAGGGGGTAGAACTTCTTCAGGAATAGGTCCTTGAACTGCATCCAGGTTGTACATATCACCCCTAGAATCTTCAGCCAATGTGTTGCCTTATCTCCTAAGGCAAATGGGGTGGCCTTCAGTCGAATGTAATCCTGCCCAACCCTAGGATGACTAAGGTTGTTGCAAACCTGCTCGAAGTCTCTGAGGAAGGCATATGGTTCTTCAGTGGCATTTCCATTGAACTTCGGTAGCAGGCTAAGGAAGTTGGGCTTGAGCTCGAATGCTTCGGGGGGAACCGCTGGTGCCAACCAACTGTGCATCTCGTTCTCTGTTGGGTTGTAAGCATCAACCATTGGTCGGTCGAGTCCTCCTGCCGCAATGATCTGTCCCATTCTAGCTGTAACATCCGCATTCTGTTGTTCGGCTGTGGCGAGGCGATTAAGGATCTGTCGCAACGGGTCCTCATCTGGTGGCTGCTTAGGTGGCATCTTGTCCTCTAGTCTTGGGTATGAAACATGGTTTGTGTTAGAGGATAAATCAAGGAAGGGATTCTTACCGAGGCGATGGTCTTCCTCGGTAAGCTCAGAGGAGAGGAAAGGGTTGGTTTGAGAGTAACCACCCTGAGTGTGAGGGAACCAGAACTCAAGAGGGTCATGAGTCCTGGGTGGTCCAAGTTGCGCTTGGGCCGGTGAAGAGGAGTTTCGTGGGGGGCTCAAAGAGAGATTGGCGAATAAGGAGTCGATATTCCCCCAGTTACTCATCTTGGTTTGGCGAGAAGAATCGGGAGTTCTAAGTGAAGATAGGATTTGACTCCTACCTGAGCAAACAATTCAATCCAAGACCCTGGGTTCACACTCAACACAGTGAAGGACCCGAAATCGAGTCCAATTAATCTTGTTAATTTTAAGTGTGATTTTTCAAGCAAGATAGCAAGGAGTTACGCGGCCTATAGAGAAGTCGGCTTAGAGCCAGATGCGTCTTCCCTGTTTAACCTGTCGCCTAAGATACCGTCGGTCCTTCCTTTCTTTGTTCCTATCCCAAGTTGATGGATTCAAAGACCTGCCCCTATCTACCTGTAAGCAGGCGGAGGCTGACAAGGCCGGAACTTCAACCCGGGGGGTTACTGGCAACTTGTCGCGAAGTACCGCAATTTCGCCCCTATCTACCTGAGACATGCGGAGGCTACTTGGTACTAGTCAGTGAACCTTAATAAATTCAACTTGTGATATTTGCTAGGATTAGTCGGAATGTGATATGAAAGGCGGGGATTTGGGCTCTGCCTTAAGGTGTTCACACACACTCAAGTACCCTCACTCAGCCTGAAAATAAGGTCGGAGATTAGTCTCCCGTAAACATATTTTCCAATTTTATTATGTTTTTGTGTCAATAATGTTAGCAGTCCCGGTTTTAAGTTAAGTTGTCACTTGTTAGTCCAACCACACAGCACGCCTATCGTCCAGTCCCAATTTCCGTTTTAACTTAAGTTTGAAAAACAGAGGTGGAAATCGAGAAAATCCAATGCATGAAAAACAATGATGTGTATGCTGAGTGAAGAATACTTACAGTGATCCCTTCGCTATTATGCAGGATGCAAAACAGAATTGAAATCTTTTTTACACTATATGCAAATGCAAACAACAAAATCCGCTCCTAGACAAGCAGTTCTATTAGCGAGTGAAGCTCGGGTTATTTTGACTAGATCTGCGGTCTAGGTGCGTCTTTTAAGTGTATTGTGTGGTCCTAAAGATTGATGAGCACAAGCAAATCCTAGAGTGGCTTGAGGAGCTGCTAGTGCAAGCCTAATCTACAATTCAATCCACACAGCACACGAGGACACAGTTCCACTGTCTTTACACACGCGAGAAACCAAACGGGAACCGCTGGAAATAATATGAAAAAAAATAAAGAAATAAATAAATAATACAAGTTCTCTCAAATCACTCAAGAAATTAAAATGCAGGATCCTCAAAGCGTCTTCAACTCCTCGCGTTCCTTGCACAAAAACATGTTGAGGTCAGATAGAGAACGACAAAAATACAAAAATTAAAAGACAGAATAATATTCACAAGAAAGCCGGGGGTCAGACTACCCGGGGATAGAAAGTCAAACACTCAGAAATTATTGCAAATTAACCTAAGACGTGCCTCCCCGGCAACGGCGCCATTTTGAAACGCGTCTCACTACCCTTGTTAATTCAATCAAATTAATGGTCAAATTAATCGTTGTCATTCGTTGCAGTCGGATAATAAGAGCAGATCAAAAACCATTTTTAATTAATGTCGAGTTAATCACGAGTGGCAAATTTATTTTATTTGGGCAAGCTCAAGGTCGAACTCAGGGAGGCAGTTGTCTCCTTAGGTAGATTTTAGCAAATTCCAAGGTTTGATTTTCAGAGGATATTTTTTATCTTTTTTCAATATTTTATGCAAGACACATGCACAATCTAGTCAGTTTGCAGGTTAATTCAGATAAGTGATTAAATCAAGTCCAAAAATTACAAAACTTGGCCAGGTAATGAAATGGGATGAAATTAAGTTACACTAATTTTTTTAGAATTTTCTGACACTAAATAAATTTATTATTAATTAAAAATGAATGCAAAGTGATTTTGACTAAATTAATTTTAATAAATATCAAATCACAATATTTTTAGAAGTAAAAATTATCCTAGAAAGATATGAAGATGCGAAATCCAGGAAAATTATTAAACTTAAATTTCTATGTGAAATGATGCTAACTAAAATTAATTAAGGAAATTACTAAATGATTTATTCAGACCTTGAGATGTATGCAATTGAGAAGAAATTTTTACACAATGTCTAATTATCCTAGATCTAATGTGATTTTTTTTGGGGATTTTTGGAGTCATAAAGAAATTACTATGAATTAAAAGGTATAAATGGGCAAAGTATAACAAAATTCAACCAATTAGTTAATAGAAAAATCCACTGATATTACAAAAATGTGCCAAGTGTCACATGTGAAAGAGGACAACATAAGCTACACAATGCAATTTTCCAAATTGAAAAATGAATTAAAATGAGTGCCTAAATATGCGTGCAAAAACAGGGGTATAAATGCAATTACAGGAATTAAAATTGATAAAAATAAAACGTGCTGACAGGGACCAATATGCAATTACCTATAATGCTGAGGGGGTGGATGCAATTTTTCCACAAAACATGTACTCCTCACGTGGGGTTTCCTTGCAGGGACTGAAATGCAAATCTGGAAACCTCCATGTCCTCGATGCAAATAACCTAGGATACACGTGCAGAGCACGTGGGGGTCCCAGTCTCGGTGGTCTTCAGAGGCTCGGAGCAAGGCTCGGATGGCTCTGGAGGTTCGGATCTGGCTCGGAGTAGCTTCGGGGATCCGAGCCTAGTGGTCGGGGAAGAGGCTCGGATCGGGCGACGTGTCCTGATCTGGATTGTGGATCAAGTGACGATCAACGGTGATGAGCTGTTGCGCATGATGTATCTGAATCCGTTAGATCAAGATCGATCCAACGGTGATGGGTCGCTCCTGAGACGAGGGCGTGGGTGATCAGTGACCGTTGGATCAAGATTGATCCAACGGTACCTGGAGCGCGGAGAAGCGATGACGTGGCAAGATCCAGATGCGTAGGATTCGCCTGATCATACAGCTGCAGGACGTGGGCGACGTGGATGGCCCCTGACCGTTCGATCAAGGGGATCGAACGGTTGTTGGCTTTCGTCCTCAACAGTCCTCCGCCTCTTGCGGCGGAGAGGACGGTGCTCCGGCGAAGCGGACCTAGCTCCGCCTCCTCTTCCCGTCGTCGGTGAAGGGTGCTGGAGGGTCTGGTGTAGCTCAGAAGAGTCGTGGAGGCGCGGCGGAACGTCCGGTGATGTTGGCTGAGGCTGGGGTGGCCCTGAGGCCAATGGCGATGAAGCTCGAAGATGCGTCGGTGAAGCTTCCGGTCAATCAAGGAGACTGCAGGGGTTAGCGGTATAGCCGAGGCATGCAAAATGTTCGTGGAGTGGTCGGGAATGAAATGCGAGGCCTGTGGTGCAGTGATGGTGTCCGGTGAAGCTGCTCCGCCAAGGTGGCGGAGCTTTGGTCGGAGTAAGGTGTGGTGCGTCGTCTAAGAAGATGAAGGGGCTCGCGAAGATCAGAGCTCCCTTGCGGAGCTCGGAGGATGATTGGCGGAGCGGGATGAGGCTCGTGGACAGCGAATAAAATGGAAGAAGAAAAAGAAGAAAAATCAAGAAGAAGATCGGGGAGAAGATGGAGGGATCTACCTGGGATCAGAAGCTCGGATGGAGCTTCCAGGTCGTCGCTCGAAGGCCGGTAGGGAACCTGAGCTTACGCAGCTCACTGAGGAAGCTGCAGCACGGCGGTGGAGGGTCGTGGATCTCGCCGGAGGTGAATCTCGGTCGTCGCTCGTCCTCACATCAAATTGATGTCACCAACTTGAAGGTGGGAGTTCGGAGATACTCTCCGTGGTGGCAGATGGGGGTGAAAGTGGCCGAAGGCGAAGTATTTAAGGAGTGTAGGTGACAACATAAATGGTGAAGAGGTGGAGTTCGTGGGTATCGTGGAGCGAGGTTGAGGGTATTCATGGAGATCGAGGGGGTTGGCGAGGATGAGGGGAGAGTGGGATATGTCGTGGTGGTGCCAGGGGTCGGAGATGATGGTCGACGTGGTGCCCAAAATAGAAAGGGGGCAGGCCCTTGCGTACGGTGGAAGAAGTGGGCGCGGGGTGTGCGGGAGGTGGAAGACGATGCATCGACCGTTGGATCGAGCGATCCAACGGCCCAGATGGAAGCGTGGTCTAATGCCTTGGATTAGATCTAGGGAGCGAAATCAAAGGGCATAATATGCGCCACATGGCAGACGCAGGGCGAGGCGCTAACGGGCGGCCCTGATGAGGTTTGGGGTTTGATCGGAGGGTGCAGACATCGTGCGAGGTGGAGGGCCAAGATGTGATGCTTCTGGCGATGATCGGAGGGCGCGTAATGCACCACGTGGCGTGCTGGGGATGCGGCGCGAAGGGACGGGCGTGATTGGATCAAATATGCGATCAGATGGTGGGGAGCGAAGGCGGTGATGGACGGTATAGATCAAGGCGCCCACAGCGAGATCGGATGGCGCATACAGTGCCACGTGGTGGACTGTGGGCGAGGCGTTATCGTACGGTGTAGATGTGAGCTGGGTATGATCAGAAGGTGGGAAGCCAAGGGCGTGCATAGAAATCATTGGACTGTTGGATCCAGAAGAGATCCAACGTCAGGGGTGCAGGCGGACAGGTCAACGGGGGCGGGCCACGTGGCTCAATCAGAGGGTGCCACGTGGCCAACTCTGAAAGACTGAGAAAGAAAATGAATTTAGGGAGAGAAGGAGGCCGAATTTGGAAAAACTCAAAACATGAAAGTTGTAGATCTCGATGAGATATACAAGTTTCATGTTGACCGAAAATGGAGATGAGGTCAAATATGATAAAAAAATACAAGAGTGCAAATATAGATAAATGTAGTATACAAGGGACCCAAAAACCCAAGTTTTGCATACAAGCTCCGAATTGAATGAAATTAGTCTCATTTTAAAGGTCTCTGGATGTGTATTAATTTGGAGGTGAGAGACCTAATTCGGAGTTTGTAAGAGAGATATATTGGCATTCTAAGGTCCAGGGGTTTGGGGCTTTATTGGGTATTTTACAAGATAGGGATTTTGGCCTTCTTCCTTATATTATTAACTAATAGTGTACACATTATAAGGAAAGAGTTATTTGATCTTGGAGGGAATACAGATAAATAAATAGGTAGTTATTTTACAAGTGGATTTTACAAATAAATTGGCTTCTTATTTAAATGCAAATATGAATGTTAAAATGCATATCTTGTGGATTGATGCATGAATGTTATCTCTGCAAGATAAAGGGAAATATGATGCTAAATACCTGGGGACAAAGCTCTATTTTCAACTCTAAGAGTGATGAATCACAGATTCATCAGTCGTCTCAAGGAATTCTGCATCAAACCACTTGTCCTCATACATCCCAGCAAAATGAAATAACAGAGCGTAAACATAGACATATTCTTGATATCGCCCGCACTATACTCATTCATCGATTTTTTCTGGGGAGAACTGAACAATTTCACACACACATGGTTATATAACTTCAAGGTAGCAAGAGTATGCCGTTGGGAGGATGGTTCTGACCTGGTTGTGAATTGGACTAGACGATAGGAGTACGGAACCTAAGGGTTGTTGTGTCACGCTTCCTGACTTCCATGTGATTCCGAATACACCATTAATCTAAATATCTTCTTTGAGATCCAAACTTTGATTTTATTAGGATAAGTTTGAAAGTCGACAATTATTCCAAGTTCTTTCTTTTTCTTTTCTTTACTTTCTTTTATGTACTTATAGGCATAACTGTTTACTAGGGACTAGCAAAGGCAAGAATAGGGGTGATGAATCTACATTTCAGCACATTTATTCTTTCATGTTGGCCTTTAAACCTTAGCTTAATGCATGTAAATACCATTATTTTGCATAAATTAACATTCATCATTTATTGTATAAATAATGTACAAAATACATTGTTTATAGCCAAAATAAAAGAATAAAGAAAAGAAAAGAAAAAGAAATAAAATGTCAAAGGTATTTTATGACCCTAAACCCCGAGACCTAGGCATCATGATGACTGAGTAAATAATAAATAAAGTCGAGGGAGATAAGGGTCAAAACACAATAAAAACCTTAACTTTTACCCTATAATAATTCATTTTGGGACCTATTTTATTCTTTGTTATTTATGCCTCAAATAAAGAAACTTTTTACCTGAAAGTTGTAGATAAAAATACATAAAAAATTCAAAATTGATTTTACATAAAAATAATAAACAGTGTACATTTTATACTCAGAATAAAAATCCAAAACTCAAACTTCCCAAACCCATATCTTCTCCATACGAACTCAAATGTACCAAAATCACCTTTAATTTTATATAACTTTTTATTATCTCTTTAATGAAGGTGGTTTCATTTATTTTGAAATTAAGATGCAAACGCTAGATTTTGGACCCTTATTGTATAGTTTACCTGAATAAAAAAACCATTTTAATTATTCTTTATAATATTTACAATTTTATATTTTTTATATTTTGTAAATATTATTTACAATATATGTATATATTTATAATAGAATAAAACCATAAAAACATAGATGAGTATACAATACTTATACATATATAATAAGTATACATATTTATGTAAGTATACATATTATATCAGAAAAGTAGAAAAAATAGATTTAAGTATATAAATTAAGTTATAATTATAAAAATTAAGAAAATAAAATAATAAAATAAAAAACACAAAATAAAAATAAAATATTTAATACATAGGTCAATATACCTACAAATATACCTTAAAAATAACTTGTAATAAATAAACCCATAAAAATAAAAAAAATCATATTAAAATACTACATAAAATAATAAACATTTTTTTATGTTTTAACCAAAAAATTATAAAATCATTTATTATTTTTAATTGAATTAATAAGGGATTTAGTTTATTTTGTCCTTAGCAGCTGACGTGGACCAATCAGGGCTCAGCCCTAATTGACCCATGTCAACTGCTCCAGAAGCTTTGACCTATCCTCCTCGGATTTTTCACAGTTGATCCTTGCACCCATTTAGCTCGATGTCTTCTTTACTTTTACTCCTCGAAGATCGAACTTACACGTCGATCCTTCTTATCGATCCAAGAGCCTCTATATCGAGCTCCATCGCCCGATGAAGAACCCATGTATATAACATCACCTTCCGCCTCCCACGATTCCTTAATCTTTCTTCCGTTGTTTTTTGCCCTAACCCTAGCCTTAGATCGAATCCTGGTGATAGCAGGGTTCTCTTTGGCCGATTAGCGGTGCAGCTCAGTGTTGAATCGAGGTGGTCCGAAGCTCCACCATCTCCTCCACATGAAGCTCTGCTCCAAGTGTCCAAGGTGTGGTAAGCTTCTTTATTTCTTCGTCGTTGGATTCCTCGTATAAGCAGTAGATTAGTTTTTACTTTATTCACTTTGATATTGTCTATTCCCTCGTAAAATCCAATCTCATCAAACGACGGAGCCCAGCTCCGCCGCCCCATTCCAACCACATATTATTGCTTCCGCCATACTTTCCACCTTCATAATCTCCCCCTTCACATGCTGATCACCCCAAGCACCTACATCACCCGGGTCTTGCACAAAGCCAAAGACCGGGTCTCCCTCCTCAGCTTTTCACCATAGACCTTCACCTCACTACATCCCGCGTCCATTCCAATCCCTAAAGCTCCATGGAGCATCGCATTTTTGTCCTTAACTAGTTCTTGCAGGCCACGAAAAGAATGGCCCCTCTTGCAGGGCTCATCGAGGCAAGAGAAGGCCTCCAGGTCACGTGCCTTGTCGAGCCCATCTGGAGGACATGGGGATGTTTTGATCGAGCTAGGAGTTGGGGATCCAATCTGAGATTATTTTGCGCCAATTCCGAGCTCCTAGGAGTGAACATTGAAGGAGGACGAGCGGATCGAAGCTCGTTGGGGAGAAGTTCTTACATTGTTCTTTGAGCGAGCCTCGTGTCCGTACGATCAAGAATAAACCTCTAGGTGTACAGCTACCATAGGATCTTCCTCACCCACAGCCGTCAAATCCGATCTTGGAACTAATCTCAGTTGCGCATCTTCGAAGGGGTACCAACCGCTGGATGAAGGTCGTGTGGATAAGTGCAGCGACATCCACCATCCATCCGTGAGCACGTAGGGGTAGTTTTTCTTGATAGTCCCATACGTTTTGTATTTTATTTTTAATCCACAAACATTCATCTGCAGTGTAATTTATTTCAGATATTGCATATTAGCCCCTGTAGTTTTAGTATTTGTATTTAGGTCCATTCCATATCACCTCACATGTATGTGCATGTGAGGGGACAGGGTATTTTGCATCTTGACCCTTGGGATTTTAATATGTTGTTTCAGTCCATATATTTGAAGAAATAGTGTAATATTTTCTTGTCATTTTGCATTTAAACCCTGGCATATGTATTAAATTACAAAAATACCCCTTTGGGTATATAATATTGAATATTTTTGGAAATATTGCATGTATGCTCCCGGGATTTCTCAGAGGTGTTCGTCTAAGGACCCAAAACTTTAAGTATTTGCACAAATGCCCATGTCAGAATGTATTTTCTTTTTATAGTTTTTATTTTGTGGAAAATAGTTCTTGGCCTATAAAAATTGTGGAAAATTTCTATAAATACCTGGCATCTACATATATCACATATATTTTTGGTTGGGTGTTTTAAGTTTATTCTCTATTTATAAAAATTCAAAAATCAAGCTATTATTCTTTATTTGCAGTAAAAACCCATAAAAATGTAAAAACAATTTGGAAAATTACAAAAAAAATAGATTTTGTTTATCATTATATTTTACAACCCACACCAAAAATCCCTAAAAATAGAAAAAGACAAAAAATAAAAAGCTCCAAAATCCTTCATGAAAATATAAAAAAAATCCCTAAAAATTTCAAAAAATACTCATTTCTGTTCTGTGATTTTCTTTTTGTTATATAATATTAAATAATTACTATTTTTGAATTTCAAAACCATTCAACATATTATTTAATTTCTGTTTTGGGATTTTTTTACTTTAAAATACTTAAAAATTAGCAAAAATCTCTAAAAATCATTAGAATAGTGAAAAATATATAAAACCCAAAAACATTTTATTTCATGTATTTTGATTACTTTTAGTAATATTTATAAATATCTTATCTTTTATTATATAGATGGCCTTATATATTTTTATATTAATTATTTAAAAGAAAAAAGGAAACTAAAAATCAAAAATTATAAAAAGAAAATAAAAATTATAAAATTTAAAACAATTAAAAAATATAAAAAATAAAATCCATAAAAATCAAACTATTAAAAACTCATGAAAATTCAAAAACTCGTAAAATACCCAAAATAATTTATTGATTTCTTGTAGCCATCTTTGATTGTCTATTCTTTGTTGTTTCATGTGTTCAACCCCTATTGTACTTGTCCACTATACATCTATTATAGAGAATAATAAATTTTGATTCACACTTGCTTACTTTGCTTGATCTATACATCATGTGGGTTAATTGTTGTTCGATTTGACATTTGTGAGCGGTCACCTCAACGACATTTTATCTTTGCCTTCGGTGAGGATATTATTTTAGACCCTCACAAAAGTGATCTCAACACCTATCTACTCAATAGCGCATGCACGTAACAAATACTCAAGTGTATGGATAGAGTGCTCACTCTGGTCGTCGGTCTGTGGGCAGAACTCATCTTCAACTCTATTTGTAATGATGACATAAACTGATACCAATAGTGAGATGTGAACCTTGAGTCTCTGTCAGACACTACCTCTCAATGTATACCATGCATCCTAATGATATTTTGAACATATGACTTGGACAACTGAAATGGAGTATAAGTCGTGTTAACATGCATGAAATGAGCTGACTTGGTGAAATGGTCAACGACAACCCAAATAAAATCATGACCACGTAATGTCCTTGACAATCATATGACAAAATCCATAGAAATACTCTCCCACTTCCACTCGGGAATGGGGAGAAACTAATAACCCCAGTTGTCTCTTGTTCTCCGCCTTGACCGTCTAACAGGTAATGCACTTACTAACATGATAGGTTACATCTCGGTTCAACCTGCCCCACCAGAAATGTTGGTGCAGATCACGATACATTTCTGTACTGGCGGATGAATAAACAATCATGAACTGTGTGCCTCATCAAGGATATTGATGAATCTCTGATTTATGATCACTATATCTCCTTATTATCCTCTGAGCTTGAACAAATTAATAAAATGTGCAATTAATTCTCCTTAATTAATAATTGACCCTTTGATTGTAAATAACCCTAATTATTGTATTAAAATAACATCTTCTTGTTTTCTTTATTTTCCTTATTTTATTCCTAGTCCAAAAAATTAGATTAAACATTGTATATATTTATTTTGATTTTAAACGAAATTAAAAAGACAAGAAATGCAAAAGAATTAAAAAGGGTGTTTTTATTTATTAAAAATACTTGCCAAACCTTTTACTTTGTTTATTTGATCTCTTTTAACTTTTTATCCAACATGAAACTTGTAGATCTCCTCGAGACTTCAGCCTTCATGTTTTGACTTCTTCCTAGTTTTGCTTACTTTTATTTCTTTTTGAATTTCTCCTTATTTACTTATTTTTGAATAATTCTATTGGGCCATGTGGTGCTCTCTAGAGACGTCACGCGACCCGATCTCCTTGCGTCATCCACTTGTTCATGGGTTGTCGGATCCTCCTTAGGGTCTTCATCCTGAGCGTTGGCCTCCAACTCGCCTCTCGTCCACCCATCTGCTCTTCGTAGATGCAATTTGGAGTGTCCCTTCCCACCTTCACCACAACAATTAGATAGAATCTCATCCAATGGACTAGCATCCATCAAGTCTCGATTTCTTTTATACTCGTAGGATTAGTCCTTTTCTCACATCTCATCCACCCCTTCCCGTACACTCCTCAACTACACGATCTTCCGAATCTGATCGCATCTGAACCCACCCTTGAACGATCCAATGATCCAAAACCCATCTTCTTCCTCCAGTCTCCCCTCTCTCCTACTAATGCCTCATCGTACACCTCTCCCCTTCCATTTTTAGCACCGTTCTCAACCACTCACTCCACTCATCAATGCCTCGCCCACGAAGCCCTAACTTCCCGAACCTAGCTCAACCTTCAATGCCTCTCGATATGATCCCTAGGGTTGCTGCATGGCATTTACAAAACCCCTTGTCACCTCAAGTAACAGTCGGAATGCCCTCTTTAAAACCTTCACCTCCGGCCGCTTACCACCTCGTCCACCATTCCACGGAGATCTCCCTTAGGTATCTCCTCCTCCTCATAACAGGGAGAGGTAGGATCGAGCTCCAACGACGGGGCCACCTCCTTGTGTTGACCTTTGGCCAGTCGACCAAGCTACGGCCTCCCCTCGATCATTTTGAGCTTCAAGGATAGGCTGACCTCAACGAGCGTCGACCAGAGCTTCGAAAGAAGCTCAACCCAAGCCTATCCATCCAGCCACCTCCTTTGATCAGGTACTCCTTCTGATTCTCTCTCTTGTGTTCTCTTATTTTTTTAGACATACACACTTCGCTCCACCATCGACTGAATGCACCAACGGCTCCACCAGACCTCCCTCTCCTTCATGGGAGGTTCAACTCATCGTCTACTTCCATCGCAATCCCTCTCAACTCCATGTCATATTCTTTGTTGCAGGTGGAGGAGATCACACCACGGGCACCAACTTTCTCCACCCCGACGCCCACCATATCACTCCCCCTTGCTTCGGCTATCTACCCCCTGATGACACAGGTTTTGCAAGGGTCTAAAGTAGTCTACAGAAGGCGAGAACTACGATGTCGCTGAAGCGATCGTTCACGAAACCCAAATCAATCAACAATTAACCCACAATATAAATAAAGCAATTAGGGATGAAAATAGTCGGATACAGATACAAATATATGTATAATCATATCCTTATTCATTTTAAAATACGAATACAAATGCAGATACGAATATTGACGAATGTGAAAAAAGTGTTATCATATCCTTAAAAACGAATACGAATGTAAAATGAATACGAATCGGATATGAATAATAACAAAAAATTTTAATAGATTAACTAAAATATGCATGTTTATGATGGTTTACACATAAAATAGATAAAGCAGATATAGTAATTTTATAACAATTATATCAATAATGGTGAATACAATCATAAAATGTTGTTACACATAATTATAAATAAATCTATTACTATACCTATGTACGAAAATGAATATACGAATATGAATGCAAATATTAGCGAATGCCAAAGTGACAACCATATCCGCATCCATTTTAAAATGAATACAAATACAAATGTCAAAATATGTATAAAACGAATACGATAACGGATCAAATACGAATGTATTCACATTCATCTTCATCCCTTAGCAAACATGTGGAGTTAAAATTTATTATAACTCTACAACAAATGTGTATAGGTGCAAGCATGTGTAGAGTTCCGTCGAACTCAGGGAGGAAACGGAGATTATGGTCGAACTTAGGGAGGAAACGGAGATTAGGGCATTGAAGATCAAAATTCGTTCTTTTCTCTTGTCCATTTATTATTTTTATGGGTTTTTAATTATATACATTTTCTTTTGGATTTTAAATTTATATATTTTTTGTTTTTGATTTTGTAATTTTATTTTCTTTTTATATTTTATTATATTTAACTTTTCTTTTTCTTTTTAAATACATAATAGAATATATATATAAGACTGCATATATCATTTAGAAAAATATAATTATAAATACAAGTAAAAATAAATAATTTCAGCGAATAAATTGTTTTTGTATTTTATATATTTTTCTAATGTTTTTGTGTGTTTTTTTTAATTTTTGCTAATTTTTTATGCATTTTAAAGTCAAAAATATCCCAAATCAGGGATTAAATAATAAGTCAAAATTGAAATGAAGATTAAAAATAGCAAAATAAATTATAAATTAGATAATAATATAAATAAAAATCAGAAAGAAAAAAATATATTTGGGATTTTTGGTGATTTTTCACATTTTTATAAAGGATTTTAGAGTAATTTTTAATCTTTTTTCTATTTTTAGGAATTTTTGGTATGGAGTTAGTAAATACTAAAATAGACAAAATAATTTTTTGGAAATTTTTCAAAACTTTTTTTTATTTTTTTTGGTATTTTCTACTTCAAATAGATATAAAAATTTGCTCATTTTAATTTTAATAAATAGTTAAAATGCCAAAATTGCCAAAATAAATATGGGGCATGAAAATACATGTCAGCATGCATCTAACCCTATTTTTGCACAATTTTTTGAGTACAGATGTTATTTTTAATAAATGAAATCCAAGCACTAAAAATACATAAATTGGGAAGGGTATTTTTGCAAATAAAATAAACATCAAGGTCTCATAATTTCGCCACCTCGCATGGGACGACATGTAAGGTTACGTGGACTGGAACCATTTGTAATTAACAATAATACATGGGCCTTATATGTAAAATGTCTATTGTATTTACACGGAATGGTTTATTTACAAGACTAATAAATAAATACAAAAAGGCATAGCGAAATATGCAAATTACCCCAATAGTGTGTGGAGATGGATGGCGGGATGCATCTCACTTAAACACATGGTACCATCTGCGTGGTTGGTACCGCTTCGGCGATGGATGTCTGGGATTAGATCGCGGGAGGCGATCTGACGGTCGAGACTCTGCTTGATCTGACGTCTCCGGCAGAGTCTGGAGCTGGTCTCTTGATCTAACGTCTCTGAAGTCGCTCGGAAGAACAAGAAAGAACCCACGTTCCTCTTAGCTTCAATCCGGTGTAATCGCTGCCGACCACCTGGGATGCTCGCAGGAGGCGCTAAACATCACCCATGCTCATGTGTGTCTGATGGATGCTTCATAAGATGACATGGAGCAGTAATGGCCCCGAATGAGCTCTGGGAAAATAGGAGCTCTAGGTATCTGTAGTCTGGGCCAGAATCGACCCTTCGAGAGATCCCTTCACTCCAGGACATGCATTAAATACACGCATAAGCACAAAAAAGGACCCAGTGAGTTTAAGTGGTGGAATGGAAGCGTAGTGGCTCGGATGGGGTTGCTCCAATGAGGTGGGGAGTTGGATCACCCAAGTCCAGATATGGACGAGATTTGAATGGACAGAAGGTGGTTGGGCTATGCAGAAGCCCAAGGAGAGACATGGACATGGTGGCGTGGTCGGAGACAATTGTGTTCACGGTGAAAACATGGCCGGAGCTTGAGAGCTCCGGCAAGGGTAGACAACCTAATTTAACTTAAATAACTAACTAAAATGTGAAATAAAATGCATGAAATAAAACCTAGGATTAATTCTAACCTAAATAAAGTAGATGTGCAGCTCGTACCTGCCGGAGACGACATGGAGCAGAGGTGGTTGGAACACGGTTATGGGGTGGACCTCCTCCTCCTTCAGACGAACACTCCAAGGGTTTCCAGCTATCGTTTGGTGACTCTCATGCAGTATGGAGCCATCGAGATCGGCTGTGTATCTGGTAGCAACGTGATCTCAAACTCGATTTCTCTCTCAGGCGGCAATCTTGGCAAGTCATCGAGAAATACATCTGGGTAGTCTGATACCACTCTGATGCCATGCATCATCGACTCCCTATCGCATGTGGATTATTCCATAAATCATGGGTTTTAATTTATTGAAAAATATGAACAACGTGATATAGTTGTCGCTACAACCCACAACTTCCCAAATCAAAAATCATTCTTCCAGCAGAAAATAAATCAAAAGAAGGGAATTACTACAGAGATGATGCGCTATTATTTAACCTATATAGCGTGTAGGAACGAACTAAGGGAGGCTACAATACCCGAGGGTTAATTATTAAAGAAAATCGATGAGGGTTCTTTTTTCTATTTCTCTTTTATTGTTTTTATGTGTTTTTAAACGTTTTTGGTTTTATATTTAATATTTTTTTATATTTTCTGCTTTTTATTTTTAAATAAGTTAAATTTTGTAAATTTTTTATCTTTTTAGTTTTTAAAACAAAATAAAAGAAGACAAAACAAAAGGTACAAGGCATTTTTTGGATTTTTAGAAAATAGTAAAAATATCCAGAAAATCAAAATAAAATTCTTTTAGTGTTTAATTTTATACTATTTTTTATTTTTTGAGATTTTTAGATTTTTTTTAATATTTTTAAATTTAATAAAAACTGAAAACATAACACAAACAAATTTAATCTACTATTTGTGGTTTTAAAAATATAAAATAAAGTCAAAAATACTAAAAAAAATTAAATAGAGGTAAATTTTGCAAGCGTTCAAATGAGATATTTTATTTATTTTTCTAAATTTTTAATGTTTTTTATAAATTTTGAGGGTTTTCTAATTTTTTAGTTTTAAGGTTTTATGGAGGAATTTTCAAACCAAATTTTTAATAAAGTAAAAACAAATAAAAACACACAATCGATATTTTTTTTGAAATTTTTAAAACAATTTTTAAAATTGTATGAATTTTTAATGCAAATAGATCAATTTTTATTATTTTTGAATTTTTAAAAATAATAAAACTAATTAATTTTCAAAACTTAAATTAAATGTGCTTAAATAAATTAGCAAGAACTCAACCTAATTTTTATGGAATTCGTAGAATTAATTTGTTATTATTGAACATAAGTAAGAATAAAATAATTAAACAATATAATAAGGACTAAATTGTAATTATTTTAATTTTTAGGAACAAATCAATAGCATATATAATAAATGGAGCTTCAAAAGTGCAAAGATTCTAGAAAATCGTGTGCATGCGCACGTGAGATGCACTGGATAGGACTAAATTGCAAATACTTTTATTTTTGATGCCAAATAATAACAAGAAACCAAGATATATTTAATGCAATTATTCCAAATAACATGTGCTGACCACATGAATCTATGCAAACAGGACTAATGTGCAAAGAACCGAATAAGCAAGGGTACCGCTACAATTATTCAAACATTGTCAACAACATACATGTCCAATTTGTTTTTATTTACAAATAAAAGAAAATGCAGGATGAAGAGTGTAAAACACAGAGTAGGCGAGAGATGCACATGCTGATTGGACACCCTGGATCTGATCTGGAAGCTCTGATCTAACGGTCGGTTTTTGGGGATAATGGATGATCAGGATCAGGTCTGGGAGATGTGATCTTGATTCAACGTTGATGCGGCCCTTTGAAAGAATTGTGAAGAATGTCAGAGCATATGAACTTGGATCAATTCAAACTCCTCTGATCTTTGTCCAATCCACCGCCCGATGGTCGTTGAAGGTTCCTGACGTCCTCCCCTACTGATTGAGATGGCGATGAGGTCCGGGTCCTGTTGATCGAGGACCTGGATCTTCATATCTGCTACTTGAGGAACTCGACTCCCATAAGCTATATCCTTGTCCATATGGTGCACCTAATCCTGCAGTTATTTTCCTGCTTAGAGAAGAATCTTCGATCGCCTTTATTAGATAAAGACAAAGGGAATCAGAGGGAGATTGATCAGATTCCGACGAGGTGATCGAAGATGAGACCGAACTCCAAATCTGGGTTAGATCTGATGGTCAGACAACGAGAAAATGGAGAAACAATCGACAGTGGTGAGGCGATGATCGGAGATGAGTGAAACAAAGGAAGGCCTCTGATCTAGTTGATCGGAGGCAGATCTAAAAAGTGATTGATCTGAACTAAACTCGAAAGGAAATGCAAGGAATTAAAGACTGAAATGAAGGCTAAATTAAACTAAATTAGTCTACGGTGGAATTGGAGTGGTTGCGGCCTCAATTCAGTAGTGGATCGAATGAAGAAGCTTGGTATGGTGGAGCTCCGGCTGCTTTGTTGGATCTCGCTCCTCCGCCAAAATTACGCTCTCCTGATCATGGAGAAGCTTCCCTGTCACCTCAGCTCACTCCGAGACTTGATCTCAAGCGTAAGAAGGAAGAAAATGGATCAATGGGGAAAAGTTGAGATCTGGAGGTATTTATAAGCATGAGCAATGGGTAAAATTCAAAATAGGATGGACACGTGAACCGAGGCTAGATAATGAAAATTTTATTCGAGCGTGGAGAAATGTTATTCGGGTAATCAAATAATGAAGAAATCAGGAGAAATGGTATTTGGTTTGGTTAGGAAAAATTAGTGAATCAGGACATTCGCCAGTTATTCGGGCTAAATGGGTCGCATGGGAGAGTTGACTTGGGTCAACAGACCCGAGTCCGACCAATGAGGAGTTGGCCCACATAATGTCAAACAACAAAAAAGAAAAATCAATAAAAGAAAATTGAGAAATAAATAGTAAATGGTTTTAAATTAAAAATTTTGAAAATAAATAATGTTAATAAATGAATAAACTTATTTTTAGTGTTTTAATAAATTAAATAAATAGGGTAAAATAAATAAAAACCTTTATTCATAGGTAAAAAATACCTATATAAAACAAACTAATTTTTAATTAATTTTTTGAAACAATAATTACATAATTTATTAATTTATTAATTTATTAATTTATAGAATAATATAAGGATTTTAAATATATTTTTATCTTATTTTTTTGAGTTAATTTAATAAGTTGATTAATTAAGGCTATATACAATATAGGTACATTATTTCTATACAATAAATATAGTTATTTTATTGTTTTTTCCCATTTTTGGTTTTGCAATTTTTGTTTGCATTTTATATAAATAAAAGACATTATATACAAAATGTTAAAAATAAGATATACATAAATAGATAAAAATAAATAAATATAATAAATAATAGTGTACAATATAGATACAATATACAATAACACTTCAAAAAGCCAACTTTCGCATCTTAACTCCGATTTTTATAAAACAACTTTCATTTTGAAGCTTATTTGATTTTGAAAACAATGAAAGTGAGTTGGTTTATTTTGAGTTTTTGTGGAGAAGATATTGATCTGACAAGTTTTGCTTTGCGTCTTTTTCGAAGTAATGTTATTGTTAATATGTACAATGTTTGTTGTTAAAATTATTTTTAGTATTTACAACTAATTTTTGTGTACAATTTTCAATAAGAAAATATTTTTATTTGGATTTGTTTTGGTGATAAATATAACAGAAGATATGTGCAATATGTACAATGATGAATATACAAGTGAGAATTGTTTTCTTGATTTTTCATAAATAAAGACCCTATCTCCAGTACTTTATTCCTTGTCGATTAGGCCAAGTCTTGACCTACTCTCGGGGTTAGGATCAGCTTGTATTTATTGCATTCATACATCTTTTTATTTTTTTTTCCTTTTTCCTGTATTTATTTATTTATTTATTTTAGGTTAAAATAGTGATAAATATACAATATTTATAGTTGACCTGGAATCTATTAAGAAGTGAGAATTATTTATATTTATAAGTGTTTTATAAGGTATTTTAAGCTAAATAAATGAATAAAGAAGATGAATTGGTGATTCATCTTCCCTATATACTTTACCTTTGCTAGTCCCTTAGCAAACACTTAATTGAAAAATAAGTGACTAAAAAAGAATAAAGGAAAAATAAAGAATTTAGAACAATTTGGATTTTTAAACTAATCTTCCTAAATTCAGAGTTTAGAGCTCGGTCAAACCTTTGGATTATTACTTTTGTAGAACCTTATTGGGAATAGGATTTAAGACTTAACACCCTTTAAGATCCACAAGTCTCTATTCAGTTCGCCTCGATAGTCAGGTCAGAATAAATCCTCATAGGTAAATTCTGATGACTATGAATCTACTTGTACTATGTAGTTGATATATAGTTCTCCATATTTGAAGTGACAAAGAATAACCTTTTCTTAGCAAGGTGACCCTAATTCTCCAGTCTAGCTACTCTTTCCTCGAGGAGTGGGGTATTTCCTTCTAAGTTCAAGTGTGTGTTGTGTTCACAATCCAAGGGGGGAGAAGATAGAAGAATAAGAAGAGAAATAGAGTGTGATCAGTGTAGCTATATCTCCTTGTGAAGCATGTCAGTGTAGCCTAGTCTCCACTAAGATCCGTAGGTTCTTTGCAGCTGGACCATTATGGTCATTTTTTTGGTATTTGTATTTGGTGTATTTTTAGCTTCTTTTTGGTAGAAAGTATTGTTGTACTGCATTGATCTTTTTGTGCCTCGATGGATATAGAATTTTTTTTGCCCATATTTTTTAGTCTTAGAAAAAATTGTACCAGCAGACCATCCCTCATCCGAAGCTTTATTTCAACCCACAACACCCATCTTTAGACGTCCATGCCACTAGACTAGGTTGGAGCGCACTGGCCACTCAAAGTGGGTACGTATGTTTCCATTCGTATACGTCTCTTTCCAGATGGTTCTACCCATCACCACCATACCTGTGTTGAGATACGTATAAGGTGCTTGTCCAAGTTAAGTCATTGTCTAAAAGAAATCATGTGTGTTTATGAAATATTCTTCATAGACCAATCAAGATGACATGTGAACATAGTCTTATAGACCCAAAGAATCAAGTCGCTATGACCTGAAAAGTCTCAACTCTAGTTCTTATAAGGTTCCTATGACATTAAGTGGATTAAGGTCTTAACCAAGCTCCATTATTCAGATTTTATTCCAGACTAATCTAGGCATCAATATTATTCTGAAAAATGCAAATGCAAGAAATACACATTTTTTTGAAAAGAAAAGAATTTTCTACTTTAAATTTTTAATGTGGTTTTTAGAGAACTTGTGCTCATTTTTATAGATTTTATCTTTTTCAATTTTTATGGGGTTTTTAATAGAGAATTAGATATATTAACAAGAATTTACAAGGATTTTATACAAATTTTACAAAGGGTTTTATACAAAGATATATACAGAATCTTACAGTTTTCATAGATTTTACAAAAAGAATTTTTATTTACAGAATTTATGCACAATTTTTACAAGATGACTTTTATCTGCAAAAGAGTTTTATATACAAGTTTTATTAAAGAATTTTATTTACAAGTTTTAATTACAGCTTTTACACAAAGCATTTATTAGAGAAAAGAATTTTATTCACATATTTTACAAGGTTATTACATGTTTTATTTACAAGAATTTTATAACAAGTGTATACACACATTTACATAAATTATATTTATAAGGTGAGAAAATAATTTTCAAACTAGTTTACAAAATATTTTATAAATAGTTTTACAAAACCTTTATAAAATATTTTACACAAATATTTTACAAAAATTTACAAAAAAATTACAAATCAATTTTTACAATCACTTTATTTTAAAATATTTTACAAATAATTTACACATTAATAATTTTGTACAACAAATAATTTTAAAAACATTATACAAACAAAATGATTTTACAAACATTTTTAAAAAAATTGTACAAAAATAATTTTACAAAGATTTTTACAAAGAGTTTACAAAACTATTTTACAAAATTATTTACAAAAGAATTTTTACAAACTTTTTACAAAATATTTTTATTCCAGTTTTATTAGCCATATTATTAAACAAAAACAAGTATAAGTTATCGCTAAATTATATATATACAATATTTACGACACCCCATGTACTTAGCTCAAACTATGTCCTCATAGTGACCAAGAAGTGACAAAGGAAGACATAA